>CM065384.1:28475000-28830000 GCA_033060915.1 Euryodendron excelsum | reverse complement strand
TTAATATTTAAAGTTTGCCAAGCATTTCCTCTAAGTTTTTGTTCAATATTTAAAGAGTTTTCTAAACGTTTTACAAGAGTTTCTGAAATGTTTTCTAAGAGTTTTCAAAATATTTTTTAAAAATTTTTGAAATGTTTTCTCTAAATTTTGGAAAGAGTTTCGAACTGGTACTGTAAACACGTTTTCAGGAAAATGCACTTCTCCCTCTCAAATGAGTTTTTCGACAACTATGATATACACACATATTGGCCAAGCATAAACAAAGAGTTTTATTGTTTCATTTATTTTAATTTATTTTATTGTTTTATTTATTTTAATATATTTTATTCTTAATATTTGAGTAGTTTTCTTTATTTTATTTTGGATTCTGGATAAACATTTAATAATAAATAGTAGGTACTAGTTGCTATATATGTTTAGATCTTAAATTTGTCGAGAAAAAAAAAAGTGCAAGGAAAATGAAATTACTCATAATTTTTTTTTTCTACGGGTAACCAAAAAAAAAGGGTTTTATTTACAAATATCTAATTCAATTTCTACTCAGTTTTCCTAACTCAACCCAAAAAACCAAAAAATAATTAGCATCCTTCACTTCATTATATTTTCTATGTTTTTCTTCTTCTTTTTCTTTTTTCTTTTCTTTTTTATTTCACAAATCCCGAAGAAAAAATCCATAATGTCTATGAAACACAGAGTATAAAATCCTCCAAGTTTCCATGGCTTTCCCTAGTTATCATAGAAACATGGGTTTTAGTTTTTAATTTTTTTGTGTGTTTGATAGTTGTAATTTCTCTTCTTCTTTGACCCCCTACCAAATAAAAAATAAAATAAGAAAGAAAGAAAAAGTTAGAATAAGTATTTCAAATTCACATAATAGTGAAAATACTTTGAGCAATGAAGAGAATTGTGTCCAAGTTTTCTATATCTCCCAATTTTTGATGGCAATAATCGAGTGCAAGAACTCGTTACTTTCCAAAGGGATGACATGGTTTGACTTTTGCTAAGCGCAGGAGTTTCTCTAACGTTTTTAGTTTGGTAATTATTTGATTTGTATGGAATAAATAGACTATACAAATTTTGAAATTAGTCAAAGTACGCGTAAATTAGCCTAAACACCTAACAAGCGAAATAATAATAATAATAATAATCAAGTGCCAATCTTGGAGATATTTTTAGGTATGGATAACAAGTTGCCTGGCCTGTAGCCTGCAAATAAATCAGTTTAAGCATATTTCATTTATTTCTTAATCAAACATATAATTTTTTTGAATTTGGATTCTCTTCATTCCATAGTTAGAATGAAGATCTCCATTCCATCAATCAATAGAATAGATGAAATCTTATCAAATATCTTATCAAAATTGTCATTTTATATTAAATTTTGTTTCCTTATATGTAACAACAAACTTATTTATTTTCAAATAAGTTTTAAGATAATGCATTTGAACCCTTAATTTAAATTTTAATTGATGTATGAACATCTCAATCAATGGAACGAAGAGGATTCTAATCCATTTTTTTTCATTCAATTAACTAACTCTTGCGTGCAAAGTTCAACCAGTTGCCCTAAATGCTAATTACTAAATTAAACAGTCTAATGCCTCTAAGAAGGATAAGATATAAATAACTTTGCGAAAATTGGAGAGGCTATTTCAGAATCCATAGTACGTATATAACTACCCTTAGATATACGCAATATGCAGACATGTGTCTATATCTCTCTGTCTGTGTCTGACTTGAGAGAGAGAGAGAGAGAGAGAGAGAGCATCCAAAACATGGACAGGGATATATGATTCTAATAAGCATAATGACACATTTGTTTGGTCACCATTTAGGTCCACACCTTCCCTCGTGACTACAACAAATGCAAGTGATGTTTTTGTTGTTTTTCTTTTGTTCTTACGTACAAGTTTCGATATTGTTAATGGAAGTAATTGAACCCTAAGATCCCGCTGTCATGTCTTGCTTAATATTTAGAATTATTTTACAAATTAATACATCCGAACAAACTCTTTCTTGCCAATGTCTTGTCACCCTCGGTATCAAAAAAAATAAAAATGTCTTCTCACCCTCCTTCATGCAGCCTCTAAATCTAGCTTTAAGATATGGTTAATCAAGGACCAAAATTTCCACACCGAGACACCACTAATGTCGCAATTAAGGGACCCAATCACATTTGAGTTTTTTTTGTCAAAATAATACTTTTTTAAAAAATAATTACCAATGTAATACTCTCTAAAAAATTATTCCCAATATAATATTTTTCTTGCCACATATGCTGCTAAGAAAGGAATTGTATGCAATGTTGGATTTTAGGCTTTTTAATTTACCACAAGCCATTACACACAATCCGATTAGTCTCTCTCTCCCGGAACATTCTCACATGGAAACCACATCTGGAGCCGCTAGAAAATACAAAGATATGGTTTCAATTACCAATAGCAACTAGTTTCTTCTTCATCTTCATCACGTCCATAAGGCTTCGGTCACTATTTTCCATAAAGGGTTATATTATACAGCAATTGTTGTGATTGTCGGTGCCTTGAATTGCTGTTGAGAGCAAAACAGAGTGTTATATATTTCGTTGAAGATTAGTTTATTGCTTCAGAAGTCAATGGATGTAGATACTAGACCAATTAATTTGGCGTTACAATCGCTATTGGTGATGACGAAATGTTTTCTTGAACAAAATAACGATTAGCGTTGACGATTGCTCTAAAAAAATCGTTGTGGCAGGCTTGTGCCTTCAGTTGTGAGAGAACAAAATCAACAGTTTTTTTATTTATTTGATGCAATAATATCTGGAACATAATTTTGATAAATTTTGAAGCACCAATTAAATTGTGAACTTGAAGGACTCATTTTTGTCTCTGTTGCTGGAACTTCACGCTTGTGGCCGGAGGTTTGAGAATGGTGATCTGAAGTTGTTTTGGCTTTTGTGATTTATTTAAAACTTTTGAGTTGCTATACTTGTGGCATTAGTCGTTACCTTTGTATGAGAGTGCGAAATCAAATAAAACTCTCGGGAGTAGTTGTTTTAGAATGTTACAAAAGAAGAAAAAAAAAAAAAAAAACCAATGTGGCATTCACTTTGTACCATAGCAACATATGTGACAAAAAATATGTTGTCTTGGAAATTATTTTGAGCGGGTGTTAGATAGGAAATTATTTCTATGAAAAGTATTATTTTAGCCAAAAACTCATCACATTTAATAGTGTCGTTGATCTTGAGCTGTTGCATTCTTCCTTAATCCACCAAGGTAGGGTCTTCCTTGCACTTAGAGCTTTAGGGTTTTGGATAGAATATAAATCAAAACATCTTAATGGTTGCTAATGTAGGAATTTAAAGATATTTCAAAATACAAATTCTACATTTAACGTTCAAATATAGAATTCTTACTTTAGTTTTTTATACAATAATATCTTTTTAATAGTAGTTATATACAGCTTTTAAAAATAGTATTTAACAGATTTATCTGTTATTGTTTTTGCATGGCTGAATACTTGATTGCATGTTTTTAATGTTATATCATTGGTATTCAATTTAATGTAAAAGCTTTTAACATGAATAGTTGTTGTGAGCATTCTTTATGGGATTAAAACACATTCAATTGTCTATCATTGAGTGTAGAGGTGTTACAAACTGTTGGTGTGAGTGATCAACGGATATTTTATTCATTTACGTAGCTATCATTAGGCTATTCTTACATATATATATATATATATATACATATTTTAACCATTAGTTGATTAGGAGAGGGTTGATTTTATTTTCTCTAAAGCAGAAACTCCGTTTAGTATATTTTTACATTGCATATTTTCATTTGATCTGGGTCAATCAAGAATTGTTCCTTCTACCTCCGTACTTGTGAGTGCACGCTTATAGGAAAGCGACAATTGAATCTAGGAGGATAGGCCCCCATAACCTGTTGCACTAGGTTACGTACTCAGAGGAGCGCGATCTATTCTTAAGAACAGTGACCACACGCCTTTGTTGATAAGTGGTTTTATATATTTTATAATATTATTTATTCTAACTATTTTCTTGTAGCATCTTGCTCCCTATAATTTCCAACAATCTTAAGAATAGAAAGCTATGGATGCTACTATTGTAAACAAGACCATTCCAAATTTGTCCAAAATTTTGCCATTTGACGGTTCTAACTTCAAGCATTGGCAACAAAAAGTTTTGATGTTGTTAGAAATTGCGAAAGTTGCCTTCATACTAACTGATCCAAGACCTGAAGAAGATTCCGAAAATTATGTCAGGGAAAAGGAAGCTTGGGAAAATGCTGATATAGTTTGCTGGTTAATAGTCTTGAATGCTCTCTCCAATGAACTTTTTGATGTCTATTACAATCACAAACATACAAGAGATATTTGGGATATTTTGGTGAAAAAATATATTGTTGAAGATGCAGGAATTAAGAAATATGCTATTGGTAATTTCTTGGATTTCAAAATAACAGAAGAAAAAGGTGTATCTTCTCAAATTCATGATTATTATGTTATTGTTAACGAATTGTCAAATGAAGGCATGTCTCGGCTAGAGCCTTTTGTTGCAGGTGTCTTGATAGAGAAATTGCCTACTTCGTGGAAAGACTATAAGAACAATCTCAAACATAAGCGGAAAGACATGACCTTAGAAGATGTGATTATTCATATTAGAATTGAAGTGCAAAATCAAATCAAGGACGGAGTTGAAAAGGCCAAGGAAAGCATCTCCGACACCAAACGTAATTATGCAAAATACCAATCCACAAAATAGGTTTGGCAGGAAAGAAAATCAAAGAAATGACAAGAAGTTCAACCAGATCCAATCTACTGAGTTCAAGAAAAAAGGTGACGCTTACGTTTATGAAAAACCTAACCATTGGGCTTATCAATGCCGATATCGGAAAAGGATCCACTTGCTAAACCAAGTGCAAATTTGGTTGAAGCAGATGATATTATAGCAGCAATCATTTTCGAAGCAAATCTTGTGGCTGGAGCAAATGATTGGTTGGTAGACTCTAAGGCTACCAGGCACATTTGTGCTAATAGAAGTGCTTTTACCTCCTACACATTTGTAGAGGAAGGAGAGGAACATGTGTTTATGGGTGATTCTAAACCCTCACCTGTATAGGTAAAGGGAAAAGTCATGCTCAAATTGACTTCTAGTAAATCCTCTCATTATCTAATGTGCTCCAGGTGCCTAAAATTTGTTGGAATTTAGTATCTGTTTCACTTTTTGGTAAAGTGGGGGTAAAAGTCGTCTTTGAGAGTGATAAAATTGTAATGACAAAACATGGGGTGTTTGTTGGCAAAGGCTATTGTGATAAGGGTTTGTTTGTTCTCAATGTTACTTAGATTTTATATGAGAATGCATCTTTATCTTTTACATATTTAACTGATTCATATTATAATATGTATTTGACTGATTGTCTACATATTTACATTACTTTGTCGGTTACTTCTAGGCTTTAATTTTTTGATATACAACATAAGAAATGGAAAATTGGATTCTTTATTGCCTGAGTCATGTGGTTTTAAAAATATAGATATTACACAATAATGTTGGGTGAAGATTATCTGTTGTGCATGGTATTCAAGTGTGGGGGCTACAAATTTTCTTAGCATCAATTACATTTATTGTTGTTATATGTGATGATCAACAGTAATTGAATAATATTAATATTCATTATCTACTAATAGTCGTATGACATGGGTCTATTGTGTAACTTACACTTGATCATATCACTTATGTTATTTGGTGATTCTTGTTACGTAATGCCTATGCCGTGTGGTAGTAATTGTTACAACTTATACCTTGAATCTTTCAAGATGATGGGATGCCTTGGATTGTATACATGATGATGTAATACTTCAAAGCAGTATAACAAAATGAGATGCCTTGAATTTTATCCAAGATGAAATTTTTGTCAATTGACGAGGAGTGCCTTGCAAGTTTTCAAAAGGCTTAAATTTTACAGTTTTGTAAAATGTCTATGGATGAGATGATGAATTGGGAATTGCTAGCAACTATTTAAAAGTGTAAATTAAAATCTTCAAATAGCTGTCTTGAGAGTCAGAGATGAATATATTGAGTAAAAATCTGACCAATTCACTTGAGAAGTGAATTAAAACATCAATGGGGATGAGACTTATGCCTATATAAGAGCCATAAGTAATGGTAACCCAACTTATATGAATGGAGATCCTAGGAAGTAAGTTCATATGGGTAATAACAAGTCACTTGGTGGTCATAAACACTATCATTTTATTTTGGGAGTTCATTCCTATGATGTGATAGTGTACCTGCAATGTTTGAGGTTGAATACTCTTAATGAATATTATAGCCTAAGAATTTAAGTGGTGTGTCTAATTGCAGTGCACACTTGATGGGTTCACCTATATAGGTGTGGAGGTAGTGCCGCTTCCTATGAGAGCTTTGGCAAGTCCTCTAGAGCACTCATGAATGTCCAGATAGGTGCACGGCCGCATACTGCCAATTCGTGTGAACAAGCTCAAATTAGAGAGTCTAATGTGGGGGAGAAGTTCAGTCGTGTTACATAGAAAGAATTCTAGTTCATAAAAATTTAATATTTCACAAGTTTTTTGTAGTCCTGGCTTGTTTATCTTAAGTGTCAGTTCATAGTCCAGTAGACACCGCCATAATGCATTAGATGCTCGTGACCCTTTATCAAATTTATTTATTTTATTTATATATTTATATTTTGAAATATGTGGAGGATTGTCGGAAATTAAAGATATTTCAAAATACAAATTCTACATTTAGTGTTCAAATATAGAATTCTTACTTTAGTTTTTATACAATAATATCTTTTTAATAGTAGTTATATACAGTTTGTAAAAATAGCATTTAACAGATTTATCTGTTATTGTTTTTGCATGGCCAAATACTTGATTGCATGTTTTTAATGTTATATAATTGGTATTCAATTTCATGTAACAGCTTTTTACATGAATAGTTGTTAAGAGCATTCTTTATGAGATTAAAACACATTCAATTGTCTATCATTGAGTGTAGAGGTGTTACGAGCTGTTGGTGTGAGTGATCAACGGATATTTTATTCATTTACTTAGCTATCATCAGGGTATTCTTATATTTATATATATATATATATATAAAAACCATTAGTTGATTAGGAGAGGGTTGATTTTGTTTTCTCTAAAGTAGAAACTTCGTTTAGTAGATTTTTACAATAAATACTTTCATTTGATTTGGGTCAATCAAGAGCTGTTCCTCACATCTCCGTACTTGCGAGTGCACGCTTACGGGGAAGTGACAGTTAAATCCTAGAAGATAGGCCACCATAACATGTTGCACCGGGTTACGTACACAGAGCGGTGCGATATATTCTTAAGGACAGTGACTACATGCTTTTGTCGATAAGTGGTTTTATATATTTTATAATTTTGTTTATTCTAACTATTTTCTTGTAGCACCTTGCTCCCTATAATTTTCAACAGCTATAGCTGGCCACTTTTTTTATCTGAGTATTTAACAAAAATAGGTATTTTCAACACTACGATTTTTAAAAAAAAAATAAAAATGAAGTCGTTAAAAGTTAACTCGCAAAACTTAATGTAAATGGAGAACATTATTTTGATGTTACCTCTTAAATTGAACTTCGTGTCAATAGTTTAGTTTTTCAAAAAATAAGTAATTTTATATAAGAACATTTATTTTTAAATAACATTTGGGTGTATGGAAATTTATATATATTTTTAAACCATTCAGTTTTAATTCAAAAGAATTAGGTCGTTAGAATGTAGGAAAATGATGAAATGTAATCGAAGAGGTTCAATGTAAAGTAGTACCCAACTATTGTCACTAAAATTTATGCATTCCAATGTGGAATCCACCACCACACAGAGGGTAGAAGATCATAACGGAAAAATTCCCTAAAAACATGATTACTACCTACTTATTAGACTATTTTTCATTGAAGGGTAAGAGATTGAGAGGCATTTAATAAAAGAGAGGTTTGAAGTTTGATCCTTTCTTTCACTCTGTTATGATCAGTCATCATTCATATAATGTATGAAACTTACATAGTTCATGTGGACACCGGCTCTATATGAGAACGAGGGAGTAATCAGTGCCTGGACACCCTGCTGCCAAAAAAAAACAAAAAACAGAGGTTTACAATTTTTTTTAGATACAGAGTTATGGATAACTATTTCAAATAATTTGAGATAATGAAGAAATATTTATGTTTTCATCAATCTAAATACACCTAAAATGCCATCATACACTTTTGAATATTATTAAGCTTTGATTTAGTAGATCGTGGTTGAATGTAAGTCTCATGGTTGTGTCTGGTTTAGTTCTATAATGATGTACAAATACATCTGAACAACCATTTCTAATACATTGTCAAGTCACTCTCATCCACAGCTAAGTCTACATTAAGATATGTTTACACACATATAATGTATTGATTAGCAATTGTAATCGCATCAAAAAAGTGCCGTTGTGATCACGGTTATGCAATTCTTCTTTGATTGTCACTAAGAAATGGCGTTCACACCACTAGTTCTCTAGGGTTTCGGATAGCATAGTATAAATCGAGATTTACATGGATCGGTCCAATTTGAGTCCGTGCCAAAGAATTAATGGCGTGTACTAAATTTTTTGGCTCAAACCAAATCAACTATTCATGAAACTAAACCAAACTAAACTGACCCAAGTTAGTTTAGATAGGGTCAACAGTTTAGAGTGGGGTCATGTTGTTGTAAGGGTTGGGTCCCTTATTTGTGTGCAACTTTGATTTATTAACTTAAGAATTTAAAATAAAAAACTCACCTCTAATTCTCAATTTTTCAAAAAAAAAATAAAAAAATTACCAATAATGCACGACAAAGAATAATTTGAAGATGTGTACAATACAAATGTAATATTTTGTACAATACATGGATCATGTCTCATGTTAGTTCAAATTTAGCTGGGTCTTAGGTCGGGCTAACCTGAAAATCGAATTGAACATATTGGTTTCCATATTAATTCTTAGAACCAAATTTCCTAGCAAAAAGGGAGCAAGGTCAAGGCAGTCACCAGCAAAACACGGAAGATGGTGATAGCCTAGTCACCATTAAGGGAGATGTCGTAGTACTCTCCATGGAAGAAGAGACGTGCCTCCATGTTGCTAGCCAAGATTCTAAATGGGTGGTAGACACATCAGCCTCCTACCATGCCACTCCCCATAAGGAGTTCTTTACGGCGTACAAAGTTGGA
The DNA here is from genome assembly GCA_033060915.1 of Euryodendron excelsum. Lineage (NCBI taxonomy): Eukaryota > Viridiplantae > Streptophyta > Magnoliopsida > Ericales > Pentaphylacaceae > Euryodendron > Euryodendron excelsum. The sequence continues at coordinate 28,820,759 of CM065384.1, read as the reverse complement.
GACTTTGGTACTGTGAGAATGAAGAACACCAGTTTTTTGAAGATCATGGGCATTGGTGATGTTCGGATCAAGACCAATGTTGGCTATACTGTGATGTTGAAGGATGTCAGACATGTGCCCGACCTCCGACTGAACCTGATTTCTGGAATAGCTCTTGATTAGCGGGGCTTTGACAATCACTTCGGCAATGGGACCTAGAAGCTAACAAAAGGTGTCATGGTTATTGCTCGAGGACACATCTATGGCACGCTGTATAGAACCCATGTGAAGGTTTGTTTAGACAGCCTCAATGTACTTGAAAACGAGGCATCACCAAATCTGTGGCACAAGAGACTAGGTCACATGGGAAAGAAAGGGTTGCTCACACTGGTGAAGAAGGCTCTCATTCCAGTAAACAAGGAGATTGCACTGAACCCCTGCAAGCATTGCCTATTTGGCAAGCAACATTGAGTCTCGTTCAGTTCCTCCACATAAAAAAAATCAGAGTTATTAAGCCTATTACACTCTGATGTGTACGGTCCCATAGAAGAGGAGTCATTGGGCGGTAATAAATATTTTGTGACCTTCATAGATGATGCTTCACGGAAGGTGTGGGTGTATTTTCTAAAGACTAAGGATCAAGTACTCGAGTATTTCAAGATCTTCAACACTATGGTGGAAAAGGAGACTGGCAATAAGTTGAAGTGCCTCCGGACAGACGATGAAATGAGTACACATCCAAGGAGTTCAAGGCATATTGCTTAGAACGCTGTATCCGCCACGAGAAGACAGTCCCCTGCAACCCACAACACAAGGGAGTAGCCGAGAGGATAAACAAAGCCATTATGAAAAAAAACCCAATGTATGCTCAGTATGGCTAATCTGCCAAAGCCGTTCTAGGGTGAAGCTATTTGTGCTGCCTGCTACCTAATCAATAGATCACCATCAGTGCCGTTGAAGTTCAAAGTTACAGAGATGGTGTGGTCTGGCAAGAAGGATGTCTCCTACTCTCACCTGAGAGTGTTTGGGTGCAAGGCATTTGTACATGTGTCCAAGGAACAAAGGCAGAAGCTAAACTTGAAATCTTCTCCATGCATCTTCATTGGCTATGGCGATGAAGAGTTCGGATACAAATTATGGGATCCGAAAAATAAAAGGATAATCAGAAGCAGGGATGTTATGTTCCAAGAGAACCAGTCTAGTGGTTCCAACTCCCGTGTTCTAGACATGATTCCAGATCCAGTACCAACTCAGCTCACCGTAGACACTAGAATATATGAGGAAATTGCAGAAGATGAAAAAGAAAAGGGTGTTGAACAGGGGGAGCAACAACCTTCTCTACCAAATGTTGAAGCACCTCCTCAAGCTGATGAGTCTTAGCCAAGGAGATCTGCAAGAGGCCGTGTCCTGATTCCATTAACTAGATATCCGGAATCAGACTACATCATGTTCACTGATGAGGGGGAGCCAGAAGAATTTAAGGAAGCACAGACCCATCCAAACAAAGACAAATGGATGAAAGTCATGCAAGAAGAAATGAGTTCCTTATAAAAGAATTAGATATATGATCTGGTAAGGCTTCCTAAAGGCAGAAAAACCTTAAGGAACAAATGGGTGTTCAAGCTAAAGAAAGATGACAGCAGAAAGCTAGTGAGGCACAAAGCTCGACTGGTTGTCAAAGGATTCCAATAGAAGAAAGGAATTGACTTTGACGAGCTATTCTTACCAGTGGTGAAGATAACCTTAATTCAAGTTATACTTGGATTGGTAGCCAGCCTGGATTTGGAGCTTAAACAGATGGATGTCAAGACAGCTTTTCTGCATGGAGATCTGAATGAAGAGATCTACATGGAGCAGCCATAAGGGTTTGAAATTCTTGGGAAAAGACACCTAGTCTGCAAGTTGAAGAAGATTCTCTACGGCCTTAAGCAAGTCCCAAGACAATGATACAAGAAGTTTAACTCATTTATGACGGGTCATGGGTACAAGAAGACTGCAACAGACTAGTGTGTAGGTGTTTAGAGATTCCTGATAGCAACTTTATTGCATTCTTACTCTATGTGGATGATATGCTAATAGTTGGCCAAGTCGTAGCCATGCAAACTGAAGAAGGAGTTATCCAAGTCCTTTGACATGAAGGACTTAGGCCCAGCTTGGCAGATATTGGGCATGCAGATAGTTCATGACAGGAAAGCCAAGAAGTTGTGGCTGTTACAGGAGAAATATGTTGAACAGCTGATTAAAAGGTTCAACATGGGAAATGCTAAGCCAATCAGTATGCTGCTGGCTAATCACATCAAGCTAAGCAAGAGTTTGTGTCCCTCCTTGAAGATAGAGATAGAGGAGATAAAAGCAGTCTCATACTCTTCAGCAGTTAGGAGTCTTATGTATGCAATGGTGTGTACAAGGCCAAACATTGCTCACGTTGTAGGTGTTATGAGCAGACTTCTCTCCAACCTTGGGGAAGAACATTAGGAAGCTGTCATGTGGATTCTGAAGTACCTTAAGGGTACATCGAAGCTATGCTTGTGTTTTGGGCCAGCTGAACCAGCCTTGGAAGGCTATACAAATTCAAATATGGCCGGTGATCTTGATGGTAGGAAGTCTACATCAAGATTTCTTTACACCTTCGCAGGGAAAGCTGTATCATGGCAGTCTAAAATGCAAAAGTGTGTAGTTTTATCTACAACAAAAGTTGAGTACATCGCCGCAGTGGAAGCAGGGAAGGAAATGTTGTGGATGAAGCAGTTTTTTCAAGAATTGAAAATCAAGCAAGATGAGTATAAAATACATTGTGATAGTTAGAGTGCTCTGGACTTAAGCAAGAACTTAATGTACCATTCCCGCACTAAGCACATTGATATTCACTATCATTAGATACGCGAGGTTATAGAGCGGCAGCTATTGAAGCTGGTGAAGATTCACTCAAAGGAGAATCAGCTGATATATTATCAAAGGTAGTTACACGTGAAAAAACTCAAGCTATGCAGAAACACGGCTGGAATGGACTTTAAGTGAATACTAGCAGGGTACAGTCCTCTCCAATGGGCATGGAGGAAGAGAATTGTTGAACCCATGCCATTGGATTCTTCATTGGATCCATGCCATTGGATCCATTGGCAAGCAGTTTCTCCATCAATGAGTCTTCCCTACACTCCAAGACACCATTGATGGTGTCTCTATTAAAGAAGGGATCCCATGAAGATCCAAGGGTTTTTGTCTCCAAGGTAGTGGTTATAAAAAACCACGACCGTTGTGTAGGATAGATATACTCCAAAAGGTAGAAAATTGAGAGTGTTGTGAGGTGTGTTTTAGAAAGTTTTTTTTTTGGTGAGTTGAGTTGAGTTGAGTGAATAAGCTTTCCTCCTCCACCTCCTTTGTAAGCAGTTTTCTTCATTTAGCGAAATTGTTTCTCTCTCTCAGTTTGTGTGTAAATATTGTTTGGGCACAACAGAAACTCGGATAAACAAATACAATACTCTTCTTTGTTTTTTTTTTTTTTTTTGATAAGGCATACAATACTCTTCAATAGTCATATTCAATAAACGCAAAACACCAAAATCAGGTAAATAAGAGGTAGGGAAGGAACCTTGTGACACAATAACAGGGGCAACAGAGTTTGAATTTATCCATATTTCCCGAAGTGTTATGCAAGTGAGCTCTTTCCAAAAATGCAAAGAGAGTTGTATGTTGGTTTGGTTTAGTTTGGTTGGTTCTAACTTCCAAACTACAGGAAGGGTTTAGAGTTTGTCTGTGAGCCAAAAAACTTGGATGTGGCTCAGATATGGACGAAGACACTTTGAAATATGAGGAAGTCAAATGTGGAACCTGCGGAAACTAACCTCCATTTCAGATGGCTGGGCCAGTGAAAAAAGATCATGTTCTACATTACTCAACTAGTAGTGCAGATAGTCAGATACCATGAAAATCTATAAGATATTTTTCTTTTCAGCGGCGAGAGTGTCTGGACCAATTTACATATATGCCAGGACTAGAAGATTTATAATAAATAAATTTCTTTGTGACTTGACTCTTAGAATTCACTAAAATTTGAAATCAAAACGTTTGAATTTACAAGCTTGCAACTTAACCCTATTTTTACTGGGCTATCTCCCGGGGTTAAAACTATTTGGTTTTGGTGACAACAGATCCTTCCACAAAGCAGGCTCTTATTACAAGCTGTGCCTGAACTTTCTCCAATTTGAGAAAACTTAGAACACATTTGTTTGGCAGTTGGGATAAGATGAAATAATTCTGCCGGGACAATAATTTAGGGCTTACAAACCTCTTGAAAGGTAATTTTGTCATTCAGTCTTCAGACTTATATTACTTAATTAAGTTATTTACCTCCATCCTACAGTAACATGATACCGTGTATGCAGCATAAAAGGCACCTTCGAAATTAGTTATCTCGGCCCTCTTTTGCGGAAGTAAACGCGTATGACCAATTTCACAAAATTCATAATTCAATCTAATGGAAACTAATTTAATAGATAAGTAGCACAGAGATTTCAGTAGTTATTCCTATTAAATTGTGACACGTACGCTATGTTGAATTAAGAATTTGGAAAAGAAAAAGAAAATAGAAGATGATATAAAATTGCATTGTGAGTTTGGTGGCCATGTTTCAAAGTTTTTACTCAATTTATGTTTTGTCTCAAAACACACAATGCCTAAAAACTTCACTATCCTTCATATTCATGCAAGGGGGCAAAAAAACCTATACTTAAAATTTGGACAATCTTTCTTATATGGCACTTTACTTGCATTTGTCAAAAAGAGGACATTTTTATTAACTGGTCACGTGTTTATGAGCCAAGTTTGTAAGTCTTTTAGAAAATGCTATCTTTTTAAAACAAAATTGTATAGAAAATTGCACCGAAATAATATGTCAATGACATTTTTTAAAATAAAAATCGTTATGATGATTGTTTTGCTTTAAAATAAAATGCTCTTATTTAACCTTATCATTCTATTTAAAAAAATTTTGTGAATTTTTTACTCTTTATCTAATCTTGTTATTCCATTAAAAGCAGAGGATGCGATGATTTGTAGTTGCAGAAGGTCGGTTCCATTTTTTTATCCTCCTAGACTTTGGACCTACAATTGTTCGAATTACTGGTAAATGTGGTGGGTCTTAAAAGTATCTACATTCCAATATTACTAGTTGGTATTGGACACTCATTTACTCATGCAAAACACAATCTTATTTATACATAATAGACTGTAATAATCGAAGTCACCTTAAAAAAATAACCCAATTAGAACATAAACTAATAACTTTATTTCGTGGTTCTACAATCGGAGATTATTGATCATCTTATATGATTGATCCTTTATACAAATAAGCCCTTTAGAAATAACAGCCCTTTAATGGACCGATGTAAATATCATGATTTAAGCTTTTTTTTTATTAGCATATGATACAATTCTATTAAGACATCTTGGGGCTTATTGTGCTCTGATGGGTTCGGCTCCCCTCCAAACCTTAGCATCTATAATTCTTCAGACTCCTTACCTAATTGTGTCTGTCTAGATAAGCTTTATCTAAGCTAATTGTGTCACGTCTAGATAAGCCTAATCCAACGGTTATACAATTTACCAAATCGTTTCCGATACAAACAAAGATAAATAAATAGTTTTATCCAATACTTAAAAATTTAAGATAATGTGACCCGCCAAATTTTCCCATCAGAGAAAACTTCATGTTTTCATGAGTCACCTGAGAAGTTACAGTGACCTGGCAATTTTTTTTTTAACTTACAGCAGTTTGATTGGACAAATCTCTTGAAGAGAAAATTAAGTGCTATAATTTCTTTATTTCAGTTGTTTAGAAGAAATTATGTGTCTCGTGATTATGCTCCTATGAATAATCAATATCTTATTTGAGAGAGAGAACGATAATTCGAGACCCCTCCGATCAACATCCAAATAAATACATAAACACTGAAAATTTGTTTTGTTTACTTCTCTTTATTGTTCTTTTGAATATTTCAGAAAAAGAGGATGTCATGGCCACTGTTCTATTGGCGTTTTTATCTGCACTCATACATTCAAACGCCGAAGAAGATTTCGGCAACACCTGTCCATCGTGTAGAGGTTTTATCCAATTGAAATATGTAGTTCTTTCATATGAAAAAGATTTGCGGGTCAGATTACGTTCGAGATAACAAGTATTCAAAATTTTTAATTATTGGGTAAGACTATTTATTTATCTTTGTTTGTGTTGAAATCAGTTTGATAAATTGTATATCCGTTAGATTAGGTTTATCTAGACGTAGTACAATTAGGTAAAGAGTTTAAAGGATTATGAATACTAACAACTGGAGGAGAGCAAACGCTGCTTTAATAGTGTACTTTGAAGTTTTTTTCACCTTTTTGACTGTTTGATGATGTGATTATCAAAAAGGGTTAGTAATCCAGTGTTTGAACTTCAGATTTATCAAGAAAAAAACAAAAGCAAAGGAAAAGAAAAAATAAAATAAAAAAGTGAGGGAGTAAAGAACAAAATAAAAGAATATTTTTATTTTCTTTTCTTTCACCTTTTTCTTTTCCTTTTATTTTCTATCACCAACTACTTTATCCAAACACAGCGAAAGGAAAAAAATTTAGTAGCAAGATATTATCAACTACTATCACTAAAATTTAAGCATTACAATGTAGAATCTACTAAGTACGTAGAAGATAAAAATCATAACAGAAATAGTACCATAAAAATGTGTGTATTTTTTTTTAAATAAATACTAAATTATAAGAAGTTGTTTTGTCCCTTTCCTTTTTGTATTTATAATTTATCATGAATACTAAAATCACAATGACATTTACACTGCAGGATGGATATGGGATAATTTTTTGTGTGAGAAAAACTTTAAGGGTTAATTACATAGACGCCCTTTCAATTATGACTCAATATCATTTTATTACATTCCATTAAAAAAATAAACATTTTGACCCTCAACTATGAAATTGTATCACTTCACTCTTTCCGTTAGGTTGCCTTTTGAGAAATTAACGAAAAATAGTTACGTTATTGAAAAATAGACCACAATGCCCTTACACTTAGATAAACAATTTTTTTGGACAAAATTCTATTGATACATAAAAAATTTTGGATGAAAATTGTCTTAGAAAATGTCTATACATGTGCATATACTAAAAGGGTGGCACGCACAATGTGCATGTGCTACACCACACCTAATCACTCCCTCTATCACTAACTTAATAATAGGAGGTTACAGAATCTGAAGAAGCAGTTTTGTTATAAATATTACATAATTACCCTTGCATGTGTTAAATATAAACTAGACAAACTTCTGTTGTAGGTCATTTTTGTCAACAAAAAAAAAGCCTCGTCAAAGTGATTGATTCACCAAAAGAGTTTACTTTATGATAGTATAGATCAACATACAGAAGCTATACATAAATATAAACATATATATGGATGCATATGTATAGACATTTATCTTAATGTAAGGATATTTTGATCTATTTTTTAATCAGATAACTGTTTTCTGTTATTTTCTCGAACGATAACCTAACAGGAGTGAAGTGATACAATTTACTTAGTTAAAGGGTCAAAATATTTATTTTTTTAGTTAAAGTGATATTGAGTAAGAATTCAAGGGAAGTTCGTGTATTTTTTTTTTTTTTCCCTCAGCTAAAAAACCAAACGTTAAAGGTGATGAAGAGACTTTATACTTTGAACTTGCCAAATTAGATACAGTGTACAAACTTAAGAGTACATAGTTTGAGCAGGAGGTCTTATAGCACGTCTATATAATTGAGTTCTCCTAATCACGTGTGCACAGAGAAAAGTATACTAATTACTAATTGCTTGAAATACAGGAAGTCAAATTAAGCCATCATCTATAAGGAAGTCAGATTGTAGAGACACAGTTTAAGTCAAAAAAAATAATTATAGATGGGAGATACTTTTTTTTTCTTCGAACAATTTTTTTACGTTTTTTAACCAACCATAATTTAATGCCACAATAATAGACATTTTTTGAAGGGAGATATTTATTACAATGTTGGTAGAAATAGTAGACTACATTATGATATAACGAAATGGTCAAAACCCATCTACTGCGGTATATTTACAGTAATTTTAGGCTACCATTTTAGCAGAATATTTTTGGCAATGCGTTTTTGTTTTTTTTATGGATGTATTTTTTTAAGTTTTTTGTCAAAATAATATTAATGCTTAAAAATATTCTCAAACTAACACTTTCTCAAAATTAATTTCCATTTTGGTGCTAGACAAACCACATGTGCTGATGAGTTGGATATTGGTTGGCACGTATTTATCTTCTTTGCCCTTCCCAACTAAAACCGCTTGTGTAACTGTTATTTTTCGCAATCTTCCCAATTCTTCACTGTCCGTGAGATAACTTGGGCCAAAATAAGAAATCTCTTCTCCGCTATTCAGCCAAAAAAAAAAAAGTAATCTCTTCTTAGTAATCTCGTCCCTTGGCGAGACTCCGTTGACTCCCCTTTGATGATTCTGCTTAAGTCATGATTTTTGCTGGCTTCTGTTGATGCTTTCATGGTGAAGGAAAACTAAACGAAGGAAATGGGTGATTGAACTCATGGTTTTTTTCTGCCTTCTGATGAGGCACTCATGGTGAAGGAAAAGAAAAAAAAAAGGAAATGGGTAATTGAACAACAAAAGAATGGGGGCTGCTGGAGTTTATATACGTACATATATACCGAGAATCAGTATCTGAGACCATGTGACAGACTTGCCTGATAGCAGAGAAGAGGTTGTAAATCAACTTGCCCCCACTCCCGCCATAATGTTGGAGATTGATCGGAACCGCAGATCAAAGAATAAGTTGTATGAGGAGAAGAATATACAGAGCACAAAACAAACAGATTTCTATAATGGTGTTAGTTAGGGTATTTGGGTGGGGAATTGGTTGTCAATAGTAGTAGTGGCTTTCATCTTCATGATGTTAGAAATAATTTTTTTTTAAAATTAAAATTAATAATTTGATTAAATAACTCAACTTTTAGTATAAGGTTTTTACATTTTAGTAACATCAAACCTTATTTAGATTGGGTAAATTCAAAAGTCATATTGCCGAGAGCATGCAGCGAATAAAAACTTCAATTGAATGAGCATAGTGGTCACTGGGTATGAAAGAAGATTCTGGATCATAGGTGACTAGACTAAAGGTGACAAATGCAAACCTGTCAACAACCAAAAAAAGGGCAAAAAGAAAAGTTTTAGAACATTCTTGTGGCAGGTTGTAAATATATTTGTGAACGTGTATGTGTATGTATGTATATATATATATATATATATGAATGTATAATGTTGAATAGGGCCCATAATATGTCTACATAAGTATATAGATATATATTCAGTATATATTTCATCTCTTATTAATTAGGAGATAATTTGCTATCCTTATTAAATTTGAACTCCTATAAAATAAAGATAAGTGGGTCTTATTTTTATCATGGTATATATTTATTATACACAAATTGTATCAAGAGTAAAACTTACATATTATCAGATAAAAACTATATCTCCAGATTACTTTCTTTCTTTAGTTCTCTCCAAGCTTACCATCTCATTGCCTTAGGATTTGGAATATGTTTTCTTCGTATTAGACTCTAGTAACCTTCTACTATATGACGGGGAAGGCACAAAGGAGATCTTAGTTTGATTCGTGGTGTACTGCACGTGTTGCGCGAAAGGCTCATAAAGCAAGCAAGATAATTCGTACATCGTATTATTATCCGCATAAGGTATTTCGTATATACTATATATATTTTCTTACATTGGTCTCAGAGCTTTATTATCCTTGTCTTTCGCTTATAATATGCCGTGAATATTTATATTTTGCTTGCATGCACACCTTTGAGTGTTAATGGCGTATTTTTGTATATTGAGTTTTGAGTGACGAAATTTATATCAAAATGTTCCTTGTAGTGTCAAGAACTCACTCTTAAAATTTTGTATTTTTTCGTTACACAGTTTGAAAGAAATATTAATTTAAAGTTTTTGAAAACTTTTATTAGATCCGAAACTTTGAACTTATTTTTTAATCAAAAAATCTAGTTTTTTAAATTCTAAAATTTATATAAATATGTTCTATGTTATAGAGTTTTTAAAAATAAATAAATAAAACAGCCGAGCCGAATCCAGTAAGGTGGGCTTGTAACCCAAGTGGGGGCAATAAAATGGTCGATGGCTTGTGTTGGCTAACTACTGTAATGATGGGCCTGATTCAACCTGTCTGACTAGTCGATATGGTATTCCTCTGGCTTCTCAGACCAGAGTGTTCGAACTAGCTATAATTGTAATGAGTGGTTCTACTAGCATTAAAGTGGTTGGACAAAAGTTTGAACCATTACGATATAGCCAGTAAGCTGCGTTTACTGGCAGTGCCCTCTCGAAGTTGGGAGCTGGGCCTTGTAGCTTGGGTGAACGCCTAGGTCACCTGGCCCTTAAAGCGCCTTAAGATTTAAGAATTACAATCCACGTAGGTGGCGCAGGTAGCACATTGTACGGTTTACCAAACTCTATTTTCAATGTGATTTTTTTTTTCTATTTCTATGGATTTGTGTTAACAGGTACGTCATAAGTATGTGTTTTGTTTGATGTAAATACCTTTTAAAAATATTTTCTTATTTTTGTTAATATATAAATGATATTTTTAAAGAAAAATTATTTTAAATGAGTTTTAAAATAGTATAATGGTTCTAATTTTTTTTTTAAGGTTATTACATCACATTTATTGCAGTAGTTGCATTTAAATTATTTTTTGTCACATTTATTTAATTGTATACTACATAATAATGTGATATTTTGCGGGTCACATGAGCACATTATGTTTTGACACCTTAAAATTATTTTTTGGATCATATACCCATTCTCATAGGTGGTGAGTGTGGTTACTCTCCATTCTAGTGACCAATGTATGTTATGTATAAAATAGAATTGAGGTATCATTGGCGTTTTGAGGTGCTCATGTGATGAATGTATGTTATTTATTTATTATTGTTACAAAATAATTCATTGAATACAAAGTAGGTGCAGCATCCCCATTTGCTCATTGTTTATTAGATTTGATGTAGTAAGTTTTCTCATTTGTAACAAGAGATGTAATTATGAGAAGCCTTGTAAGGGAATGTGTTTAGCCCCAAATTTGTAAATATTGAATTATTTTGGCATGATGCACTAAATTGTCAATGGAGTCCTAACTTAGGCTCAATTTTTTGATTGTATGCTTGTAATTGGACATTGTGAACAGTGGGAATCGTTTCTTATATTTTATTCTAAATTAATTAGATATTTAATTTATTCTTACATCATGAGAGATAATTACTAGCACCTAAAAATGCAAAAAAAAATAATAATAATCTTTTGATGTAAGAAAGAATTTTGTGGTCTAACTGGATTTAGAATAAAATATTACAAATATGTGCCTAATTAATTTCCTACGCAATGTATGTAGTGCAATGGCCTCAAAGAACATAATTGTTGACCTTAATAAGGGAGAGAAACTTGATGAAAAGAACTATGATATCTAGCAGATGAAGGTTCAGTACCTCCTCAACGAGCAAGAGTTGCTCGACCATCTGACCAACAGTATGACCCTACTTGAGTCAGGCAGCACGGTCCAGCATCGCTGTGATAAACAGGCTTATGACACTTGGTTTAAGAGGGACAAAACTGCGCGCTTTACTATGCTAAGCTGCATGCATGATGACCTCATGGGGTAATTTGAGAAATTTCTCACTGCCAAAGAAATGTGGGAACAGTTACATCTTAAGTATGGTGGCACCACTGCCACTCGGCTACGTGCCTTGACTCTGAGATTCAATCAATATGTGATGGACCCAAAGCATACTATGACTGAGCACCTTAGGGTGATGTCTGCTATGATCAGAGAGATGAAAGCAACTAGCGACGATCTCACAGACGAGCAGCAGATTCTAGCTCTCATTCGATTCTTACCTGAACCTACGTGGGGACAAGTGAAACTTGTGTTCACGCACAATGAGGGGATCAAGAACTTTGATGACATATCTCGCCATTTAGAGCTTGAGGCAGAGTGCATTGATGTGATCCGCAGCACTATACTTGTCACCCAAGTTGGATATCATAAGGGTTACAAACCCCAACATAAAGGACAGCGAGGTGGAGCTAGACAAGGAAAACCAAAGAATCTGGCGCTAAAAGATGACAGAGTATCCAAATGTCGTAGAGGCAGGCGTGGTGGAAAGAAAGATAAGTCCAAGCCGAAGTGATATAACTGTGGACAAAAGGGTCACTTCGCTTAGGATTGTACTGAGCGGAAGAATATAAACCCTGATTCTAGCTCTCTTAATATTTTTGTTTGCTCGCATGTCTTTGTGACTCATTGTCTCCCTGGTTGGATTGTAGACACAGGAGCAACCAAACATATAGCGAGAGATAGAGCTAGATATGTAGATTACTATCGGGTCCCAGTGGGTAGACACCAAGTGATTATGGAAAATGGAGTGCAGGAAGATGTCCTGAAAGTTGGCACTTATCAGCTCAAGATGCGCACTGAGCGCAATCTACTCCTTCATGATGTACTTTATGCACCCACTGTTCGATATAATCTACTTTCAGTTATCTCATTATTGCAGTTAGGATTTTCTTTCCAATTTGAGAACAATAGTTTGTCTATTTGTCTCGGTAGTGTACTTTATGGTCATGGTACATTAAAGGATGATTTCTTTATGTTGGATTTGGATTCAAATAATTTTGTTATTTGACATGGCATATCCTACTTTATTACATTTATAGATGACTTCTCTCAATTTGGTTCAGTATTTCTGTTGTCTCACCACTACGAGGCTTTAGATTGTTTCAAAAGCTTTGTAGCAGAGGTTGAGAATCAAAAAAAGAAGACTTTGAAAGTTCTTCGAACTGATAGAGGTTGAAAATATTTGTTTGATCAGTTTAAAGATATATGTAAAGAAAAGGGGATACGCAGGCAGTTAACAATTCCTGGTACTACACAACAAAATGGGGTTGCAGAAAGAAGGAATCGTACTCTTCTAGAGATGGTTAGGTCAATGATGGCCCAAGCAAACCTCCCAATAAGTTTATGGGGGTATACTCTTTTGACTGTTGCCTACATCCTTAATCGAGTGCCTTCAAAGTCTATTCCTACCACTCCATATGAGTTATGGAAAGGCGAGAAGCCTGACTTGGATCACTCCCCATGGAGATCTACGGGTATGTTCACAATTCCTCCCATAAGTATGAGAAATTAGGCCCTAGAGCTAATAAATGTGTTTTTATTAGATATTCAGAACAATCTAAGGGCTATGTTATGTACGGTGAACACCCAGATGGGGGAATGATTGAGATTGAATCATGCGATGTTGATTTCCTATAGGAGGATTTCCCAAGCATTGGTGAAGTTAAGAGGGATCTTGAACTATATGAGTTCGAAGAACCCCAAGGAGATGCACCTTTATCTCACTGGCATGATGAGGAATCCCAACCTCATCCTGTATTTGCCGGAGACAATGGGAGCGATCCCTTACCTAGTGGGAGTATACCATTACATGACTCTCATGATTCACAGTTACGTAGGAGCACTCGAGGAATTGTTCCTTGTCACTGCTTCAATATTGAAGAAGAGTCCTTCATAAGTATATCTGTGAATGCTTGTAAGCACCCCATTTTTTAGCGCTCGGCGGTCTCCACTCCGTCCAGACTTGTGTTGAAGTCAATGTGGATATATTCCAAATCAAATCAACTCTCTAAGTCTAAATCTTGTCTATTCAGCACTTCGCAGGCTCACTGGGGCCCAAAGAGAAGCAAAATGACCAAAATGCCCTTAGGGGCATTATCCTTTCCATATTCTAAACCAGGCACGTCTTTTTGAAGACGGTAAGACCTCTTTCCAATTCTTTTTCCAATTTCAATTCCAATCCCTCTCTCAAGACAGTTGATTCCTCGAGACAGTAAATCTATTTAATCAGGCGCGTCTTTCCGAAGACGATAAGACTCCTTTCCAATTCCAATTTAGACACGTCTTTCCGAAGACGGTAAGTCCCCTTTCTAATTCCAATTCCAATTCCAATATCTCTCTCGAGACAGTTTATTCATGGAGACGGTCCGGCACATTTTTCGAATAAAATCTCTTCGAAGTGGTAAGTCCCTTTAAACCTGTCGACCGGGACGAGACCCCAAGTCCCCTAGATGGTAGAACGGTCCACCTTTGGCGCCTGCTAACCCGCCATTACAGAAATGTCTGTTTAGGCACGCCTTTTGAGAAAGTTGATTCTCAAGCGCTAAGTCCCTTTAGCAGCTTCCCAAGATCAGGCAATCTCAAGAATGATCGCGAACCGTTAAAGTAGCGAAAACACTCGCAAACATCGCCACCGTCAGAGTAGCGGAAATACTCACAAATAGGTTGATATAAGGAATTGCCAACAAACCCCTGTATCACGCGACCGCCGTCAGAATGGCAGAAACACTCAAAACCCAAGTCAACACCAGTGCCTGCTAGCCCACTTTTGTGAAAAATAACCAAACTACCCTTAGGGCCATTTTTCGGCACGTTTCTTGAGAACACATTTGAATCCTCATAATGGTAAGTCCAACCTTCCAAGATTGTCTTAGGGGTAATTCGGCATGATTAGGTGCCTTCTAGGTAGTTTCAGACCAATTCCGAGACTTTCGGTCAAGATGACCATTTTGCCTCTAAGCATTTGAATGCCCCGGGAACTACACCGGCTGTAGGTATCAAACCAATAATCTTCTAAGAATACTTCTTATAGTATTCCCAACCTTCCTTTACCTTTCCGGATCATTCCGAGTCAATTCCGGCGAACTCGATACAAAATGATCGTTTTGCCCCTAGAAGGCCGGTCGCCTTTTTCAACCACATCGACTCTGGGTATCAAACCGGCAACCTTTGGGAACATTCTAAATAATATCCCCAAGTCTCGAGTCTTTTTTCGGGACATTCTAAGTTCGTCCCGGTAGCTTTCCAACCCGGTTGACCGTTTTGCCCCTAACGGCCCGGTCAATCCTTCCAACCCATCCTATCCTCATTTTTCAAGTCAAATACCTCTGGGACACTATTCTAAGTGTTTCTGCCCTTTTCCGGCTCTCCGGGTCATTCCCAGCCTCTTTAAAGCAGTCTCGAACTTTTCGAAGTCACTCTTAGTGAAGTCAGGCTAAAAATTGCATGGTAGTCACTAGTACAGGCGCCCAAATCTTCCAAAGATACGTTGCTTGCCGACCTTAAAACTTTCCTAACTGGCTGGCACCACTAGCAGTTGCGCCAAGCCAAGAATTGGCCTGGAGTGGCACCAAGAGGAAAATTGACCTAACGCCACTACAACAAGCGCCAGGTCTATCACATCTCTATAAATACAGAGCCTCTTCCAACGTGAAAAGGGTCCGCAAACTTAATCTAAAAACCCTAATTTTCAATACACAGAGCTCGTACACTTCTTAAACCCTAGCTTCCTTAGGTTTTCCAAACCCTAGCCAGCATACACAAACCCTAGCCTCTTATACACTCATACACACCCTTATACACTTATACACAAAGCCTCCAACCCTCCATTGAAGTTTTGGATTGTTGCAACTTGAAGCTCTCGAAGACCAAGATAAAGCTCTTGAAGACTGAAGCGAAGACCGAAGAGAAAACCAGAAATCAAGGCGCGCAAAGCCAAGCAAAATAAAGAAGACACAAGGTAGGCTTCTTATTTAAATTTTCACAATTCCCCCTCTCTCTTCTCTCTCCTAACCCACTTGGGTTTTCTCTATTTTAATCCCTCATCTCTTTCCCCTCCTTTCTTTGCATGCTTAAAACAAGGATACTTCCGGTCCATATATAGGATTAGACTATTGGAGAGTCACTGTGTCGGGGGCTTTCTTTTAGTCTAACTGGAGACCATGTGGGTTCAACCCCCTTAATTATGTGGTGAAGCCTTAACCTTGTATGTTCACGACCCCAAATTTGCATTGTGCATATCATGATTCTTGCATTCTTCCAAAAGTCGTTTTCAAACTCGTTTTCAAAACTTGCATTAAAACTTGTTTTCAAAATTGCATCAAAATCTTCTTTTTCAAAACTTGTTTTTAAAATCACAATCCTAGGGTGATTCTAGCATTTCCATGGCTAGGGTTGCTTTAGGAAAGTGCTATATTTAAAGTGACCAACATGGTCCATATTTTCAACTCCTTGTTGTTTTCAAAACCACTTTCTTAAAGTGGTTCTAGCCCTCTTATGGTTAGAATTGCTTTAATAAAGTGATATATTTTATGTACATTCCAAAATCTCTTTTTGAAAATCTCCTCCTAAAAATCTCTTTTCCAACATGCTTTCCAAAAACTCTTCTTTCCAAAATTGTTTTCAAAAACTCCCTTCAAGAAGCTATTTTTCAAAACTCCCTTTTTCAACTCCTTTCCAAAATACTCTCCCCAAAATCCACTTTCTAAAAACACTCCCTAAAAATCTTTCCAAAAACTCTCTCCAACAATCTTCTACCAAAAATCTTTCTAAAAACTCTCTTCCCAAAATCTTCCTTCTAGAAACTCCCCTCTAGGATTTTCCTTCTAAAAAGTCGTTTCCAAAAACACACTTTTCAAAAACTCCTTTTTTTTAAAAATCTCTTTCCAAAAACTCTATCTTCAAATTCACTTTCCAAAAACTCCTCTTTAGAATTCCCTTCTAAAAATCTTCGTTTTCAAAAACTCACTTTCCGAAAATCCCTTTTCTTGATGCCCAAGTCAAGCCTTAGAGCTAACAATTAGGAAACCCTAATTTTCTTTCCAAAACCATGGTTTTCAAACTTGCCTTAAAACCTAAGTTCCCAAAACCTCTTATTTTCTACGTCAAAACTATACACTTCCAAATCTAGAGTTTCTAGAAACTTCATTTTCCAAATCCTTGCCAAATCCTACCTTCCCTTTAGAAAACCAAGTCCAATCTTCCCATTTAGGAAATTAGATACAATCCTCCGTTTTTTAAAACAAAATTAAACACTTCTTCTTAAAAACAAAATTCAATCCCTTCCTAATCCAACTCTTTCTTAACTCAACTCCTTCCTCATCTCCTACTTTCCTAAATCTTAACTTTTCAAAATTCGAACACAAAAATCTTTCCCAAATTTTAAAATTCAACTTTCAAATCTTTCTTAATTCAACATTTTTCTAATTCTACACCTTTTCAAATCTTAGCTTTCCAAATTCAAGTTTTCAAATCTTTCCTAATCTCAAGGTTTTCTAAAACTTCCTAAATCCTAAACTTTCTAAATTCAAAACTTTCAAACTCTAAAATTTCCTAAGTTCTACACTTTCCTAAACTTCAAATCTTTCAAAGTCTAAACCTTTTCTCATTCTAACTTTTCTTAATTCCACATCCTTTCCAAGCTTTAACTCCCAAATTTAGATTT
Source organism: Euryodendron excelsum (assembly GCA_033060915.1). Taxonomy (NCBI): domain Eukaryota; kingdom Viridiplantae; phylum Streptophyta; class Magnoliopsida; order Ericales; family Pentaphylacaceae; genus Euryodendron; species Euryodendron excelsum. The sequence goes on along the minus strand of CM065384.1, from coordinate 28,803,368 downwards.
TCAAATCTTTCTAAAACTCAAACTTTGAATCTTCCAAAAATTCTAAAGCTTTCTAAATTCAAATCTTTCCTAATTTAAAATCTTTCTAAAATTCTAAACTTTCCAAATTCAAAACTTTCTTAAGTTGAAACTCTCCAAATTCTAAACCTTTCTTAAATTAAACTTTTCCTAATTCAAAACATTTCCAAATTTAACACTTTGCTATTTTGAAAAATTTCTAAATTTGAAACTTTCTTAAGTTAAAACTTTCCTAAATCAAAATTTTCCTAAAATGAAACCTTTCCTAATTTGAAACTTTCCTAATTCGAAACATTTCCTAAACCAAAACTTTCCTACGTTAAAATTTCCTAAATTGAAACTTTCTTAAGTTAAAGCTTTCCTATTTCGAAAACTTTCCTAATTTGAAACTTTCCTAAACGGAACTTTCCTAAAACGAAACTCTCCTAAAATGAAACTTTCCTAATTCGAACCTTTCCTAAATCCAATCTTTCTCCAATCTTCCAATTCCAATATTCGAGTCCAGTCTTTCTTAATCTCCAGTCTTCTCTAAATCCTCTCTTTCCTAAGTCTAGGTTTCCTGAAACCAATCTTTTCAAATCTTTCAATTAAAGTTCAATCTCTCAATCTTCCAATTCAAAGTTTCTTTCTTCCAATCAAAATCTTCTATTTTCAATCAGACTCTTGTCCGAACTACGACTGACCTGATTCCTCCAAAAGGATATGTAGGCAACTCTCATGGGTGCGGTCACCACATTTTTCAAGTTTTTATTTCCACCACCTTTTTCAAATCTCAAATTCCATGATCGATTTTCAAACTTCCAATTCCAAATTTCTATTTCCAAATCTCTATTTTCAATTTTCAAAACGTTCTTTTCAAATTCAAACTTCTATCTCTTTCTTTTCAAATCAAATCAATTTCTTTCCAAATCTATTTTTCAATTCTCTTTTCTTGCACTTGCATATCATGCATCATGTTAAATTTCTTTTTAAACATTCTTTTTCAAAGTAGATAGAATTGGTCATTTGTTAGTTAAAGACTCTCATAGGTGAATCTAGGGTAGATTGACATGTAGGTACTGAAAGGGTGGGGTAGGGTGATGGCTTAGTGCATCTTTCCTACACGTAACCAACCTCTGAACCTAGAATCACTGTTTTCATAGACCAAAAATGAGTTATTTTTCAAAAAAAAGGCTAAATGTTTTTCAAAGGTTGTCAAACAATCTGTTTTTCTTAAAAACCCTCTCTTGAGGTGATATTTTCAAAACCTTTTTCCAAAAACCCTAAGTATAGTCTTCAGATTTTTCTTAGTTTTTTTAGATGACAATCAAGTTAGGTGGCGACTCCAAATCTTTTTTAAAAGCCCTTTATTCAAATCAATTTTCAATTCAAACTTAGTCGCACTCATTCTTCTAGGAAGGTGAGTTCTAACGAGAGAGTACAGTATTTTTTCCACTTGTGTGTGTATTCCTCGAGTGCAAAAAATCTGGGAGCGACAATACTGATGAGCCAACTTCTTATGCTGAAGCTATAACTTCACCTGCTTCTAAGAAATGGCTAGTTGCTATGCAGGAAGAGATGAGCTAATGACTAAGAATAATGTATGGGAGTTGGTTGATCTTCCGCCTGGGTGTAAGACCATTGGCAACAAATGGGTCTTAAAGATCAAATGCAAGGCTAATGGGTAAATTGACAAGTACAAGGCCTGTCTTGTGGCAGAATGTTATACCCAACAGGAAGGTGTAGACTATCATGAGACGTTCTCCCCTGTGGTGAGATTTGCCTCCATTCGTCTAATTCTAGCTATCGTTGCACATTTAGATTTAGAATTGTTCCAAATATATGTGAAGACAGCATTTCTTAATGAAGACCTAGACAAGGAGATCTATATGGATCAACCCATTAATTTTTAGGCAGAGAGACAAGAGCGTAAGGTTTGTCGCTTAAAGCACTCCATCTATGGCCTGAAACAATCATCTAGGCAGTGGTATTTTCGATTTCATCAAGCCATTATCTCTATGGGCTTCATGATGACTGAAGAGGACCATTGCGTGTATGTTAAAAAGAGTAAGAATAAGTTTCTTATTCTCTCGCTTTATGTGGATGATATTTTGTTAGCTGAAAATGACATGGAGATGATTGTCGCCACTCAAGAATGGTTGTCCTCCACATTTGAGATGAAGGACATGGGTCAAGCAGATTATGTGCTTGGGGTTAAAATCTCAAGAGATCGTTCTAAGAGGCTCTTAGTTTGTCTCAATAGACTTACATAAAAAAGATTTTAAAACGGTTTCGTATGCACTATTCAAGATCCATAGATACTCCAATGGACAAGGGTCAAATTCTTAGCACTAAGCAGTGTCCTAAGACAGAGGAGAGCAAATGGCCAATGTTCCATATGCCAGTGCAATCAGAAGTCTGAGGTATGTTATGATGTGTACTTGACTCGACATATGTTTTGAAGTTGGTATGGTATGCCGATATCAAAGTAATCCAGGAGCTGTGCATTGGGCTGCAGTTAAGAAGATATTCTAGTATTTGCGAGGGACTGTAGACCTTGTTTTATGCTACCAAGGTGGTAGTCTTAGATTAGCCGGATACAGTGATGTAGATGGATCTGCTAATAGAGATGAGCGTAAATCCGTCACAGGTTACGCCTTTATACTCGGAGGTAGAGCTATTTCTTAGTGTAGCAAGAAACAGTAGTGTGTCTCCCTATCCACCATGGAGTCAGAGTATGTGGCATGTACTGCTGCAGTTCAAAAGGCTATATGTTTGAGGAGATTCTTGCAGAGCTTCAGCATCACAAGGCATTTTTATGAGGCTGTTGTGATTCATTATGATAGCACAGCTGCTATAGCTTATGCTAGGGATCCCAAGTACCATGGTAGGACTAAGCACATTGATACTCGGTATCACTTCATTCGAGACATCATTGCGCAAGGGCAAGTGGTCCTAAGGCATGTCTCAACTAGCGATATGATTGCTGACCCATTGACCAAACCCATTGCGAGAGATGTTTTTCATAGGCAAGTTAGGGGTTTGGGATTACGTAGGGTTTGATATGCTTATTTTGTTAGACACTTTGGATTATATCTTATACATTATGAGATGAGTTTTCATTTAATGGGCATGATTAATACTTGATCTAGTTAGTGCACATATCTTATATTATGAGTAGATGTTATCAGGCTTTATGATTGACCCTCTCACATGGGCAATCGCTCTAGTACTAAGATAGCAAGCAAAATGAGACACTAAATGATCACATAGGTACCATGATAATGTGATCTCCTTGGCACTTAGAAAACGAGCAAGGGTTGATGTTTATTTAAAATATCGCCTTAGTAAGAGCTAAGAAGAGACTATATGAGTCGAACATGGAGTTATTCACACCTCTATAAAGCCTATAAAAAGCCAAATGTGATATTCTTGAGAAGCTCAAGTTAGGCACTGGTGAGAGCGACTAGACTAAGATCCGTATGGTGTTAAAGTGTGACAAATCTTCAGTGGGAGCTCCATCATAGCATACATATCATACTGTATGTGCTATAAGACGACCATTGTGGAAGTGACAGAATAGATCCCTGCTTTTTCACTGTTTGAGCCCCATGGACTTTAAGTCCAAGTCTATACCCTTTGAGACTTTAGCACTATGTCATGAATTTGAAGCTTAACATTGCTACTTTAGCATGTTATCCAAGGGTGATGAGGAATACGATCCAGCAGAGCATGTCTAGGAAAGCAGTTGAGTTTAGATGGATTGACATAAGTGGCTAAGAAAAGATCACTTGACATCACACTCATGATTTGTTACTCATAGCCCGGGCGATTGTGTTAATATTAGTTTTGATATAATCATAAGCACAAATGCATTGAGAGGTCTTGCATAACTCTGTATTAGTTACAGAAGGGGTTATAGGTGTAAGATCTGGTGTGGTTTGATGATTTGGGGAATGCACAAGATGATTGAGTTGTAATGTTATGTTAGTTAGATGGTAACTTAATATAACATTCTTCATCGGTACCTTTCTCATCTGTCGCATATTCCATTTCTTGTATAAGGAGTTAAACAAGATGAGAGATTTATGAGATGAGATTATGGATGTCCCTTATGTTCAAGTGATAGATGTTGTATGAGACCCACGGTATGTTCACATGGGCACATAGATATATATTCAGTATATATTTCACCTCATATTAATAAAGAGATAATGAGCTATCCTTATCAGATTTGAACTCCTATAAAATAAAGATAAGTGGGTTTTATCTTTATTATGGTGTATATTTGTTATACACAAATTGTATCAGGAGTAGAACTTACGTATTATCAGATACAGACTCTTTCTCTAGATTACTTTCTCTCTCTAGTTCTCTCTAGGGTTACCATCTTAGTATCTCAGAATTTCGAATGTGTGTTCTTCGTATTGGACTCCAGTAGCCTTCTATTGTACAACGAGAAAGACACAAAAGAGATCTTGGATTGATTTATGATGTATTGCACGTGTTGCGCGAAGAGCTCATAAAATAAGTAAGATGATCCATACATCATATTGTTATTTGCATAAGGTATTCCGCGTACCCTATATATATTTTCCTACATATAGTAAATGATGGTTGAGGACTTCAAGTGGGTATGTGGCAAGTGATCTCTTCTTTAAAGACAAATTGGTTGTAAACTATCTACAGTGACTAGATGTCACAATGTAATTGGCCATCATCAAATATGTGCATCTTAAAGAATTGCAACTCTAGCTTTTCAATAAAAACAACAAAGAAAAAGAAAATTCTAGTCTAGAAGAAAACGTGGGAGGCACTATCACGTCGCCAACCCACGTCCCAATCACCTACCCACTGGTGAGGTGATTGAATAAAAGGTCATCCCTATAAAATGGAAACAACAATCTGACTTATGGGACAGATTAGGGGATGAGAGACAAAATAGAAGGAGATCAGAGAACAAAAAAAAAAAAAAGGAGGTAAGACAGGTTCAAACGAAGAACATAGAAAAAAAAAACAGTGGGGAGATATTCAGGAAGAAAAGAAAAATTACAGAGAAGAAAAAAAGAAAAAAAAGGGACACAAACAAGTAAACAGTACTAGTTTGAATACATAATACATACTCGAATTCTTTCACAGGTATAATTTCTATCTTCTTTCTGTCTTCTTCCTTTCTTTTCTTTTTAAAAATTTGTTTAAAAAAAAAGTCTATATTTTTTTTTCGCTATCCTGCTTTTGTTCAAATATTTTTGTTCTCTTTCTTCAAAACCGGTTTAAGTTTTAAACTAAAAAAAAAAAATGGTATTTGTATACCTTTTGTAACTCTACAAATACCCAAAGTCTCGTCGGAAAAACAAAACTTTTTAAAATTTCAAGTGAATGATCTGATCTGAAATCAAGATTATCCATTTCGCCACAAAGGCCAAATTGGATATTCAAATATTTGATATATGTGTATATATATATGTCTCATATTGTGAGAGACTCCAAACTTTTTTTTAAGGTTACTAATAAAGTTTCATGACGGTTCACGTGCTCTCAATTTGAAGCTTTTAAGGTTTTATGAGGGCTCACGTGCTCTCAAATTTAAGTCCCTAAAGGCTCCATAATGGCTCTTGCGCTATCAACTTCAAGCCTATAAGACTCCAAGACAACCCTTGTGCTCTCAAATTCAGGCTTTTAAGACTCTATGATAGTCCTTGCAACCCCACAATTTTAAGCCATTCCCCAACCGCCTCATGTGTCCTTCAATGCAAAACCTTTTAAGGCCTTGTACACTACACTGAGAATATTCAGTCCAAAATTTTAAGAATTTGGTTCGACAACTCAGATTGCTAAATGTTTTCTTACAAAAGCTTTTAGCAATACACGGCACACGTGTACACTAAGTTTTGCTCGTAAGCCAAGCATACCATAGAGAGAAGGAAACATTACTTGTGTGAAGCAAGGGCATAACACTACCATTGCCAGCTGGGGATGTATGCACATCATTCCAATGTGTGATGGGTGGGTCAGACTCCATAGTTTATGGGTGTAAATAAAGAAAGTTGGTTCTTTGACCCAACTCAATAAAAGCCTAATTGGAGACCCAAAAGAAGAAAGAGAGGAGAGGTCCACCAAGGCTTGTAAATCTCTATGCTAAAACGCCCAATATGCAGTAAGCACAAAAGGAGTAGTAAACCCAAGTAACCCATTAAATGTGGTCTTTTCGAAGATCAAAGAAGGCCCAATATTATGACCCAATTTTCGGTACAGTAAATGTCTAATTTTGGTCTTCAAAACCCAAACTATTAAACCACTAAGGCTTCAAGTTTTCCAGCACATTAAAAGGCCCTAATTTTGGCCCCAGCTGCTGGCATTAATTTTAAGGCCCAAATTGTCAAAGTCTTCTAAAGATTGAAATCATAGCCTAGTAATGGCTCAATTTTCCTGCCATTAAAAGCCTAACTTTTCTGTCTTTTCCTTAACCATGCTCTAAGTTTGTTGGCCCAATTCTTTTTTTACCCAAAAGTCTTTTAAAACCCAATTGTTGCCCCATGTTTCTTTGGCCCACTTAACAAATTGTTTTTAAGACCCAGTACCTTTGAATTGTCCGGCACATTGAAAAAGAGCAAATTCTTGGACTTCAACCAAATTAAGTCAAAGTCCATTGAAAACGGCCAATTTTTTTGTATTTCCAGAGAAGCTCAATGAAATGGTGATTCTTGGGTCGGTGCATATGACTATACTAATATTTAATGGCAGTAAATATGATTTTAGTAGTAAATATTCGTACTATTCAAGAATAATACATGTACATATATATAAATAAAAAAATAACTTCTGTTTTTCGTTCAAATCTCAAATCTAATAAAAAATAAACGTTTTTTTTGAGTTGGACCATATAGTACACGTATTAAACGTTTTGCGTATTATACTTTTGAAAAAGACTAAATTAAAAATTAGGTATAATTTAATATAATTTTAGCATATTATTAATTCTAAGCTTAATATATAATTATAATAGTAAAATTATTGATCATTAAACTTATTCGGCTTCATCCATTATAGAAAAAACTTGCATAACTCATGATGTGTATCTTTACTAAGTAACATGTCATATATTTTTGGGATACTTTTCTAATTTTAGATATATTTAAATCATTAAATATATTTTTATATACCTTCTCATCAATACTCGATATATTAAAATACATATTAAAATTAACAAATTAGCCCACTTTTATATCCAGTATTCAAATAATAAAAAAAATTTTATCTATCACTTTAATTTAACTATTTGTTAGTAATATATTTTTAAAAAATAATATATATGAGAAAAAAATACTATATACTAACATATATAAAAAGAAATTACTTATAAATGTTACCGTATTTTTTGTCCCGACTTCATATAATACCCGGATAATTATATATTCGTATTTTTTACGTTCTCATGTTTTTACGCTGAATTTTATTACCGTATTTTTTAAAAAAAAATTGTATTAAACCTGTACGTATTACGTACCGTTTTTTTTTTTTTGTCTTGTATTTTACTAACTATAAATTTTACAAATTAAAGTGTTAATGTTATTGTTACTTGCGAATGTGTTGGATAGTGCTGAAAAGAATTAAATTAAGTCTTCTAGAACTTGGAATTGCTTGGCTCGATGAAGTCCAACCTAGAGAATAAATGGAACTATGAGCCAAACCCATAAACAAATACCATTTTTTAAGAACTATAGTAGACTTAATTTTAGTCCGAATTTATTCCAACTCGAATACGTAGACAACCGACTCAAATAGATACAGTCACAACTCAAATGTTTCCTTAAATTAAATTTACTTAAACCAAAAACATAAATTTATTTAAGAACGACGGTAGACTTGATTCCAGTCTGAACTTGTTCCAACTCGAATACGTAAGTAACCCACTCAAATAGATACAATCACAACCTTTGTGAAACCAAATGTTCCTTTATATTAAATTTGTCACAAAATCCAATTCAATCGCATTAAGTTGGAATTAAATGGTGTTCCCTTAAAACAAGATACTGTAATTAAGAGATACGTTATATCTTGAATAGGTCTGACCTACACAATAAAAACTCATATGATATATTATTATATGAGTGAGATTATGTTAAGTGTATGTTGAATCAAATATTACTTGTTAATATTTTTGCTTAACATAGTTTTTGGCACGCCCGATGGGACCCATTCTCCCTTTCATCTCCAACTTGAAAATTAGTTATTTGGTGTTACCTTTATAAGAACTTCAATAGCACTAAAGATTGTGATCTACTTTCACAAAATTCAAGCAGTAGCACATGGAGCTACTAAAATGGGTGGTTACCACACAACTTTGACACTTGAGCACCCATCCTTGGCCATCATCCAAGTTGTTTCTAAATTCATTCCAATTTTGGTCGTTGCTAAAATTGCCAAAAAGGAGTGCACAAAGACACCTCCAGTAATGGTATCCAAAGTCATTTCGAAGAAGCGCAAGATTTTGCATAAGAAACATGGAAAAGCTCTTGCATAAAAATTGGTTAAAGTTGAAATAATTGCTATCAAGGCAGAACTAAAGGTTGAAGCTCAACCACTTCCAAACCAAATTTGGATTCGGTCGATCCCAATTGAGTTGCTTTCCAAAATGTCTGTGATGGCAGCATCAGTTCAAGAAGATGAGAAAATGCCCAGGTCTTCTCCAAAGGTAGAGGTGGCATAGACTCCTAAAAGAATTGAAGTTCTGTCAAAGTCTAAGAATGTTGAATTCTCTACAATATCAACTAAAGAAGTAAAAACTTTCAAGCTTTCTAAGTGGTCCACTTCTACTATAACAGAGAACAGCAAGAAAGGCAAAAAGTTAATGAAAAAGAAGGGACCAAAAGGTAAAGAACAGATACTTCAAATTCTTGATACTTCAAAGGCAGCTCTCTATCCACTTTCTGCTTTTAGCCCCAAGAAGTCTACAGGTGCTAAGTCAGAAAAGGAAAAAGAGAAATGGGCATTCTTTTCTAGTTGTCTAGCCCCAATTTTGAACCAAGCCCTCTTGGCTCTGAAAAAAGCACGGTACTTTCTCGTTAGAACTCATCCTCCTAAAAGGTCGAGCGCGACTAAATTTGAACTTAAAAACTTGATTTGATTTAAGGGCTTTTTGGAAAAAAAAAAAAATGGGAGTCACCACCTAACATAGTTAAAGATGTGTTAGGTTACCTAAAACTAAATATAATCCAAAGACTAAACTTAGATTTTTCGAAAAGGTTTTGAAAATGTCCTTTTTAAGAAGGTTTTTTTGAAAAAAATGTCTTAACAATCTTTTGAAAACGTGACTCGGATTTTGGTCTTCGAAATAGAAATCTATGGTCCAGGGATTGGTTACGTGTAGGGAAGATATCCTAAGATCATCACCCTACCCTGCCCTTTTGGTACTTACATGTCTAATCACCCTTAATTCGTTCATTTGAATAACCGGTTACTAATATCTACTTTAAAATTTTAAAAAATGGGTTTGGTCATCACTTTTTTGGATAAATGATGCATGATACATGTTTTGAAAAAGATGTTTGAGAACATGAAAATTTTGAAGGGATTTGAAATAAGAATTTTGAATTAATAGAAACTTTTGACAAGAGAACTTGGGTTGAAATAAAGGTTTTGACAGCACTGTTTTAGGTTGCTTACGTATCTCATTTAGCGAGAATTAGGTCATTCATAGTTGCGCAAGGGCCTGGTAGAAAAAAGGCACATTGGGCCCTTTGAAATGCATTGAAGACACATTAAGGTCTTTGGAAATATTTGAATATGCTTTAAGGTCTTTGGAAAAAGAGAACTTGAGAGTTTAGGAAAACACCTTTGAACTAGGAGCTAGGATGTTTGAAGTGTTTTTGAAATCGGGTTTGAAGATGATTTTAAATATTTTTGAAATTAACTCAAGAAAGTTTTGAAAATGTTCTGAAGTCTTGTTTTGAAAACTTTGGAGGTAAGGTTTGGATTAGAAATACTCTTATGAACTTGTCTTCGAAAAGCTTTTGAAAACAGTTTTTGAATACCTTATTAAAAGGCATGTTTGATATTTCATCACCTTTAGAAAGTTAGTCATTAAAGAACTAAACTCCTTTAAGGCTATAAATTTTGAAAACAAATTTGGAAGAAGGAGGCTAGAAACTTCGCTTTTGGTTTTTACAACGTTAAGGTTATAGAACCCTTCTTGAATATCTCACTTATACTTGACCAACCCTAACCATAGAAGGATTAGGGTTGCTTCAAAAATATGATTTTTAAAAATCATTTTTGAAAAATATTTTTAAAAAACACTTAGGGTTTTGGAACCCTAATATGGACAACCTTAGAGGTTGTATTTTAGTGTATCACCTTCCCTTGGAATCCCTAACCATAAAGGGATAAGGGCACTTTAGGGTTGTGAATTCTTGAGAACATTTTGAAAATAGTTTTTGGAAAATGTTGAGTGTCTAGCTATTTTAGTCGAGATAAGTTTAATAGAACTTCTTGGAAGTATTTTTAAAGATAGAGTATGAGGGTATTTGAAAAAGTGTTGGAGTTGGTTTTTGAAATCTCAAGAGAGTATGATGTTTTTGAAAGTATGTTATGACAATGGTTTTGTGCTGAAAGATCATTTGAAAAGGTGTCTTTGAATTGGAGTCTTAAAGCTTACTAACCTTGGTTGGATTGACCTAGAGTTAACTAACTCGGGTTAGGTTAGACTAGGGTTGGATTGATTTAGGGCTAACTAACTAGAGTTAGGTTAACCTAGGATTAAGGTGACCTATAGGTTAACTAGCTTGGGTTAGGTTAACCTAGGGTTAACTAACTAAAGTTAGGTTAACCTAGGGTTGAGGTGACGTAGGGTTAACTAACTAAAATTAGGTTAACCTAGGGTTTGGTTGACCTATGGTTAACTAACTTAGATTAAGTTAACCTAAGGTTGGACAACTAGAGTTAAGTTAACCTAAGGTTGGAAGGTGGTTTTGAACTAAGATTTTGACATAGTGGTTTTGGAAACGTGGTTTTATGCATGAAAATTTGAAAGTGTGTTTAGAAAACCATTTTTTGAAATCCACTCAAGTGAGTGTTGGGTTACTATGGTTGGTATTTGGAAACCACTCAAGAGAGGGTTGTCTTAGAACCATTTCACCTACTAACTCAAGAGAGTAAAACTTGTGAAAATCAACATTGAATAGATAGTTCCAAAGACTTGAAAATTAAAAAGAATGAACCTTTGAAAATTATTTTTGGAAATGAGGTTTTGCAAAACCACTTTTAAGAGATTGAAGACTACTCTAAAGAATAAGGATTCATATGGTTGATTTGAAGGAAATCACTCCAAAGGGGATTCTATGGGACCATTCCAACCACAATATTCAAGAGAGTAAAACTTCTAAAAATCAAGATGAAAATGATAGTTTTGGAAAAATCATTTTTATGTAAATTAAAGAGAATGAACTTTTGAGAACCCTTCTAGAAGGGGGTTGTTTTGAAAATCACTTTGGGGGTATAGAAAACCAATTCTAATGAATTAGGGTTTATATGGTCAAGATGATGGAAAAACCACTCAAGAGAGGGTTCCAAGGGACCAATGATGGGAAAACCACTCAAGAGAGGGTTCCAAAGGACCATTTCAACCACAAGGTTCAAGAGAATGGATTCTTAAAAATCAATATGGAAGAGAAGGGTTTGAAAGCCAATTTTATGCAACATGAAATGTAAAGAAATACAAGGATGCAAAATGAAGTCAAGGGGCTTAAAGGAGGGTTTTCTAAGATGTGAAAATTGAGGGCTTGACCTAGGCTTCGAGGCACCAACTCCTAAAACCATTTTTAGGCAAACACTTTAATGTAGAATTTGAAAGAGAAATAGAAATGAGATAGTGAAGGTTTTTGAAAAATGATAATGGACATGAAAATGGGGCCAAGCATGCAAAACATGAACACAGTAACCATATGCAAAGAGGGGTCATGAAATCATACAACGCTATAGGCCACGCCAAATTGCAAGATGCTCTAAGGCCATGCCATCTTAAAGTAGGCTAGTGAGAGATCCTCCTACACGGTGATTCTCACAAGCTTTCTTCTAGGCATGAACTAGGAGCTCACTTGTTTCAAGCATGCAAGAAAGGGGGGTAGAAGATGGGGGTTTAAAATAGAGAATAGCCTAAGTAGGCTAGGAGGGAGAAGAGAAAAGTGGAAATTGCAAAATGTAAAAGGAAATACCACTGTTGCCTTCAAAACACTTTCAAGATTCCATAGATGTCTTGTCTTGAACTTGAACGGCCTTACAGAAGCTTGAAGGGGGCTGGAAATGGCTCTTTTATGGCATTGGAGGCTTTGTAGGTGGAGTGTATAGACTAGGGAGAGGTTGAATCTAACTTAGGTGCTTGGAGGATGAGGTGTATATAGAATTTTGGAGTTCAGAGACTATTTTTGCAGAGCTTCGCTACTGTTTTTGATTCTAGAATATGCAGAGGGGAAGGTCTGTATTTATAGGCAAATGGGTGAGACCTGGCACATATATTATATGCGTCTGGGCAATTTTTGCCCTGGCCCATGTAGTATGATGCGTCAGTACTATTTCACTAGTTGAATGCCACATGGCACACTCTGTACTAACTCAACTTGGGGAGCAAGCAAAATTTTGATCGATCTAATCAAAATCTGGGCGCATGTAGCATATGCTTTGCCATTGAGAGTTTTCGTTTAAACTTTACCTCGATAATTATGCAATCCTGGAAGGATTCGAGGAAATCAGTCCTGTCCACAATGTTCCCTCACTATTTCTCAAGGATCGGGAATTTTTGGAGAGCTTGAAAGGGGTTTGGAAGAGTGAGATATCATCTTGGGAAGCATGTATGAAAACACACTTTTGCAGAGCGTCTATGATACGCTCCATGGATGTTCAAAAGTAGCAATTTTTGGGCCACGCAATCGGGGCCTTCAGGAAGTTATCTCTTCGATCGAACTGTACCGATGGAAAGTGCTCTGGAAATACTTTCAAAAATTTTCTAATTTACGCATTTCTCAAGTCGTTTGACAGTGTGCTATAATTAAGGAATTGGAGAAAAAGACAACCTTGACGGAGCTTCTGTGAGACACTCTAAGGGTTACTGAAAGTGGCAATTTTTTAGCCATGCAATTGAGGGCATTGGGAAGCGATCTATTTGATCGAGTCGTATCGATGGAAAAACCTATGTGTCGCGCCCCGTTTTTCCGCACCCGAAAAAGACAAGTGAGAAAAACACAATGCTCTCTCGTTAGAACTCATCCTCCTAGAAGGACGAGTGCGATTAGGTTTGAATTGAAAATTTGATTTGATTAAGGGCTTTTGGAAAACAATTTGAAGTCGCCACCTAACTTGATTAAGGTGAGTTAGGTTACCTAAAACTAAGCACAATCCGAAGATTAAACCTAGGGTTTCTTGAAAAAGATTTTAAAAACTTCCTCAAGAGAGGGATTTTAAAAAAATAGGTTGTTTGGCAACCTTTGAAAATATTTAGGGCAAATTACATTTACCTCCCTTGAGGTTTGAGACTATTATAACTCACCCCCTGAGGTTCTAGAATTTCTATTCCCCTCCCTTGAGGTTTGAGGTGAGTTACATTTTTATCCAGATATTAAATTTTTTAACAGAATATATGTGATGTCAACAAAACAAACAGGTTCATTACCTAAATTGTCCCTAATGTGCTTGAAATGACATAAATTTTTTTTTTTTTTTTTGCTTATGACATGACAAATAGATCCTGCATACTATAAAAAAAATCAACACACGTGGGAAAAAAGATTTAACATTTGGGGAAAAAAACAAAAATTTTAAAAATTAACATACAAATTAATTTTAGAAGCAAAAGAAAATTCTTATTTATGTTATTTTATGCACATTAGGGACAATTTAAGTAATAAACATGTTTTTTTTTCTGACATCACATATATTCTGTTAAAAAAATTAATATCTGGATAAAAATATAACTCACCTCAAACCTCAAGGGAGAGGGATGTAATTTCTAGAACCTCAGGGGGTGGGTTGTAATAATCTCAAACCTCAAAGGAGGTAAATGTATTTTGCCCAAATATTTAAGCCCTTTTTTAAAAATAACTCTATTTGGTCTTTGAAAACAATGATCTCGATTCGAAGGTTGGTTACATATAGGGAAAACGCACAAAGCCATTACCCTACCCCGCCCTTGCGGTACCTACATATCTATTCACCTTAGATTCACTCATTAGAGTTTTTGATTAATAAATGTCCAAAACTATCCACTTTTGAAAAGAACTTTGAAAAGAAATTTGACATGATGCACGATATGCAAGTGCAAGAAAAAACTTTGATTTTGAAAATAGATTTGAAAAAAACATGATTTGATTTGAAAGAAAGATTTGGAAGTAGAGATTTGAAAATAGATTTTTGAAATTGGAAGTTCGAAAATAGTTATGGAATTGGAGACTTGGAAAAAGGTTATGAAACTAGAGATTTTGAAAAAAAAAGTTATGACCGCACTCATGAGGGTTGCCTATGTATTCCTTTTTTGGGAATCAGGTCAATCGTAGTCCAGACAAGAGTCCGATAGTAAATTTGATTTGAAAAGAGCTTGATTTGAAAAAGAGATTTGATTTGAAAAAGGGTTTGATTTGGCTTTCTTACCATCATGATAATTCTCACTTAAACACTAATCATGCTTCTCAATAGTCGCGTTAGGCTTTTGAGTAATTGCATCAGGTGTTGAAGCACAAATATTAATCTCAGAAAGTTTCACAGTTCCTTGCATACGCTTTGGAACATCATTGATATTCTGAATAATAAAATTTTGGTTTGTCTTCTTCACATGCTTCTTGGTCAAAGTTACTTGAACTTTATGCATAGAGGGCCCTAAATAAGAAATAGAACTTTGCACCCACCAAAAATAGTACCACCATGGGCAAGAACCCATGCGACACATGCAAAGAATGTAAAAAAGTGCATTAATACAATAACGAAATAGTGAAGCTTGTGCCATAGCCAAATGTTCAATACCACAAAGGCCTTTCTGAACAACAGTAGAATTAAAATCATTTTCCAGAACCCCTTGATCAAATCCAAATTGACGAGCAAATCTATTTGGATAATAGGGTTTTACCCCCATTTTAAGACCAACTCAGATAAGTATATCAGTAGAACGAATTCTCATCAAAAATTCAAATTAATCGACAGAAAGACTCCCATCATCCATTAGTTGAGCATCTTTAAGTTATTTAAAAAGGTTTGGATAATACCTCACATATTGTTCTACCCTAAAAATTACTCTCGCTTGACATATATGGAATGGCTTTGTAGTAGTTCCTGAATATCTAGCAAGTAATGGGTAGCATTCAGAAAAATCTTTCATCTGCCTACCATTATAAAGTTCTGGAAAATATCGTCCAACCAACCAATTAAATAATGAATTGAAAAAGCTAAGTCAACTAAACTAGGTCATCTGGGACATTTGAAAATTTCATCAAGTTTACGGTATATAAAGTCGGCCACTGTTAGTGCAAGTGAGACTTTCCTTTCATGTGCCATCAAAGATGCCATAACAAAAGTTTCAAATCTCAGTATAAAACCTTTGTATGAAAATAGAAACTTGTTTTAAAAAAAATGAAAATGTTGAAATCATTTTCAATCATTCATAAAATAAAAATATTTAAAATAGAAAAATAAATAAATACTTGCTCAGCCAAAGAACCAAGAAAGCAGTCAAACTAGCAGCTTCAGATGTCTTTAATGGCATATCTAAAATTTTCTGGTCAAGCTTGGGTATTTTAGAGATTCGAAACTCGTCATATGACCCATAAGTCACATCCCTCAATAAAAGTAATCTATCCAGTGTGACCATGTCAAAATTGAAACTCCAAGATGAATACACAATTTCGTGTGAATCAACAATAATTCAGAAATGGTTGAAAAATATACTTCCTTTCCATTTTCATATGTCTTTAATAATTGTTCATTGGTAGGTATAAACTCCTTATAAGGAATTTCAAAAATCAAAAACCTCCAATAACCTTCAAATCATGAAATGATATACTCATCTCATCGCCACCTTAGTGAAAAGCATTAGTCAAAGAATTTCAAAGTTCAATAAATGATTTCATAACACTAGGGGAAATGTGATAAGGATATCGAGATATGACTACAGAACCATAAATGCACGCTTGATTAGGAATATCCTTGTAGTTCCCCAAAAGCAACTCAATCCATTCCATGAGAAAGAATTGGTAATTGGCAGAACTGGAAAATAAATAATCTCATCCCCAATGAGTCTTATCCTTTAAAAATTTGTACAAAATAAGATAAAAATTAGGCTCAACCATAAATTTTTTATCTCCATGAACTTCATTGTTCACTGGAACCAAAGTTAATACATCAAACTAAGGACCACAATTTCTGCAAATTTTTACAACACCTTCATCATTTTTTGAGTAAAATTCCAAAATCCCAGTTGGTAATTTATCATTAGGAGTCCAATTAACTTGACTTTCAGAAGGTAGTTTAACTTGAATATCATTGATGGAAACTAATCTTTTGTAATAAGAATATTTATTTTCATCCTCATTAATTGCTTGTTGCAAACCACATCTCCGTATGAATCCATTCATGTCAAATGATAAAGGAATAAAATCATTAGTATATGATAAAAAAATAATAACAAAACAATAATCATAATAATATTATTATAACAAATTGGGCACTAAGCCAAAAGTTTTAAATTGGGCATCAAGCCACCAAATTAAGCATTAAGCCAGAATGTTTTTCAAATTGGGCATTAATCCGAAATTTTTTAAATTGGGCGTCAAGCCAACAAATTAGGCACTACACCAGATTTTTTAAATTGGGCATCAAGCCAAAAATTAGGTATCAAGCCAGAAAGTTTTAAATTGGGCATTAAGCCAAACATTTTCAAATTAGGCATTAACCCATAAATTGGGCATCAAGCCAAAAAATTTTAAATTGAACATTAAGCCATAAATTTCTAAATTGTGCATCGAGCCAAATTTTTTTAAATTCAGCAAAGTAAGCATTAAGCCATAATTAATAATTTGGACATCCAACCAATAAATTAATTTTTAGCCAGAATCAAAATTGGGTTTAGAGGCGAAGTTAATTAAGATGATGGGCATAAGGACTAAACAAATAATAGTCGAGCCCTGCACAAGTTCAAAGAAATAAACATATACAATGCTTGAGGGGCATTGTTACAAATTTAAAAAAATTAAAATTAAAATTAACAATTTAGTTAAATAAGCCAGCTTTTAGTGTAAGATTTTTTACTTTTTAGTAACATCAAACCTTGTTTAGATTGGGTGAATTCAAAAGTCATATTGTGAGCATGGAGTGGATAAAAACTTCAATTGCATGACGGTATGAAAGAAGATTCTGAATCGTAGGTGACCTGGCCTAAACGTGACAAATGCAAACCTATCAACAACAAAAAATGAAAAAGAAAGTTCTAGAACATACAACAATCTTATGGCAGGTTGTAAATGTATGTTTGTATGTATATATGTATGCATATCACAACTGTGCAAGGAATTATCATGACAATGAAGAGCTACAAATATTGCAGTTACAGGCAACAACTACATGCCCATATTGTGAGGCAAAGTTGTTCGATCATGAAATATTTAACATGTGCTGCAATAATGGAAAAACTACTTTGCCTTGGATTACTGCTCCAACCGAGATGGTTGACATTTTCTCTAATCAAACAGCGGAAGGTCAACACTTTCAACATCATATTCTTGCTTAAAGTCATGTTTTCTCCTTCACTTCAATGGGAGTACATGTTGATCAAAATCTTGCATCAACGTCCCATGGCATTTACACATTTCATATACAATGAGCTATATATCACAGAATTGGTACTCTTCTACCAAGCACAAGCGAGAGACCTAGATATTTGCAAATTTATATCTACGACACTGATCATGAGACTGAGAATCGAATTTCTGAAACTGAAGGCCTACATAGAGAGTTGATTGAAAAGTTACAACATATTCTGAATGCTTACAATCCTTTTGTGCACACATTTTGCAATTTGGCACATCATCAAGATCTACATGAGTGTAGGTTAATCATAAAGGCGCAACCATGTAACCGGTGACAATATAACCTTCCAACTGCTTCTAAGGTTACTGCAATTTTAGTTGGTGAAGAAGAAGCTGGAAACATAGGAGGAAGAGACATTATTGTTGAATCAATTGGAGGTCATCTCCATAATATTGAAGATGGCACTGGGTACTATAATCCATTACAGTATCCTTTATTACTACCCTATGGTACTTATGGATGGGATGTAAATAGTGAAAATAACAATGGCCCAAAAGTCACATGCTGTGACTTCTATTCATATATGTTACAAGTACCAACAAACACATACTATCTAAAATTGTAATTTTTATTTCCTAAAGATAATTTCACCTTCAATTTAATAATCTGCATATGCTTTTCCATTCTAGATTCATCTTAATGATCATTCACTTCTTCTTCGAGAGGGGTGCCTCCTACAACAGTACATAGTGGATAATTATGTCAAGATTGAATTAAACAAACTTCGATGGCTACATTATCATCAAAATGATACTCGAGCTAACTTTTATCAAGGTCTTCTAGACTCCATATATGCTGGTGAAAATTATGGAGGTATAAGTTATTTATTTTACAATTGAACAATACATGTTTTACCACATGTACAACATCTTAACATATGCATGTAACCTAATTGTGCTTAGGTAATATCGGCCGTAAAATCATATTACCATCATCATTTGTTGGAAGTCCACGAGACATGTATCAACGATATCAGGATGCAATGGCTTTGGTACAAAAGTACGATAAACCAGATCTTTTCCTTACAATGACATGTAATCCAAGTTGGGCAGAAATTAAAGCTAAGCTTCTACCCGGACAAACATCACATGACCGACCTAATCTTCTTGCGAGAGTATTTCATTCAAAATTAGAAGAGCTAAAGTTTGATATTTTGACCAAACACGTACTTAGAAAAGTGAAGGCATATGCTTATGTTATTGAATATCAAAAAAGGGTCCTACCACATGTTCATATGCTTCTCATTTTAGATGAGAATGACAAGTTGAATATTCCTAATGATTATGATGACATTGTTAAAGCTGAAATACCTGACAAGAGGCTTGAACCAAAATTATATAGTGCGGTGCTTAAGCATATGATACATGGTCCATGTGAAATGTATAGCCAACGTTCACCCTGTATAAAGAATGGGAGGTGTAAAAGATAGTACCCGAAGTCATTTTCTCCGGTCACAACGCTAGGAACAGATTCATACCCTGTATACCAAAGAAGAGAAGGGCATCAGGTACTATAGGAAAGCAATGAACATATCAAAATTGACAATAGTTGGGTTGTTCCATACAATCCGTGGTTGTTGTTGAAGCATAATTGTCATATCAATGTCGAAATATGTAGTAGTATCTAGAGTGTGAAGTATTTATACAAATATGTCTACAAGGGTCCTGATCGTATTTCACTCGAAGTTCGCCAAGGCCCTAATTATGACGAAGTACAACAGTTTGTAGACAGAAGATGGATTTATGCTCTTAAAACAATGTGAAAAATTTTTAAATTTCCAATAAGTCAATTGACACCTAGCGTGGAACTCCTACAAATACACCTACCAAATAGGCAATAATACATACCAAGATATCTCAAATATTTTATCAGATGAGTACTACTCAAGAACAATATTGACTCAGTTCTTCCAATTGAATGTTGATAATAGTTGTAAGCACCCCATTTTTGCCTGCTAGGCAATCTCCAGCCCGACCGAGTTCTGTTTTCAAACACCACGCCGCGTGCAAACTCAAGACGAGCCCTTCAATCTCCAATCCAACCAACTGGTCGCTTCTCAGGCCCACAAGGACCCGCTATAGCCATAAGCACCATCATTCCAAGCAGCTTTCCGAACCAGGCGGTCTCAGAAACCAACGCCATCCAGGTAGCTTCCCGAGATCAGGCGATCTCGCGGGGACCAACACCTGGTCAAAATTCCAGACGGTTTACTTCTGGCGCCTGCTAGCCCGCCAATGTAGAATGTCCATCATTCGGTAGTTCTCTGGGACCAGCGCTCTCGGAGACCAACACCACCCTCATAGGTAGCTTTTTGAGACCGGGTGTTCTCAGGAACCAACACCACCCCACATGTAGCTCTTTAAGACCAAGAATTCTTAGAGACCAACACCAAATAGGTAGTTTTTCGAGACCAGGCGGTCTCAAGAACCCACACCTAGGTCAACACCAGTGCCTGCTAGCCCGACTCAATGAAAAATGACCAAACATGCCCCTTGGGCCTCCAAACACGTTTTGAGAAAGTTTAAAATCTCTCAAAACAATAAGTCCACCCTTCCAAAATGTTAATAAATTGTTAGGTGTCCCCCGCACGCCATTTGGTCCAATTCTTGTCCCATTCCGGCTAACTCCGATCAAAATGACCATTTTGCCCCTAAACACCTTAGCACTGCACAAACCCTACCGAACAATAAAAGACTCTCCTGAAAACATCCTTGAATGAATCGGTACACTTAACATGACATTTTGATCCATTCCTGACCATTCCCAGCCTAAACTAGCCAAAATGACCATTTTGCCTTTGGCGACCCGAACACTCCCCAAAACGACACCGGTCCTTGGTTACTGAACGGTGGATCTTGTCATGAGCCCCGTTTAACCTAAGGAAGACTTCATGACTCTAAATACTCATGACTCGATAAAAGTTCCCTGGAACGTCTCACAAACGCTCCGCCTAAATTGCCCCTTCTCCCCGATTCCCTGGTTATAACACATTGTCAAATGACTTGAAAAATGCGTAAACCAGGGAATCCCCAAAAGTTCATTCACAGATCTTTCCATCGATATAGCTCGATTGAAGAGATCGCTCCCTGAAGCCCTTCATCGTATGGCTCAAACACTACTACTTTCGATAACCCCTAGAATGTCTCGTAGATGCTCCACCAAGGTTGACCTTTTTTTCAATTCCCTGATTAAAATGCACCGTCAAACAACTTGAGAAATGCATAAATCAAAGAATTTCCAAAATTATTTCCAAAGTACTCTCCATCGGTACGATCCAATCAAAAAAATCGCTTCCCGAAGGCCTCGATCACACAACACGAAAACAATTATTTTCAAACACCCTTGGAGCGTATCACAGACGCTCCGCAAAGATGTCCTTTTATGCATGCTTCCCAAAACGATATCCCTCGCTTCCGAACATAATTCAAACTTTTCGAAAATATGAAAGTTTATGAGAAACCCTATGAGAACATTGTGGATGCAGCTGACTCCCTCGAAACCTTCCCTGTTGGCTCAATTGTCAAGACAAAGTTTAAATGAACCTTCCCGGTGATGGAGCGTATGCTACATGCGCTCAAATTTTGATCAGATCGACCAAAGTTTGATTAACTGTCAGGATTTAACCAGTACACTGGGTGCCACATGTCATTCTGGCAATGGAACAATACCTACGCATGTGCTACATATGCCAGGGCAAATTTTGGCCAGGCGCATGTAGCCCATGCGCCAGGCCTGTTCCAGTTTGCCTATAAATATCAACCTCCCCCTTTTGCATTTTCCAACTCCGAAATTGATGCGAAGCCCTACTGAAACTAAAACTGCTCCAAAACTTCGAATCTCCATACATATTCTCCTCCTCCAACACTTAGGCTAGATTCCACCTCCCTAAAAGCTGTCGCACCTAGATTTTTCACACTCGAGGAATACACACACAAGCGGGAAAAACACTGTACTCTCTCGTTAAAACTCACCCTCCTAGAAGAATGAGTACGACTAGGTTTGAATTGAAAATAGATTTGAATAAAGGGCTTTTGAAAAACATTTGGAGTCGCCACCTAACTTGATTAAGATGAGTTAGGTCACCTAAAAACTAAGCACAATCCGAAACTACACTTAGGGTTTTTGAAAACAATTTTTGAAAAGGCTACCTCTAGAGAGGGTTTTTAAGAAAATAGGTTGTTTGGCAACCTTTGGAAAACTTTTAAGCCCTTTTTGAAAATAAACTCCATTTTGGTCTTTGAAAACAGTGATTCTAGGCTCGGAGGCTGGTTGCGTGTAGGGAAGACATACTAAGCCATCACCCTACCCCGCCCTTGCGGTACCTACATCTCCATTTACCCTAGATTCACCTATGAGAGTCTTCAACTAACAAATGTTCAATCCTATCCACTTTAGAAAAAGAATGTTTAAAAAGACATGATGCATGATATGAAAGTGTAAAAAAAGAGAGTTGGAAAATAGATTTGGAAAGAAATTGTTTTGATTTGAAAGAGATTTGAAAAGATAGATTTGAAATTGAAAATAGAGATTTGGAAATAGAAATTTGGAGTTGGAAGTTTGAAATAGATCATGGAATTAGAAACTTGAAGAAGATTGTAGAATTGGAGATTTGAAAGAAGTTACGAAAATAGAAGTTTGAAAAGGTTGTGGAATTAGAGATTTGAAGAAGGTTGTGACCGCACCCATGAGGGTTGCCTACGTATCCTTTTTGAGGAATTAGGTCAGTCGTAGTTCGGACAAGAGTCCGATAGAAAATAGAAGGTATGATTGGAGGAAATAGATTGAATTGGAATTTGAATTTGGAATAGAAGATTGGAATTTGAAATGGAAGAATAAAGACCCTAGACCTGGGAAGATAGGATTTAAAAAGGACTCGAGATTCAAAAAGACTTGACTCGAATGTTGGACTTGGAAGATCGAAGAAAGATTGGATTTAGGAAGGGTTCGAATTAGGAAAGGTCCGATTTAGGAAAGTTTCAAAATGAGAAAGTGTCATTTTTAGAAAGTTTTCAAATTAGGAAAGTTTTCGAATTAGGAAAGTTTCATTTTAAGAAAGTTTCAATTTAAGAAAGTGTTGAATTAAGAAAGTTTTGAAATAGGAAACATTTCGTTTTAAGAAAGTTTCGAAATTGGAAAATTTTGAATTTGGAATATTTTGAAATAGGGAAGTTTTGAAAGTTGGAAAGTTTAGAATTTAGAAAGTTTTAGATTTGGAAAGATTTGAAGTTTAGGGAAGTTAGAATTTTTAGAAAGATTCAAAGTTTGAGTTTTAGAAATTCTTGAAATTAGGAAAAGTTTGAGTTTAAGAAGGGTTTGAAAACTTAGATTTGGAAAGTTAAGATTTGGAAAGGTTGGAAGTTTAGGAAAAGTTTGAAAGCTTAAAGTTTAAGAAAAAATTCAAAAGTTTAAGTTTAGGAAACTTAAAGTTTCGGAAAGTACTAGATTAGGAAAGAGTTTAATTAAGAAAGATTTGGGTTTAGAAGGATTGAGATTCCTATTTCCAAAAGCAAAGGATTGGATTTTGTTTCTAAAAAGAGATGTTTTGATTTTGTTTCCAAAAACAGAGGATAGGATCTAGTTTCCTAAATGGGAGATTGGGTTTGGTTTCCTAAAGAAAATATAGGATTTGGTTTCCTAAAGGGAAGATAGGATTTGACATGGATTTGGAAGGGAAGTTTTTAGAAACCCTGGATTTGGAAGACTATAATTTAGACATAGAAAATAGGTTTTGGAAATATGTATAGTTTTGATGTAGAAAATAAGAGGTTTGGAAAACCTAGGTTTTAAGGCCAAAATAAGGGATTGGAAATCATGTTTTTGGAAAGAAAAATTAGGGTTTCCTAATCGTAGGTTCTAGGATTTAACTTAGGCTCTAAGGAAAGAGTTTTTGGAAAGTGAGTTTTTTTGGAAAGAGGGATTTTTGGAAAGAAATCCTAGAGAGGAGTTTTTGGAAAGCGAATTTTTAGGAAAGTGTTTAGGGAATGTTTTAAAAAGTGAATTCGAAGGAGGTGTTTTTAGAAAGAGTTTTTCTAGGAAGAAGACCTAGGGAGCGCTTTTAGAAAGTGAATTTCAAGGAGAGTGTTTTTGGGAAGGAGTTTGAAAAAGAGTTTTTGAAAAATAAATTTTTGGAGGGAGTTTTTGAAAACGACTTTGGAAAGGAGATTGAAGAGAGTTTTTAGAAAGCATGTTGGAAAAGAGATTTTTAGGAGAAGATTTTTGAGAAGGGATTTTTTAGAAAGTATATAAAATATCTCACTTTAAGATAGTGGTTT
This sequence comes from Euryodendron excelsum, assembly GCA_033060915.1. Classification (NCBI taxonomy): domain Eukaryota; kingdom Viridiplantae; phylum Streptophyta; class Magnoliopsida; order Ericales; family Pentaphylacaceae; genus Euryodendron; species Euryodendron excelsum. The sequence goes on along the minus strand of CM065384.1, from coordinate 28,779,258 downwards.
TGAAAACAACAAAGGTTTTGAAAATATGGACCATATTGGTCACTTTAAATGTAACACTTTCCTAAAGCAAACCTAGCCATGGAAAGGCTAAAATCACCTTAAGATTGTAATTTTGAAAACAAGTTTTGAAAAAGAAGATTTTGACATAAGCTTTTGAAAACAAGTTTGATGCAAGCTTTTGAAAACAAGTTTAAAATGAACTTTGGAGAAATGCAAGATCATGATATACACAATGCAAATTAGGGTCGTGAACATACAAGGTTAAAGACTTCACCACATAATCAAGGGGGCCGAACCCACGTGGTCTCCGGTTAGACTAAAAGAAAGCCCTTGACACGGTGATTCTCTAATAGCCTAATCCTACACATGGACCGAGAATTCCCTTATTTCAAGCATGCAAGCAGGGGAGGAAGAAGATGAGGGATTAAAATAGAAGAAAACCCAAGTGGGTTAGGAGAGAGAAGAGGGGGGGGGGAAGATTCATAAACGTAAATAAGAAGCCTACCTTGTGTCTGTTTTATTTTGCTTAGCTTTGCACACTTTGCTTTGTTTGTCTTGCTTCGGTCTTCACTTAAGTCTTCGTCTTGATCCTCGAGTGTTTGCTTCGATCTTCAAGAGCTTCAGATTGCAGCACTTCAAGTCTTCAATGAAGGCTTTGGAGGCTAGTGTATGAGTGTATAGAAGTGTATGTGAGTGTATAGGAGGCTAAGGTTTGTATATGGAGGCTAGGGTTTGGAAAACCTAAGGAGACTAGGGTTTAGAGAGGCTACGAGCTTTTTATAACGAAAAGTAGGGTTTTTAGACTGAGTTTGCGGATCTCTTTCATGCTGGAGGAGGCTCTATATTTATAGAGAACAGAATCACCTAGTGCCTGTTGCAGTGGCGCCAAGGCAAATTTTCTCTTGGTGCCACTAAGAGTGGCGCCAGGCCATTTTTTGGCTTTGGCGCTATTACAAGTGGCGCCAGCAACTCAGGAAAGTTCATTAAGTCAACAAGCAATGTATCTTTGGAAGATTTGGGCGCCTATACTAGTGACTACCATGCAATTTTTAGCCTGATTTCACTAGGAGTGACTCCGGAAAGCCCGAGAAGGACTTAAGGGATTGTGAATGGCCTGGAAGGCCAAAAAAGAGCAGGAACCCTCATAATAGAGTCCTGGAGGTAATGGACTTGAAAAAGGATGACAGGATTTGTCAGAAAGGTTAACCGGGCCGTTAGGGGCAAAATGGTCAATCGGGCCAGGAAGCGGCCTAGCCGGACTCAAAATGTCCCAGAAGAAGACTCGAGACTTGAAAACATTATTTAGAATGTTCTAGGAGGTTTCCGGTTTGATATCTAGAGCCGGTGTGGTCGGAAAAGGTGACCGGCCCACTAGGGGCAAAACGGTTATTTTGCATCGGGTTTGCCGGAACTGACTCAGAATGATCCAAAAAGATAAAGGAAGGTCGGGAATACTATAAGAAGCATTCTCAAGAGATTACTATTTTGATAGCCAGAGCCGGTGTGGTCAGAAAAAGACGACCAACCCACTAGGGGCATAACGGTCATTTTTGCACCAAATTTACCAAAAATGACTTGGAATGATCCAGAAAGATAATAGAAGGTTGAGAACACTATAATAAGCATTCTCGGGAGGTTACTAGTTTGATACCCAGAGCCGGTGTGGTCCCCGGGTCGTTCGGATGCCTAGGGGCAAAATAGTTATCTTGATCGAAAAGTCTCGGAACTGTCCCGAAGCTGACTAGAAGGCACCTAATCATGCCAAATTACTTTTAAGACAATCTTGGAAGGGTGGACTTACTATTCTGAGGACTCAAGTGTGTTCTCAAGAAACGGGTCAAAAAATGACCCTAGGGGCAGTTTGGTCATTTTTCACCGAAGTGGGCTAGTAGGCACCAATGTTGACCTGGGTTTTGAGTGTTTCCACCACTCTGACGACGGTCTCATGATACAAGGGTTTGTTGGCAATTCCCTATATCGACCTGCTTGTGAGTATTTTCGCTACTCTGACGGTTGCGATGTTTACGAGTACTTCCGCTACTCTGACGGTTCGCGATCATTCCCGAGACTACCTGATCTCGGGAAGCTGCTAAAGGAACTTAGCGCCTCAGAAGTCAACTTTCTTAGAAGGCATGCCGAAACAGACATTTCTGCATTGGCAGGTTAGCAGGCGCCAAAGGTGGATCATTCTACCATCTAGGGGACTTGGGGTCTCGTACTGGTCGATAAGTTTAAAGGAACTTCCGTTCTGAAGAGACTTTTTTTGAAAAATGTGCCGGATAGGATAGACTTACCATCTCGAGGAATCAGCTTTCTCGAGAGAGGGATTGGAATTAGAATTGAAAAAGGGGTTGGAAAGGGGACTTACCGTCTTCGAAAAGACATGCCTATTGGAATATGGAAAGGGTACTTACCGTGTTCGGAAAGACGTGCCTGATTTGGAATTGGAAAGGGGACTTACTGTCTTCAAAAAGACGCGCCTGATTTAGAATTGGACCTAACAATGCCCCTAAGGGCATTTTGGTCATTTTGCCTCTACTTGGGCCTGGTGGGCCTGTGAAGCGATGGATAAACGGGATTAGACTTAGAGAGTTGATTTCAATTGGAATAAATCCATATCGACTTGAGTACAAGTCTGGACGGACTGTAGACCACCGAGCGGTCAAAAATGGGGTGCTTACAAAGGCCATACACTTCACTTACTTAGCCTTATACACCATTAAACACTCCCTTCTAGCCCTTAAAGCCTTCTTGAGGTCATCTAAGCTCCAATTAAAACATCCATTGAAGGCTACAAGTGTGTTGAAGGCAAACGGTGGTATCCCTTTTACATTTTTGTCTTCCCCCACTCTTCTCTTCTCCCTCCTAGTCTACTTAGGCTATTCTTTATTTTAATCAAGTCTTCAACCCCCCATTCTTGCATGCTTGAGCCAAGAGGACCCTTAAATCATGCCTAGAGGAAAGCAAGTGAGAGCCACTATGTAGGGGGATCTCTCACTAGCCTACTTTAAGATGGTATAGCCTAGGAGCCCCTTGTTTGTGTAGTGTAACCTAAAAGCCTTGTATGTGATCATGACCCCTTACATATTACTATTTTGATCATGTCTTGTGTGCTTGGTTTCATTTTTACGCTTATTACCATGTTCTACAATGCTTACATTACTCTTAGTTTCATACCATTTCCAAGCACTATATTTCTTTCAAAAATAGTTTCAAGAGTTGGCTCATTGAAGTTTAGGATAGGACCTTAGAAATCATGCCCTAGAAGATCCCCTACTAACCCCTAACTCTCTTTTTGGCATCATAGTATTTTGACTTGCATAAGAATTGTTTTCAAGCTCTCCAAATTCCAATGTTTCCATTCTTTTAAGTTTAGTGGTTGAAATGGCCCCATGGAGTCCTCTCTTGAGTGGTATCCCTTTTGTTTGACCATAGAAATCCTCTCTTAATGGAATGGTCTCCTTGAAAAATGGTTTTCAAAATCCTTTTCCAAAGATGGTTTCCAAAAATTCATTCTCTTCATCTTTGCATTAAAAATGGTGCTTCAAAAAGTTATTATCATATTGATTTTTGACCCCTTGCACTCTTGCCAAGATAATGGTTATAATGGCCATGAGGGAGCCTTCCTTGGAATGGTCTCCAAACACTAACCATACAAACCATACTCTTGGCTAAAGTTAAACTTTCATGGAAATGATCTTCAAAAGGATTGTCTACCAAAGTCCATTGCATAACAAGTTTTGTTTTGCAAAACTATTTCCAAAAGTGCATCAAACAACCTTTCAAAATCATCCTCCAATCCAACCCTAGGTTAACTTGACCATAGTTGTCCAACCCTAGGTTAACTTGACTCTAGTTGTCCAACCCTAGGTTAACTTGACCCCCTAGGTTAACTTAACCCTAGTTATCCAACCCTAGGCTAACTTGACCTTAATTCACTCACTTTAGATTAACTTAACCCTAATTAGTTAACCCTGAGTCATCTTAACCTTAGGTTAACCCTACTCTAGTTAGTTAATCCTAAACCATCTTAACCCTAGGTTAACCTAACCCAAGTTAGTGAACCTTAGGTCACCCTTAATCATAGGCTAACCCAACATAGGTTAATATGCTTCAAGGTTCCAACTCATGAACCCTTTTTGAATAATCTTTCAATTTTAAACTACACTCATTACCCATTCTTCCAAAACCTTCAATCCTCTTGAGATTTCAAAAACTCCAAGATATTTCCAAAAGTATTTTCAAAATGTCACAAACCAAAGGTATCCTTAGCCCTCTTATGGTTAAGGACCCCAAAGGAAGGTGATATATCAAGAGCAACCTCCAAGGTTGTCCATAGTAGGACTCCAAACCCTTAGTCATTTTCAAAAGCCACTTTCAAAACTAATTTATCAAAACATTCCAGAGTCATACCTCCAAGGTTTCCAAAACAAAACCTCAAAACATTTTAAAACTCTCGTGAGTTATTCTAAAACATTTTCCAAAACTCCCTTGATTTGATTCACAAACGTTTTCAAAACACTCCACCATCCAATTTCAAGTCAAAACTTTCAAGACCACAAAGTGTCTTCAAACTTTCCTAAGGACCTCAAAGCGTCTTCCAACATTCCAAAGGCCTTAATGCGCCTACTTTCCATCGAGCTCTTGCCCGAACTACGATTGACCTGATTCTCGCTAAATGAGATACGTAGACAACCTAAGATGGTGCGGTCATAACTTCTATTTCAACTCCAGTCCCTTTTCAAAAGTTCCTATCAATTCAAGGTTTCTATCTCAAACCCTTTAAAACTCCCATGCATTCAAACTTCTTCCAAAACATGCATCATGCATCATTTATCCGAAAAGTGATGACTGAACCCTATTTTCAAAACTCTAAAAGTGGATACTAAGTGGACAATGGTAACCAGTTATTCTAGTGAGTGAACAAGAGAGTGATTAGACATGTAGGTACTAAAAGGGCAAGGTAGGGTGATAATCTTAAGATATCTTCCCTACACGTAACCAACCCCCGGACCATAAATTTTTGTTTTCAAATGACCGAAATGGAGTTATTTTCCAAAAGGGCTTAAATCTTTCCAAAGGTTGCCAAACAACCTATTTTCTTAAAAACCCTCTCTTAAGGGAGTTCTCAAAAATCTTTTCCAAAGACCCTAGGTTTAATCTTCGGATTAATACTTAGTTTTAGGTGCCCTAACTCACCTTAATCAAGTTATGTAGCGACTCTTATTTTTCTACGAAGCCCTTAATCAAACCAATCTTCAATTCAAACCTAGTTGCACTTATCCTTCTAGGAGGACGAGTTCTAATGACAAAGTTCCGTACTTTTGTCTCCGAACCGAAAGGACCTTGGACCCAAAAATCAGGGCACAACAATAGTACTGCGAATTGTTACTTATATCGGGAGATCCCCCAACACTATAGATGGTGCCAGGGTGAAAAAAAATTGGCGAAAGAGATAAAGTCATCAAAGAGTAATTGGTCGCATTTATACTATTTCGCCAAATAAAAGGGAACGATTTTACTTAAGGATTTTGCTCAACCATATCAGAGGACCCAAATCCTTCGACCACTTGCTGACGGTTAATGGAAACCCATGTCGAACTTTCAAGCAAACAGCTGAACAACATGGTTTGTTGGAGAGTGATGATAGTATACGACAGTTTTTGTTAGAAGCTGCCACCTCTCACATGCCATTAGCTCTCAGGAGATTATTTGTTACAATATTAGTGTATTGTGAACCAACTCGGGTGCAAAGTTTAGGGGAAGAAATCTATCCTTACATGAGTGAAGATTACTCATCCTCAAGCACTACGAACAACGTGTTAGTACTCAATAGAGTCCTTCGAGATTTAAGTCGACTTTTACAGTAACAAAGTAAGACTCTATCTGACTATGATCTACCTAAAATGACAATGGAATTGGATGATAGTTCGACGATACCTAAAGTTATACAGGATAAGCTTTCTTTTGCCATTCCTAAAGAGGATTTGAACTCAATTGCCACCTTGAACAGTGACCAAAATCTTGCATTTAATTCAATCATGGGAGCTATAGAAAGTAATCAAAATGCAATATTCTTTGTGGATGGCCCAGGAAGAAAAGGAAAGACATACCTATATCGTGCATTGTTGGCTTCTGTAAGAAGTCAAGGCCGTATTGCCATTGCAACAACAACATCAGGAATTGCAGCTACACTCATGCCTGGTGGAAGAACAGCACATTCAAGATTTAAGATCTTATTGAATTAAGATTCTTCATCTGTGTGCTCCATCAGTAAACAATCAGATCTAGCTGAACTAATAAGGCGAGCAACAATTATTATTCGAGATAAAGCAACGATGACTAATCATTATTCTTTTGAAACTTTAAATCGAACTTTCATCGACATTACTAGTGTTGATTTGCCATTTGGTGGAAAGATTATGGTTTTTGGTGGTGATTTTCGTCAGGTATTTTCTGTTGTCCCAAAAGGTACGAAGGCAGAAACAATTGTTGCATCCATCGTAAAATCACCTTTATGGGTTGATGTAAAGGTATTTCGTCTTAAGCAAAATATGCACTCAATAAATGACCAATATTTTGCCGAATTTCTTCTACGCGTTGGAGATGATGTCGAACCTACCATTGCAGATGATATGATAAAAATTCCACCATTAATGGCAATACCATGGAATGGTGAGGAATCAATTGATCGGTTAATAGTAGAAGTTTATCCTGACATTAATAACCATACAATTGATGGGAAATACATGGTCGATAGAGGTTTAATAACTCCTCACAATGAAGATGTCGATAGGCTAAATGATAAAATGATTATTAGATTTTCTGGCCAAACAACGGTATATTATCTTTTGATGAAGTTGAAAATGACCAACATAATTTGTACCAACAAGAGTTTTTGAACTCCATTTCTCCTGGAGGTATGCCGCCTTATGTGTTTAAATTAAAAGAAGGTACACCAATCATGCTACTAAGGAACATTGGCCCCAACATTGGTTTGTGTAATGGTACAAGGCTATTATGTCGTGCTTTAAATCATAATTTCATAGATTCTGAGATTTTAACAGGTCAATTCAAGGAAACAAGAGTTTTTCTTCCTCGCATTCCACTAAAGACTCCTGAGAACATAAAGCTACCTTTTGAAATAACTCGCAGGCAATTTCCAATTCGTCTTAGTTTTGCTTTGACAATAAACAAATCAAAAAGGCAAACGATCCCAAGTGTGGGGATTTACCTTCCAGATCATGTATTTAGTCATGGACAATTATATGTTGCTTTATCTAGAGGGGTGTTAGAGCAAACAACAAAGGTTCTGGTAAAAAATGGACAGGTTCATAATGCTGAAGGAGTGCATATGCACAATGTTGTTTACAAAGATGTGTTGATGTCAAACCACTATTGATGTATTCATTATTGTCGTGTTTTTACAATGGAACAATGTACATAACAATTGTGGTTTTTTTTTTTGTGAATAATATTGTTGTTTCCAAGTATTGTGTAATGTTCAAATTCATTACAATTATATTAGGCTACATAATTTATGGCAACAGTTTTAGTTTTATTTAATTCTTATTCATGAGGTATTGTTTAAATTGTATTGTGTGAATGTTTTATAGCCCACTAACATAAACATGTTGTTTTATATTGTTACTTTTTATATCGAAGTACATGAAAATATATAGTTATTTCACTCTCGATATAAGGAAAAAATGCAATGGCTTCATACTTGGGAAATATATAGGGATGAGCAAGCTATTACTAACTATCCCCTTGTTGAAAATGAGGTAATTCTTATGAAAATCTCATTTATTTTCATCAAACCGATTGTCAAAGTTTTTGGTATCCTATTGGTATTGATTTGCATACTGTAACAGATTAAAAAAATGACAATATATAATTCTGAATGGGGCTTCTCGATTAAAGCTCAATCTACTCAACTGCGAAAATTGGTAATTCAAGCATTGATTACACAGAATGAGCTAAGGTATAACAACTTATTTACAATATTATTTTAACAAATCTCATCAAACATTGATTATAACAATGCAATTTTTTTATTTAAACAGAAATTCTATTACTGGTAATAATGATAATGTATATCATAAAGCGGATAAGGATATTAAAGTGGTGAGATCGCATTCTCCAAAGCTCATCATAGATAGCTCAAAATTTTTTAAATAATGTTTTTATTACCCTAAGCCTTCAAATATATTCCTTAACGTATTTGTTAAAATTATGTTTTAGTTTTATAATCAATGCAGAAGAGAATCACTGCAAACTTACGAAGAGACATGCAATATTGTGACGAGGTAAACAACTTGCATATTTACACACTATGCTAATTACCAAAATTTATTAATGGATAACATTTTTTTGTCCTCTCAGGTCAATAGCAAGAAAATATGCAAAACAACTTAAATAGATGCTCATAGTTGGTGAGCGTGCTGTAAAGAGCTTGAAATTTGAAAATCTAATTACCTCATTGTCAAATTAACATGTCTTTTCTATTAAAAACTTTATTTATCTCTTTACAATTTTACATTAACGATAAGGATTGGATATTTACTAATGAGTTGTGCAAAACACATTTGACTTTATTTTGGATTTGAATAATTCTTTGATTCAAACAAAGTTGTTTGCATAATAACTACGCTTTTAGTTTTTTTTTCGGTTTATAACAATTAATGTTGAGACATGATGGTTAGATTATTAACTTTTTAATTAATATATTTATACCATTACAGAGTAGTTTAGACTTTTTTTATTTTTATTTTTATTTTTTTTGTCAAATAGAGATAATTAAACATGCATCGTGTGTGTGCGGGACCACTAATATATTATATATATGTGTGTGTGTATATATGTATGTATAGTGAATGATGGTGGAGGACTTCACGTGGGTGTGCGGCAAGCGCTCTCTGTTTGAGCGGCAAATTGGTTGTAAACTACCTAATGTGACTAGATGTCACAATGTAATTGGCCATCATCAAACATGTGCATGTTAAAGAATTCCAAACTCTAGCGTTTTAATAAAATAAAATAAAAAGGATCTAGTCCAGAAGAAAACGTGGGAGGCGCCATCAGGTCGCCAACTTACGTCCCAGTCACCTACCCACTCGTGAGGTGGTTGAATATGAGAGTTCATTCATATAAAATGCAAACAATAATCTGACTTCTGGGGCAAATTAGGGGATCAGAGGCGAAACAAAAGGAGATCAGAGGGAAAAAAAAAATGAGGGAGGCAAGGCAGGTTCAGCGAAGGACAGAGACAAAAAAACAATGGAGAGATATTCAAGAAGAAAATAAAAATTACAAAGAAAAAAAGGAAAAAAGGGACACAGTTAGGTAAACAGTACTAGTAGAATTTGGTTTGAGTACATACTCAGAATCCTCAAGGCTATAATTTATGTCTTCTTCCTTTCTTTTCTTTTCAAAATTTGTTAAAGAAAAAAGACTATTTTTTTTTCTTTCCTGCTTCTGTTCAAATATTTTTGTTCTTTTCTTGAAAATCGGTTTAAATTTTAAACCCAAAAAAAAGGGGTATTTGTATACGTTTTATAACTCTACAAATACTCAAAGTCTCGTCTATGAAAATAAGGAAAGACAACTTTTTGAAATTCCGAGTGAATGATTTGATCCGACATCAAGATTATCCATTTTGCCACAAAGGCCAAATTGGAAATTCAAATATTTTGTGTGTATATATATGTCTCATATAGTGAGAGACTAAACTTTTTTTAAGGTTCCTAATAAAGTTTTATGACGGCTCGGTTGCCCTCAAATTTAAGTCTCTAAAAGCTTCATGACGGTTCTCCTACCCTCAACTTTAAGTCTCTAAAGCTTCAAGATGGCTCACACCCTCACAGTTTTAAGCCGTTAAGGCCCCTAATCGCCCCATATGGCCTCCAATGCAAAGCCTTTTAAGGCCTGTACACTACAGTGAGAATATTCAGTCCAAAATTTTAAGAATTTGGTTCCTCAACTCAGAATGCGAAATGTTCTCTTACAGAAGCTTTAGCAATACACAGTATACGTGTAAAGAGTTTTGTTTGTAAACCAAGCATACCATAAAGGGAAGGAAACATTACTTGTGTGAAGCAAGAGCATAACACTGCCATTGCTAGCTGGGGATGTATGCACATCATTCCAATGTGTGATTAGGTGGGCCTGACTCCATAGTTTATGGATGTAAACAAAGAAAGTTGTTTCTTTGACCCAACTCAATAAAATCCTACTTGGAGACCCAAAAGAAGAAAGAGAGGAGAGGTCCACCAAGGCTTTTAAATCTTCATGCTAAAAGGCCCAATTTGCCGTAAGCACAAAAGGAGTAGTAAACCCAAGTAACCCATTAAATGTGGTCTTTTCTAAGATCAAAGAAGGCCCAATATTATGACCCAATTTTCAGTACAGTAAATGTCTGATTTTGGTCTTCAAAACCCAAACTCTTAAACCACTCAGGCTTCAAGTTTTTCGGCAAATTTAAAGGCCCTAATTTTGGCCCCAGCTGCTGGTTTTAATTTTAAGGCCCAAATTGTCAAAGTCTTCTAAAGATTGAAATCATAGCCTAGCAATGGCTCAATTTCCTGGCCAATTAAAGCCTAACTTTTTGGTCTTTTCCTAACCCATGCTCCAAGTTTGCTGGCCCAATTCTTTTGGTTTACTCAAAAGTCTTTTAAAACCCAATTACTGGCCCAAATTTCTTTGGCCCACATAACAAATCCTTTTAAGACCCAGTACCTTTGAATTGTCACATAGAAAAAGAGCAAATTTTTGGACTTCAACCAAATTAAGTCAAAGTCCATTGAAAACGAACTTTTTTTTTTATTCCAAAGAAGCCAAATGAAATGATGATCCTTGGGTCAGTGCACATGGCTACGCTATCTAATGGCAATAAATATGATTTTACAAATTAAATTGTCAATTTTATTGTTACATGGGAATGTGTTGCATACTGCTAAAAATAATTAAATTAAGTCTTTTAGGACTTGGAATTGCTTGGGTGGATTAAGTCTACCTAGAGAATAAATGGCACTGTGGGCCACTCTAAGACCCAAAAACAAAATACTATTTTTTAAGAACTACGGCAAATTTAATTTTAGTCCGGACTTGTCCCAACTTGGATACATAGGCAACCCACTCAAATGGGTATCGTCACAACCCAAACATTTCCTTAAATTAAATTTACTCAAACCAAAAACATAAATTTATTCAAGAACTACAACAAACTTCATTACAGTCTGGACTTCGATTCCATTCCACACTTGTCCTGACTCAGAAACGTAGACAATCCACTCAATTGAGTACAGTCGTAATTTTTGTGAACCCAAATGTTCTTTTATATTAAATTTGTCACAAAATTCAATTCAATCCCATTAAGTTGGAATCAAATGGTGTTCCCTTGAAATAAGATACTGTTATTAAGAGATACGTTATCTTAAATGGGTCCAACCTATACAATAAGAACTCATATGATATATTATTATATGAGTGAGATTATGTTAAGTGTTTGTTCAATTAAATATTATTTGTTAATATTTTTGCTTAACACATGAGCAGCTTGAAGATGGAAAAAAAAAGTCTAGTAGTTAGATAGTATTAAGTACTAAGTACTTATTCCTATCTAATAATGACATGTGGTGTATGAATACACTACTAATTTATGGTGTAGTAGGAAAACTTCTAAGAAAAAAAATATCACGTGATAAAATCTGATACGATGTTGCCTTAAAAATCTTCTCACTATACCAAAAATTCAAATTAGTGGTATATTCATAAGCCATGTGTTATCATTTACTAAGAATGAATGCTGAGTACTCAGTGCTATCAAAGGAATCAAGTTTCTAGCTTCAATTTCAATCAGCTAGTTAAAAATCAAAGAAATTAAATCCATCGTGGCATCCAACTCCCACCTTGGCTACACATGTAGCATAAATAATATTATAGATGAAATTATTTTTACAATGATGTTAGATTGGAAATTATTTTTCAAAAAAGTATTATTTTGCCCAAAAACTCTATTTTTTTCATAAACATTTATGGAAATTTTTGAAAAGGACAATTGCCACATGATTTTTTTGAATTTTAGAATTTTTAGAAAGTTAAGAATTAAGTAGTTGGACTTAAGAAACTCCACCATATTTTATATATATCTATAGTACTAGCAATGAACTCGTGCTATACAGGAATGTAGAAAATAAATTTAGAAAATAATAAACATTTATGTAAGTGAAATTTTTAGGAAGGCCTGGTTGAACTCTCAAAACTGAATTGATGAGCACGTACAATCTGTAAGAGAAGAAAGCGATGAGAATATCTCGATCCTCTTTGGGCAGAAGACACTCTGGTGATTAAGTTAGCAAGCTTAACCACAATGAATCGAATTAAAATATATGAGAGTTAGAACTCAAGTGAACGTACCTTACACCTTTAATGGTGTGGGGTATTTATAGTACTCGAAATGTCTTAGTCCCATGGGGAATTGTATTCTGTCTCCTCCTAGGAGTCAGTCTCTTTTGGATAGCTATTTTAGTGTCCTAATCCTTTTAGGAATGGACTTGCATATGCTTCACCGACTTGATTTTTATTGGATTTGGGCTAAATTTACTACAATTGGGGCCTTCGTCTAGGTATTGGTTAACTTGGGCCTCTCATAGCCCAGGTCAGCAGTGTGTCTTCAGACGGACCCAGTACAATAATTTTGGGCCTTATTATTCTGACCCACAATTACCCCCTCAACCTTAGTACCCTTTGGAAGGGGGTTGGGGCTAGTGGTTTACAACTGTAGATACACAATAGAAGGCGCATGTCCAGTTTAGCCATCATTTGCCATTTAATAAGATGTGACTATTGGGAAACCCAATGCGTTCTTACCATCGATTCACGGTTTTCTATAAGTGAGGAGTCCTTCCGTCCAATGCCAAATCGGTGACACTTTGTGTATTCTTTGATTTTGCTCCTCTACGAAGAAACTCTTTAAATCCTTCTCATTTCGATTTTCTTTCTTTGTTTCCCAAGTAGAAATCCCTAGGATCTTTTAAGTTATCTTCCATGGCGAATAGGCTTATGAGTATGGTTGATAGTCCTGTCGCTGTTGCGGCCTTTAAGCGTAGGTATGACTTCCCGGAAGGGGTCGATATTAAATTACTTAAGCCCAAGGACGATGGCTGGTTTGAAAACGAAGAGGGGACTCATTTCCCCTTAATCGCCAATGTCGAGGGTGGACTTAGGTTCCTAGTTCACCCTTTTCTTATCAATGTCTTGAACCATTATGGAATCACCCCCATCCAACTTTAGTCTAACGGCTATAGGATAGTTATGGGGATAGCCGAACTGAATAAGCGTCTGAACCAGAACTCGGGCCTTTATGAGTTCGATTACTGCTACACAGGTGTAGAGGTAAATGGGGCTAGGTCATGCCTCCATAATGCTAAGTCATCCTCCCTTCTTGTTTTTTGGTTGAATTTTTTGCTTAACTTTTTGCTGATGCAATGAATTGCTGTGTTTTTTACCAGGGTGCCATTCAGGACTTGGAAGTCATGCAGCACTACTGTAGCCCACGTGATTGGCACAAGAGCCTGCTACAGAAATATAGCGAGTTGAAGGATTACTTCCACGTCATGGATCGGGACGGTCGAGCAATGAAAACGGCACCGCAAAGTGCTAGAGCCGCCCTTACTGAGACCTAGGCCAACCTTAAGCAGAGGGAAGAGGACTTCCAGGCAATGAAGTTAGAGAACGAAGCTTTAAAGGCTCGAGTTGCTGAAGCTGAAAGGTCAGAATCTGAAGCAAAGGCAGGCCTGGCTGAAATAATAATGGGTTTGGAAAAGTCGAAGGGCTACGAGGGCTAAGAGGATGCCGGAGACATTTACGAAGCCAAAGTGAAGAAGATCTGAGAGCAACTCTTTCGGGAAGGTTGAAAAGCAGCCCTAAGGAAGCAAGCTCTAGATAGATCCTCTCCTTTCTAGATGCAAATTCCAGTTCGTGCTGAAGCCAACCTGGGGTCTGACGCAGAGGCTGATAAAGGAGAGGAAGAAGAGGCAAGAAGAGGAGGTGAAGCTCCTTATGGGGCCAAGCCAGCTGAACCCATCCCCCAAACATACTTTCTTCCTATAGTGGAGAATCCTTCTGCCGAAGTGAAGCTTACAGAGACAAATTAGCCAGTCGATCTGAAAGTTACTACCGAACAACCCTCTGCTTCGACCAATGTTGTCGCCGAGCTATCCTCTACTAAAATTGATGCTAGTTTGTTTGCTATTGAAGTTATCACAACTGCCGATCCGCCGTTGTAGTTATACTTGTCGGCATAACATTTTGTAATCTGTTTATAATGGAATGAAACTATCCCATTTTTTTTCTCATACATGCTTTTATGTGTAAGTCTTTTCGATGTTTTTACTTTTCATTTGATCTGAAACTAGTTTTAGGCCAAGTCATATTAGCCAACTGTTTTACCTGAATCAGTGCTTAATTTTTTTTCAAGTTGAGTGAGTTTTGGCCTCTCTTTGCCGACCTGCCATACCCAGAGTTTCTAGGTTTTTATTTGCTTAACAATCTTTGATTTTTGTGGCCTTCGTTGGCTGACCTACCCAATTTGGACAGGACCAAATTTTTACACTTAATTTTTGGGGCCTTCATTGGCCGACCTGTCCAACTTGGACAGGACCAAGTTTTTACACTTGATTTTTATTTTGCTTTCATGCTTGCTTACTGGAATGGCATCAAACATGTAAACTTGTGGAATAACTCTGAGTTTTATTGATAATATACAACAAAGTACTGTTGTTAGTGATTATATCCTTTGGGAATAAGAAGACTGCTATTGGTAAAACTTCCTGACATTGTTAGCATTCCATGGTCGGGGTAGTTGTCATCCTTCTTCGACAGTTTCTAGTCGGTATGCCACCACGCCGACCTGGGACATAACTTTATAAGGGCCTTCCCAATTTGGGCCGAGCTTCCTATCTTCCGGGTTCTTAGTTGCCCCCAGTACTTTTCTTAACACTAGTTCGTCGGGAACAAAAGCTCTTAGCTAAACTCGTTTGTTGTAGGCATGGCTCAATTGCTGATGATATCCAATAAGCTTGAGTAGGGCAGCTTCCCTTTTCTCTTCAATAAGATCAAGGTTCTTTACCAAAGTCTGGTCGTTGAGGCCGGTGTCGAATGTTGCCGATCTAATGGTAAGGAGTCAAACTTCTAAAGGTATCACTGCCTCTACCCCATATTCTATTGAGAACAGAGTTTCTCTAGTAGATTTCCTTAGAGTGGTTCTGTAGAACCATAAAAGACTTGGCAGCTCTTCGACCCATTTTCCCTTTGCTTTTTCTAGCCTTTTTTTTTTATTCCATTTAGCACGGTCTTGTTTGATATTTCGGCTTGTCCATTGCACTGTGGGTAGGCTAGTGTTGAAAAATAATTCCTGATCCCAAGTCCGCTGCAAAATTCTCTTAACATATTACCATTGAACTGGGTGTTGTTATCTGAAACTAGTGCACTAGGTATGCCAAATCTTGTAACAATGCTCCTCCATGCAAACCTCTTGGTGTAAACTTCTCTGATAGTAGATAAGGGTTCTGCTTCTACCCACTTAGTAAAGTAATCAGTTGCCACTATAAGGAATCGTTTATTTTTTGGAGCTCGAGATAGTGAGCCGACTATGTTCAACCCCCACTGTGCAAAAGGCCATGGGCTGGTGATTGTAGTGAGGTCTTCGGCAAGCTGGTGGATTATCAGAGAGAACTTCTGGCACTTTTTACATTTTAGGACATACTGGGCGGCATCCTTCTGCATATAGGGCCACCAATAGCCTTCAGAAATAGCTCGGTGCGCAAGAGATCTTCCATCGACATGACTCCCACAGATACCTTCATGGATTTCAAATAGAATGCCCTGCACTTTGTCGAGGTGGACACAATAAAGCTAAGGGCCAATGAATGATCTTCGATACAGCTCTTTCTCGGGTGATAGCCAATACTTTAATGACTTGTTCTTGATTCTTCTGGCCTCGTTCTTGTCTTCTGGCAACTCGTCCTTGTCAAGGTAAGAGATGATCGGGTCCATCCAAGATGGTCCTAACTACTCAATAGCCAAGGCTTGCACTTCTTCCTAAAATATGCTTGGGCTAGGGAGCGTCTCCACATAAATTGCTCTCTTTGATCCTGAATTTAGGGTCGTCGCCAAAGTTGCTAAGGCATCAGCATGAGCGTTACTGTCGTGATTGATCTGATGGAGTTTATATTTGTTGGAGCTCTTTTGCTTTCGCTAGGTACTGTGCCATCTTGTCATTTTTTGTTGCATACTCCCTCATAATCTAGTTAACCACTAACCGAAAATCTGAATAGATAGCTATCTTGACAATTTTAAGTTCCATAGTCCGATGCAGTCCGACGAGTAGAGCTTCATATTCTGACTCGTTATTTGACACTACAAACTCTAACTTTATTGCCTACTCCAATGCCATGCCATCTGGTGTGATGAGTACTATGTTCGAGCATGCCCCCTTGTCATTGGATGCTCCATCAACAAAGAGCTTCCAATGATCATTCATCTCCCATAGTTCTAAGAGGGGGGGGGGGGGGGTTCGCCATTTGCTTGTTCGGTGTCAGGTGTCTGAATAGGTTCCTGGTGCAGTTTAATAGAAAATTCAGCAATGAAATTTGCAAGTACCTAACCTTTCACTGCTGACGTGGGTAGGAACTTGATATCGAACTCTCCCAACTCTACCGCCCATTTTGCTAATCTGCCTAAGAAATTAACTCTTTTGAGGAGGGGCTTAAGTTGATGGTCCGTGAGAATGTTAATTGTATGGGCCCTGAAGTAGTGTACGAATTTTCTTGACACCATCACCAATGCAAGTGTTAGCTTCTCTAGTGAAAGATACCTGCTCTCTACGCCTAGAAGAGTTTTGCTGATGTAGTAGACGGGTTTCTGCTGCTTATCTTGTTGTCGCAGTAAAACAACACTTATCGCATGATCTGATACTGCCAGATAAAGATAGAGTTCTTCATGCTTTAATGGCATAGAAAGTAGTGGTGGATGGGCCAAATATTTTTTCAGGTCAACAAGGGCCTGTTGCAATCAGGGCTCCAGTTGCACTACTCCCGGTTTTTTAGAAGTTGGAAGAATGCCCAGCACTTGTTTGAGGATTGACTAATAAACCGGTTGAGAGCCGCTTCCATCCTGGTCAACTTCTAGACTTCTTTAATGTTCTTCAGGGCCTAGATGTTCTGGATTGCACTTATTTGATTTGGATCTGCTTCAATCCCTCGGTGAGTAACAAGAAACCCTAGAAACTTTCCAGAGCTTACTCCGAACACACATTTAGAGGCATTGGGCCTCATCTTGTAGTTGTTAAGGATTTCGAACACTTCCTTTAGATTGGCTAAATGTTGTCTACCGACCTTGCTCTTGACCACCATGTCATTGATGTACACTTCAACAATGCTGCTGATGTGTTGCTTGAACATTCTGGTGACTAATCTCTAATAGGTGGTGCTTGCATTTTTCAGTTCAAAGGGTATTACTTTGTAACAGAAGATACCCCTTAGGGTGATAAAGGCAATTTTTTCTTGATCTTCTTTGTGAAGTGGGATCTGGTAGTACCCGTGATAGGTATCTAAGAAGCTCATTTTCTCAAATTCAGCCATTGCATGTATAAGCTGGTCAATTTTTGGAAGAGGGAAAGGGTCCTTGGGGCATGCCTTATTTAAGTCAGTGAAGTCTACACAAACCCTCCACTTGCCATTCTTTTTCTTTACCGCCACTAGGTTTGAGAGCCAGCGTAGGTAGTAGACTTCCCGTATTACCCCCGCTTCAAGAAGCCTGTTTACCTCTTCGATTACATCATCCACATGTTGAGTAGCTACCCTTCTACCCTTCTGAACCACAGGTTGGCACTGTGAGTCCATGCTTAGTCTGTGGCAAGCTACTTGTGGATCAATTCCTGGCATATCATATGGTGTCCAGGTAAATACTTCAATATATTCTGTCAATAGATTAATCAATAATTTGTCCTCAGATCTGGACAGAGAGGTGCCGAGAACAAAGTACTTCTCTTCATCGTGCCGATCTATATAGTTCTTCTTCAGGTCCTCAACGGCCTTATTTTTTGGTAGCAGCCCAACATCATTGATTGTGGGCGTGTCTTCGTGAAGTTTCATACGCTGTAAGGAAGCATTGTTTTGCCGTTACCCAGTCCCCTCTTATCCCTTCTATTCCTCCTGGAATCGAAAAACAAATCAGTTGATGATAGGACGAAGGTATAGCTTTCATGAGGTGCAACCATGTCTGACCCATGATTACATTATAGGGTGAAGGCACATTGACCACCAGGAACTCTGTTTGGATAGTGATCCCTCCTACAGTAACCGGGATAACTACTTTTCTTAGCGGCCAGACCGGATCCAAGTTGAATCCGACTAGGGGGTTCAAAGATTGCTAGAGATTGGCGTCTTTCAGTCCTAACTTCTTGAAGAGATCGTAGAACATAACTTCGGAGGAGCTTCCTTGATCAATCAGCAGTCTTTTTACATCGCAATCCCCTAATCGTAAAGTTACCACCAACGCATCATTGTGTGGTAGTTGGACCCCTGTTAAGTTGTCATCTGTGAAGGTTATGGCCCCAGCACTGCTGCCGACCTTTGCCTTCTTGTTTGGGGCGTCCAACTATATTACCTCCCTAAGGTGTGCTGCTTTTCAGATCTCCGCCCGATATCTGTGCGGGTCTATGGTTGTTGATTCTGCTGATCCATGGAGAACATTAATTACTCGGACTGGTTCAATTCGTACTTCCTTCTGGGGAGCAGCTTCCTACTTCGCTTGTTCTGCCTCATGCTTTGTCTTTTCCTGGTCAATGTATTGATCGAGATGTCCTGCCTTTACCAACTCCTCCAAGTGATTCTTCAAATTTCGACAATTCTACGTCTGATGCCCCTTTTTCTTGTGATAGGAACAAAACTTCCTTGGGTCTCGGGCAGTAGGGTCTCCTCCCAGTTTCGAGGGCCATTTGAAGAAACGCTTGTCTCGTATTTGGGGCAAAATTTTGTATATTGGGTCCTTAAAGACTATGTTGACCCCTTCTGTTGCTTTTTTGCCCCGGATATTGTTACTATTCTCCTCGCGTCTAGGCTTCTTGCTTTCTCGCCTATCTTTTTTCTTGTTCTTATCGCTGACCTTCTCTTGTGTCGGCTGCACTAAATCTTCTTCCACCCTCGTGTGTAGTTCCTAACCATTAGATCCTGTATGCCGGTGACTGGTTTCTTCATGAGGGATTTCCTCAAACGATGTTCTCTAGGAAGGCCGATCTTGAATTGTGCAACAGCCAACTGCTCATTGCAATCTTATATAAGCCTCCCAGTATCTCTTTACATATGCACGCAGCCCCCTCGTCATACTTCTTCTGCAAAGTCAGCAAGTAGTCGACCTCCGTGGGCTATTTGTTGTTTGCTATGAAACAGTTTGTGAACAGCTTGGCAAGTTGTCTCCAACTTGACACTGATCTGGACTACAGCTTGTCAAACCATTGTAAAGCTACTTCCCCCAGGCTTAAAGGGAAAACTCGGCACATAAGTGAATCATCATAGCTCCATATTGCCATCATCTACTTATAGTGAGAGCATGGGTAATAGGATCCGACTTCCCATCATAAGGCATAACTTTGGTGGGAAAAATTTCCTGGGAGGTTGGCATGCATCAATCTCTTCTGTGGAGGGGCTGGAAGCAATCTGGTCTAGGGCTCTCTTGGCTATATCCTGTGATGTTCGCCCTTTTTGGTGCTTATCTCAATTGTCGAGCCGATCCTCTAGCCACTTGTCCAAATCCTGTTGTTCTGGCTTAACCCTTATCAGGTCCCTTGAATGGTGACCGATTCCTCTAAGGTTGTCAATCTTCTCGTCGTTTTACATAGTGCCCTGTACTAGCTGTACGGCTCCCTGTTGCATGTGCAGCCGAGAGGCTCATATTTCTCGAATTTGATCTCCTTCTGTGCCGTTGTTCATATCACCTCTCAGGTACTCGTCCATCTCATCTGGCAATTGCCTCCCTCATTGCTTCAATTGTCTCCCTAAGTTGGGCAATCTCTTCGTCTTGCTACCGAATCTCCTGCTCAATTGTTCGAAGTGACAAGTTACTAGGGACTCGGCCACTAGATAGTGACGGATTTAAGTTCCCTTGGCTGTTTAGATTTCGAGCATACTGTGGAGCCTGTGCTAGGTCCTCCTATCTTTCCGGCTGGTTGCCCCCAGTGAATTGTATCTCCGACCTGATAAAGTGTTCTCGAGGAGTTCGCTGCGGATTATCATCATACTGACTTGATTGGTGTGTGTCGTTGCGACTACAAACGTCATGACTGTCATCTGGTTCCTTACGAGTGGGATCAACTCCTCCTCTAAGATAGCTGGTACTCATTGTAGTGTAGACCTTCCCACAGACGGGGCCAATTGTAAGTGAGATTTTTAGGAAGGCTTAGTTGAACTCTCAAAACCGAATTGATGAGTATGAAAAATCTACAAAAGAAGAAGACAATAAAAATGTCTTAACCCTCTTGGGCCCGAAGACACTCCGATGATTAAGTTAGCAAACTTAAGCATAATGAATCAAATAAAAATATATGAGAGCTATAACTCAAGTAAACGTATCTTACACCTTTAATGGCATAGGATATTTATAGTGCTCGAAATGCCTTAGCCCCATCGGGAATTATATTCTGTCTCTTCCTAGGAGTTAGTCTCTTTTAGATAGCTGCTTTAGTGTCCTAATTCTTTTAGAAATGGACTTGCATATGCTTCACCGACTTGATCTTTATTGAATTTGGGCTAAATTTACCACAATTAAGGCCTTCGTCTGGGTATTTGTTAACTTGGGCTTCTCATAACCCAGGTCGACAGTGTATTTTTAATCGAGCCCAGTACAATAATTTTGGGTCTTATTATTTTGATCCACAATCTATAATAATAAAGAATTATTTTTTATTCTTAGATGTTACACTATTAATATGAATTGTATTAAATATAATATATTCATGTTCTAAGATTAAATACTAATTGATTGTAATAAAAATCTTTAGACTCATATAGAAAATATATATACTTAAGATTTTGCTAAAAAGCTATATTGATTTATAACCTTGTTAAATGTATGAGTCCACTTATTGTAAATAAATTATCTATTAAGTGTATTAAATATTATTACTTAAAACAACAAATCTAGAAATTTTAAGTTAGAGAGATGTAATTTATTATTAAATATTTAGTATACTTATGTAGTGGAATATGATTTTTAATTTATTTTATTAATTTAGTCAGGCTGCTAGCAAACTATTTTTATGACTGTTATACATGTTTAGATTATGCTTAACTCAAACCACATATTATAAGATTAAGCATACATGTAAGTTTGATTCAACTAATATGGATAAACATCTCCCTAACCTAGCCCAAGTATGTGCATTTATATCATGAAATTTTTTTGTTACAGTGATTCTATTGAACACTGCCAAGCTTTTCAGAAACATTTATAATTGAATTGTTAAATGGAAATATTTGAATTACTTATTGTTTCTTTGTTGTATATGATATTCTTTAAAATTTTATTAAATTTTTTTAAAATAATATAAAATTACTAAAAAGTAAAAATAAAAATAAAAAGTTAAGAATTTCTTCATACTAACATTAGCACAATTACAAAATTTGTCTTGTATTTCAATCTAGCTACTAAAGCTAGACAATTCAATTACTTTTAATTTAATTTCATCTTTAAAACTTAAAAACAGGTACCAATCAACTATCTTTTGAGAAGCAAATAAATATAATAACTTAAATTTCAATAGGCTTGGCCAAAAATTTAATACTTTTGTTATTATTTTTTAACCATTTTTTGAAATGGTGTGATTTATGGGTAATAACAATATTAATAATTTTAATACATATGTATTTCTCTCATCGAAATTTAAAATCATTTATATTTTTTATTAAATATTTTATGTAAAGAGCATAATTGAAGAAAATTTTAAAAACTTACCATATAGACTAAGTAACAAAATAAAATAAAATTTAAAGTAAAATAATAACTTTGAAACAACAAATAGAATCAAGACATGTGTATTTTTGTATTTTACTAATTCAAAACTGTGAGAAAATTGAATTAGAAATTTCAGCTGCAAAGACCTTGTAACGTATTACTATAATTTATAGTATAGATAGATACTCCATTTATTGTTTAGGATATTTTGACCGACTAAAATTAAAAGGCCCACAGTTGAGGATGCAATAAAATAGGCAAACCATTATGTAACAAAAAAATAAAATAGGCAAACAGTAGAGACACGGTTTAAGAAAGAAAAATTCTAGGGATATGAGATATTGAGATTGAATAATTAGGGAATTATTTTTGTTTTTTTTACAATTATGCTTTAATACTTTTTGTCCTTTTGACGACTCATAATAATTTCAAGCCGCAAGGGAGAATTTATGACAACGTTGGTAAAAAGTTTACGCTACCATTATGATACAATGAAGTCGGTCAAAGACTCAAGACCCATCCAAAGTACATTTATGGCAATTTTAGGTTACCACTGTAGTAGACATTTTACGGCCATGCGTTTTTGTGTCTGTATGAGTTTTTTTTTTTCACCCTTTATGGTTAGGGGAAATTGTCACATGACTTCAATAATTTTTAAAAAATATAAAAAATAAGGATATTTAATTTGAGGCTTGAGGGACTCTATCACGTCCAGGGACAAATTCAAGAATTTTTTTTAGGGGGGTCAAGAGCAACTCTATTAAAAAAAATTAACTCATAATGCAAACTATATTTAATATATCAAAATAAAAGTAACATCAATTTAGTCTTAATTAAGATACGTTAGTAAGGTACTACAAAAAAATAATTTTTAATACATATCAAGTAAGGCACTCAACGACGTTTCATGTCACGAAATTCATCTATAATTTAATTTACACTAAAAAATGACAATACCAAAAAGAGAAAAGAGAAAAATTGGGTCAAAATTTAAATAAAAAAAAACTAACCTTTGAAGGGAAGATCTCAAAAGATTAAAAAAATTTATTTCCAACGGTGGTTTACACTTCAGACAAAAACAGAGTTGCGTTTTTTCTCTGAGTCTCAATAGTTGGGTACGGGTAAAAACAAATTACAAACAAATAAAAAATAAGTCCAAATAACAATAAAATTGGGTCACAATACAAAATTATACAAAAAAATATCATTTTATTATGTAAATTGTTTTTGCATTGATACTATACTAAATATAATATTTTTTAAAATTAAAGGGAACCACTTTACGATGTTAAAGAATTTTTGCCTTAATTTTTACTACATCTGATGGGGGATTTTGAATACTTTGGCCTCTACATGACTTGGTTCATGATCACGTTGTTATATATTAAACAAAATCTAATTTTCTTTTGGATATTTGGACCAACCAAAATTGAGAGCGACATAGTTGAAGTCCTTAAGAATATGAAGAAAAAAAATAGACAAACTGCAGAGTGCAGACACGGTTTTGAGAAGAATAAATTGTATGGATGTGAAATGTTGAGATTGTACAAACAAATTTTAGAAATTATTTTTGCTTATTTTTTAAAATATTATTTTATATTTTCTAACCAATCATAATATAAAGCCACAAAATTAAACATCCTAAAAGAGAGACATTTATGACAATGTTGGGACAAATTTTAGGTTATCATTATGATACAATGAAATTAGTCAAAACTCAACTACTACATTACATTTATTATAATTTAAGGGTCACAAATTGTGTGGGCCTTGTTTTTTCACCAAACGGTGACATACGCTATGCGTGTATGCGTGCGCGTGTTATCGCATAGTAAAAAAATTAAACTATTGTAATTAAAGCAGTTATAATTTAAAGAAGTAGTTTAGACATGTAAAAGCTTGATAACTCCTAACCAAACTCTCATGTGTTAGCTTTATAAAATTAGACATAGATATAGATAGATATAAATGTTGTATGACAAAATATTATGGGAGGAAAAGTGGGGTTAGAGAGGAAGAATTACCACATGACCTCTCTAAATTTTAAGGTTTTAAAAAATTAAGAATAAGCAGTTATAGACACGAGAGACTCCATTACATTACTATATATATATATATATATATTATAGAGCTGTATAGACTAAAGCATTATTCAAAGATTAATGCTACATGGCACTGATGTGGACAGTTTTTCTATTTTCTTTTTAATTTTTCATACAAAATACTTTAAAAACCTATATATGTCTCTATTTTTCTTTCTAGTTTTTAATTTTTAATTGGTTACTCCTCTTCTCACACAAATTAATAACCCACCCACTAATCTCTCTCTCTCTGATTTTCATTTCAACTTCTATATAATTTGATTTGATTTATATACTTTATAATATGTTAAGATCAGGACAAAGTATATTATGTTACTAATTTAGGCTCTATTTGGAACATGTGGAAGGAAAAAAGAAAGGGAGGGAAAAGAGATGAGGGATAAATTGTATGAAAAATAATAATTTTACTCTGTCACGTTTTGTATTAAAAAAAAAATGCAAAAACAGTGGAAGGTGAATAACTTTTTCTTATTTGAAATTCAAAGAAAAAGAGAAAGGAAAGAAGGAAAATTATTATTTTTTCTTTCCTCAAGTTCTAAATACGCTCTTAAAATGACACTATATATCTACCTTATTTTCAAATTATTTTTATTAATAGAAACGAATATAATTTTGTTACCTTTTGAATGTTATATGTTTTGGAAATAAAGAAAATAATCTTATATGCTTTGGACACTAAGATATTATATATGTTTTCTTATTTCAAAGTCTTATATCTATAACTTTTATTGCTAATTTATAAGTAAAATGAAAATAAATTACCAAAAACAACATTATTATTTATAACTAACTATCAAAGCATTATTGTACATAACTTCCCAAAAATCTCTATTTACCATCTGAAATGTGTTTTGTGATAGTATATAAATAGTGTTCCTTTATGTTTTTATTTAAAAGTTTCTAATTTAAGTTGACTCGAATTTATGAAAGTTTTACATTACTTTTTCCAATTATATTTTTCATGATTTCTTCCTATCAATTTAAAACTGAACTAACGTCTTAGTTCTTTTATTTTCGTAACATTATATGATTGTGTAACTATCTTTTTCTTACTTATTGATTCTTCATATCTTATTATTTTTATTTTGATATTTATTTTTAAAATTTTTCATATACACAATGCTAATTTAATTAACAAACACTCTTCAACTTTATGAAAGAAAAAAATTATTGAAAGAAAATAAAAGAGTAGTATCCAATCATGTCTTCTCATGCCACTTTTAGTTTGGTCAACACTCCACATTCCATTTACTTGAATATTTCGTTGACTTTTTGCGAAAACTTAACCGATCAGCACCTCTTTATCAGAGCCACTCGTGAACTACGCCACGTGGTGGCCTCGAGAACACACCTCCACCTCCTAAAACCTAGAACCCACTCCATACTATCCCACCCCCAAATTAGCACAACATCGTCGGCCATTCGTCAGATCGAAAAACAAAAAGCAAAAAACCGAAAAATTAGAATCATTTCATTTCAATTGTCGGCGATGGATTTCTGGCAGAGAGCTCGAAGCTTCGCCGAGGAAGCAGCGAAACGATCGCAGGAGCTGACCAAAGAAGCGGCGAAGCGATCGCAGGATCTCACGATCGGCTCGTCGAAGCTCTCCGACATTGTATCCGAGGCGTCGAAGCGGTCGAAGGAGATCGCCAACGAAGCGTCGAAGCGGTCGAAGGAGATCGCCGCCGAGGCGTCGAAGCGGGCCGACCAGATCAAGGTGGAGGCGCTCAAGCGGGCCGACCAGATCAAGTCCCAGATTCCCGCCGCCGCGCTATCATCTCTTGTCGAGGCCTCGTCGGAGACGACGGCCGCGGCGCCCGAAGCCACGGATCTCGAGAAGTTTGGGGTTACGGATGATTTGAGGGAGTTTGTCAAGGGCATCACAATAAATACATTCCGGGATTTTCCATTAGAAGGTAATTGCCTGAGGCATTTTTCTTTCAATTTTCCTTGTCATGTTCGTTTTCTGCGAAAATGTATGAAAAGAAAAGAACCAAACTATAATTAAGAATTGTGCAACAAATTGGCGATGTTGAATGGTGTTTTTGGGCTTTTGGCACTTGGGAGCATTGTGAAACGTCGTCAGGTTTCTCTGCAATCAAACGGAGCAGTAATGTTTAGGTCCGTAAGTGGGATTTGTTTACGGTTATAAACAGGCCATATTTATATGTATTTTGGATTTGGGAGGCGGCGCGGGGGAGGGATTATTCGGAAGTTTGTTTGGTTGCTGGGAAAAGACAACAAATTAGGGACTTTGAAAATTCTTTTTTAATTGTTTAGGACCTGAGAATTTAAAACTTCTAAACTGGCAACTAGTGAGGTAAACTGCAACACCATGAAATACTATGGAGCAATTCAGTTTTAGTACTGTGACTGTTGGAACTTGGACACGTCTGCAGTTCTCCGCAGATTTTGGTCTAGTTGGATAGAAAACTGGTTGCCCTTCATTTGCTGTTAATTGATTTTGTTAAGTTTTTCACGCTGTTCATTGGTGAAAACTTGCTTACAAGGATATCATTTTCAGCATGAAAAATTGTTCACATATTTTCAAAATATCTATTCTAAGTTATAAGAAATCTTGTAATGTCCTTGCTGCTAATAATTTTTGACAGTTTTTCTAATGCACATTTTCCTAGTTCGTGGATTAATAGTAAGAATGCTTAACCTAGAGCATATGAACAATATGCACTGATGTTAATTATTGGTACCTATAAAAGTACTCTTTTCAAAATTTCCCAATCTTTTTTACATGCTGTTCTTGTGGTGGTTGTTACACCGTGGGTGGATTTGTCAGAAAAGTCATCTTGGACGTGTATTTTATTTTCTTAAATTTTCATTATTTATTCGGAAATTGAAGGGTGTGTTTGTGTTCATGGTTTATATCTTTTTTGTTTTTTGTTTCAGTATCTAATAATATTTTGGAAAATTGGATGTGTTCATGCATCTAGTCCTTTGTTTGTTTAAAAGAAATTTTTATTTTCGGGGGTGGTGGTGGTGGTTGGTTGTGTTGGGGTTTGAGAGTTTGAATGCATTGTGGTGCAGAAAAATTGTTATGTTAATATTGTAGGTCCTCTTTTCCTTTTAATGTTATTTCATCATGTGCAATGAGCTTATTATCTTTGTTGTGCAGATGATTCAGAAATGTCTGATATTCCTGCTGTCTCAAATGTTCGGCAGGATCTTACAGCATGGCAAGAAAGACATGCCAAACTTGTTCTCTTGACAGTCAAGGTATGTCCCACTTTGCTACTAAAACTAGCCTCTAAAAGGAAGAACAACAAAAGAATGAAAACATAGTGGATCAGATGTCAACTTATAGTTTGATCTGCCTTTTGTTTGAGTATCAAGCCTTCAAGAAAGTCTGAAACTTAAATGGGAATTGTTCCAGTAACTGTGAACATATATTTGTCACCCTTTAGTTCACCTCATGTTAGTCAATTTAGTATTCCTTAATGCAAAGAGGGCAGAGGAGTCTCTTTTCCTTTTCTTTATTTTTATTGTTTTCCATATTTTGGAATGGTTGATCCCCCATTATGTGGTTTATTGTACACTTATCTTTATCTCGGGCCTATATACAATTATTACTATTTATATTAACAAAACCAGCGAAAGGGGTGAACGTTAACATAAAGCTAAACAAAATCATTGGAACTCACCTTGAAAATCAAATGAATGTATATTTTTATATTATTGTGTAAACTTGGGTGGCTGTTATGTCTGTGGTCTTTTTGCATATAGGACTTCCTTTCTCCTTGATGAAGTTGGTCTATTTGTATAATTAGGATATCATCAACAATCTGCCCCTAGTGGTACAAAAATACCACAGATTATGCACAGTAAGTAAAAATTAAGCATCTGAGCAATTATATGCACATATATGCAAATATACCTTCATTTGAGAGGTTAGGGAGATAAAAAAATTGTACTTACCTATGTGAAGGAATGAGAGAGTGATGGAGAGAAACTGAGAGGGTATGAAGAGAGAGGAAAGAAGAGGAGACAGAGAGCAATGGAGCTTATCTAAAATAAAGAAGGAAGAGAGAGACATGTTGGGGGATAAGTGGTGCATTTTTCTAATTCTTGGAGAAAAGTTGAGAAAAGTCAAACTTTGGAAGAAAAAAGTTGGAGGGAAATGATCCTCTTGCCCTTATTCTTCCGATGGTATTTAACAGTTGGTGATGGGCTGATAGCAAGGGAGATCCCTGCATATTTCCCTAACTTTCTGGGTGTAGATGTCCATGCACACAACCTTAGGGGAGATGGGTGAAGAATTTACCCCATATACAATTATGTGCACACATGTATGTTGTATGTACAGTGTCAACATGCATATATTATTTTATTTTTCTACTCAGCAACAAATTGGCCTTCATCTATTTGTTCCGAGGAAATCAAAGAAAGACATATGTACTACATATATAAATATATTATATGTTATACGCACACATAGATATGTACACAGTAAACCTACATTGTTTTTATTTCATTATTGGATTCTAAGTTATTTTTCTTCAAATTTGCGATGCGTTTTATGTGTCTCTAAGTGATAGATATGTGTAACCTCCAAGTGTCCAAGGCATGTTTGGTTCTAGAAAAATAAAATATATATAATTAGACCCGTTTGGACTCATATTCAACAGGTGTAGGGGAGAGTCTAACATGTTTTCAATACGAATATGACACATTCTTAGAAGTGTCCATGCTTCTGGATGATTATCAACTTGTACTTGCATTACTTATGAGAGAGAGAGAGAGAGAGAGAGAGAGAGAGAGAGAGAGAGAGAGAGAGAGAGAGAGAGAGAGAGCTCATACTTGCGTTATGCCCTCTAACTATATTTGTGAATAATTCTTTTGCAGGAAATTTCAAAATTAAGATACGAATTATGCCCGCGTGTGATGAAAGAAAGGAAGTTCTGGAGGATATATTTTATTCTAGTTAATAGTCATGTGGCTCCGTGAGTAACTTGTCCTAGTGGAATGCTTTTATTCTGTGTTACTAAGCAAGGGCTTTTTCATTGCATTCACAATCTAAATCAATCTGTTGATTATCAACAGAAATTTTTGCAGCATTAAGATCCATTGATAGTGAAATTTTGTTACTTATATTTTGGGAAGTGTGGAGTTCTATTTTCTTTTTGTATGGGAAATGAAAAATATCTGACCTCCTAAGTTCCAATCCTGAACATGGATACATTTGAGCTTAGACAATGGCCTCCTATATGGTTTTTTTCTTCTTTTTTTTTTTTCACTGTCCCCTACTTAAAAAGCATTGGCTTTAAATTTGGGTTTAATATGTCTGCTATTGGGAATCTGGGATACACCTGAGTAGCACTCATAGATGGTTTACTGCATCATTTATGTTCAAACTTACCCACACATCTCATACAATGCACAGTCCTACTCTCAATCTTTAAATTGGGACATGGAGATCTGTATCCTATCCGCTCCTTTCTGTAGAGTTCAAGAATTGCCACCAGGCTTCTGCATGTTGAATATAGTGTGTTATAAAACTTTTGAATGTAACCAATCTTAGGAGTTAAATGTTTGAAATAATTAATTCACCTCTTTATCTTTTGATCTGTGTGTGAGTGCATGTGTTTGTAGGTGAGCTGGTTAATGGTTTCGGTACTTTTTGTTCTGATTTATTTCACCTTCTGTTTTTAGGTACGAAAAGCGGTACACGGAAGAGGCTAGGCTAAAATCTGCTCAGCAAGTGAACAATGACAAAATGAAGGAAACTTCAAGAGATGGAGCAACTTCTAAAACAGAAGCGGGGGGTATGAACCAGAAAAGTAAAACCCCATCAGCTACTGAGCAGGACTTGGATGTATTCCTTCTTGGAGACCTTGGCGACAGTGATGAGGGCCCAGGTACACCATCAGCACTTCCTGACTTGTTAGCTTGTGTGGCTATTATTTTTCAACCCTCTTTTCCCTTGATTACATATTTGCACATTTGGATGTCATTCATTTCTACTATATGGGTTACCAGAAGTCTTGTTATACGTGCACGAACCATCTAGATGTGTCCCCTTTTCACAATGTGTTTGATTAAAACTGAACCACCATAATGGTTGCGTGATTAAACAATTTTAGTATCCATTTAACGAGTCTCTGTACTTTTAAACTGCCATCAGGAGGCCGCAAAAATAGTCCTAACCAAAGTAATGCAATGATCAACTATAAAATTGTGCAGTCTTAATTATTGGATTCCGACCCTGTAGGTGACTGTCCTCTCAAGTGGTGCTCCTGATTTGTAGGTCACCTGTTACTGATTATGGATGTTTCGTACACACCATTTGCCTGTAATGTATGTAATTGGGATTTTTATTTCCTATTCATCTATTTGTGTTGTTATCCACATATTTTGAATGGCGAAGGGCACAAATTAACAATTTTCCATGTATTTCTGTATGTTCTCAAAGTTCAGAATATTGATAGTATATCTGGTCTTTCAGATGATGGAGATGGGGGCTTTGATGATGATTTCGACAAGATCTAGCTTGGTAAGTAGTTCCAGTTTTTTTAATCATTTATTCACGTTGTCAAAGCCTTATTGGTCGTGCCAAATCTTTTCTCATGAAGGGTATGAGACAGTACTAGGGCCGTCAAGGGACTTAACTTTTATTTGTGTTTTTACTATGATAGAGGAAATTAACTGTTCAGAGTCTATTTTGTATCCAAAGTCTGATATTAGATCAAATATGAAAATAATCCAATTGAACTTGCAAATCTTTGTCATTAAACATAGCTGCAGGCACTTGCTGTCAATAGATTTTGCCAAACTTGAACCTGTATATAGTTAAGTATGATCCATATCTGATCCATGGACAGGTCTATCAGGCACCGGCGGATGGGTGTGATGCTGGCCTGCATCATCTACGATTGATGGATTCTATGTTTAGTATTGCTGCGGACTTCGTGCTCAAATTTGTATGAATCTTCAGGAAGATGAAAAGGAAAACAGCTGAAGGTCGCACTAGTGGCTGGACGCAATAGATCAGTGCTACTCAGATTTCCAAGAGCATGAACTACTGCAATCAATGGGGAGAATAATTGATTTGGGTGAACAATGATGATCCGTCTACCTCCAGACTTCGTATTTAATTATATATATCCCTTATTTATTCCATTCCATTGTCTTTTTTGTAATTTTTTTGCTATTTTTATTTTTCTTCTTTTCTACTCCTTTCCTGTGAGGGGGAAGAGGTGGAGTTGGATGTGGTTGAATGTGGTTGGGGGTTGTCTTTAGGCTCTTAGTTTAAATGTATTCTGTTTTTGGTTTCTGTTATGAATTTTTTTATTTTTAAATCCATATCAACAATAATTGATTCTGGCTTGTATTTCCAATATTTTTCTAAAGATACGAAGCACATATATTTAGTTTCTTCTCCTTCCTGCTTTCGTAGTAGATATGTACTTTTGAAATAACATGTCTCAAAATTGGAGAGAAGTGTTTCTTGCCATGCAAAAGCAAGTACCACCTCTAGTTATCAATCTTGGATTTGTTAAAGTATTATTTTTGCTATTGGTATTATGCGTATTGGGATTGATGTAATGCCGGATCGTCATAAATATTATATGTTATAAAATATTTATATTTAAAATATCTAGAGTTTTAATATAATGTAAATGAGTTATTCAATTCAAATATATATTTAAAAATACTTAAAAAGATATATTATTGTCTATTATATATTTAAAATAAATTTTAATTGACTATTATTATCAGAAGATAATAAAATTAAATTATTTTGAATTAAATTGCACAAAATTGATATCGTCTGCTATTCCTGATATACTAGTGGTATTGTTGGTATTGACTAGTACAGTACTACCATTTATTTGTTCTGAATGATATCATACTGGTCGGTATACCATTTATTTGTTCTAAATGATATCGTACCGGTCGGTATTCCCGGTATCAATACGAAATTTATTATTATAGTAGTATCAATTCAGTACAGTACTACCATTCATAATTTGCGAGGCTTGGGAAGCTTGGCCATCATTTGCGAGGCTTGAGAATATTTTTTGAAGTCCAGTCTGAATTGAAATATATGTAAAGTAATATATTTATATATTTTAGTAGGTTCATCTAATTAGATTTTATATTATTTAATTTATTTGTACAAAATAAATTTTTTTGAGTTAGATGGACAGGCTAAGGCATGCAATTTTTCTTTCGGGCGGGTTTAGGATTTAGTTTTAGGCCTGCATGAGAAGTATTTTAGAATAGGCCCAGCTTGGACAGGCCAATGTCCACCAATCGTACCAGCCAACCAATGTCTATTGGGCCACCCTTGTGTCTTTTTCTCATGCAGTTTATGGGCTTATTTGATGGGTTGAATTTGGATTTGTCAATTTCCAATGTCCACCACTCGTACCAGCCAACCAATCGCCCCATATGGTTTATGGCCTTATCTGCTTGCATTGTTTTTTAAAATCACGGGTTCAATCTTTCAGGCGGTCGGACCAAAAAAAAAAATGATTGGAGTAATCACACTTTATTTCTTTTTAGTTTGAGTCAAAATTAAATAATTTTATGTGATTTAAAAATAAACATATAATCCCCTAGTGGTTTGAACTTATCTGAAAAATTGATGTAAACTGTTATATTTAACGAAAATTCTGTCATAGGGATATTTTTGTCCTTTTATATCTCTAAATCAAAAAATTAAAAAATCAAAAAGACAATTTGGTGAAATAAAAAAAAAAACCTCTCTAAAATTTTTTTTTTATTTTGGCATAAACGAGCCAAATCATTTTTTTAATGTAATTTGGAGAAAATGACAAAAATACTCATTTGACAAAATTTTTGTTAAATTTAACGGTTTTTATCTATTTTGCAAATAAGTCCAAACTACATGGAGTCATGTGTTGACTTTTAAAGCACAAAAAGCTCATCTGATTTTCATTCAAATCACAAAGAGGTAAAATATAATTACTCTAAAAACTGTGAGGCAAAGAATGTTTCGCGAGAAAATAATACTTCTGCTTTTTCCGAGACAGATTAGGACTTGTTTGGTTGCTTAGCTTTGGGCTGGTTCGGAAAGGTTTAGGATTAAATAGTTTTTGGTTATTTGCTTAATCCTCTGCCTGAAAAGTCAGCAAGAGCATTTTGCCTGAAGTTATGGCTTATCAGTCCCTATCCACCGGGTCTGGAAACCCAAAACAAAAAAAAAAAGGTCAAACAGGGTGAGGCAAGTATATGTATGGCACCGTGGGAAAGGAGTCCCGTCCTGTATCTGACCCATTGCTATTCTTATTATAGTTGATTCAAGATATTATTGTGTTAACTCGAGTTGAATTGAATTTTTTTGCTATGGTAATTTTGGCACATTAGTACACAATTTGAAATTTGAAGTTCGTGAACCAAAAGAATAAAAAAGAAAAAAACATAGGAAGAAGAAGAAGAAAATATCCAAATTTGGAATTTGGATCCGGTTTTTGGGGCAACTAGACGTAATGCTAGTCTAGTGAGTGGTGGTATTGATTTTCATTGAATTTGTCGACTGTCCCAATCAAAATTATTCAAAAGGACTGTGTAGTTTTTCTTCTCCACCCACAAACGAAGTAGGGCAAGTCGACGTTGAATCTAAGATATATAAATATATATATATATATATATATATGGTGATTCAGTTCCTTTGGAGAGTCATATGATCCTCTATGATATAGACCGAATAATTTCTTGTTGCAGTCACTACATGTATATATAACTTGCAAACTTTTATACATAATGCACAGGTTTTATGTACGATCTCGTGTGTGTATATATATATATATATATAGAGAGAGAGAGAGAGAGAGAGAGAAATTTGTCTTGGGCTTGGAATGTGCTTTCTAAATCAGCAAGTTGTGAGGTATATATGTTTGTCCCGGTCACCTCTCTCTTTTGGTGTCCTAGTTGTCACTCTAGCCACAAATTGGCAATTTTCTGAAAAAGAAAAACTGGTTGACCACTACTGTCCAACACTAGTGTAATTCCATTTTTTTTTTTAAGTTATGCAATCAATAGTATTAAGTCAGTTTATGCATATCTCAATTATTTTTTTTTTTTAGTTTGATTAAAATTAGATCATTCATGCCACAATTAAAAGATTTGTGAGAGATAAATTTCTTACGGCTTAATGCTAAAAAATTATTAAGTTTCAAACTCAATACTTCTAAGCTTATAGTTCGTTAACTAGGCTACCTTTATGGTTACACTATTATAATTCTATACAAATAACCATACAAAAAAAAACCATATTATCTAATTAAAATAATTAATGATCAAATTGAGTTTGATTAAATAAGTTTTTATCATTCAAGTCATCTCAAATCCAAAACGGTTACTTCTTAAAAGAAGTACTGGAGAACCCCAATTAGATTTCTTTTTTTGTTTTTTTCGCTTTTTTAAGCGTTAGGGTGTGGACAGTAGGTCGATAGATATTCATGCAGACTTATATTTGATCACGATGCTATATGTCTTAGCAAAAAATGGTTGTATACAGTGACAGATTAGTCCATTGGATGTTTGACTGAGCATGACTTTTCAACTCTTATGATGACAATGATATACCACCTCAGTCTGGCTGTGACATTTTCTTTTCAAATATTTTTATTTAATTCACTTTTCTTTTTATTACTTCCATCTATTCAACATATTCTTTTTTTCTAACCAAACAATTTTGTTTTTAATTTTTATTTTTCGTGTTCTCTCAAATTAAAAAAAAAAAGATAAAAATTATTGAAATTACTATCGTTTTTATATTATTTATATTTTCATATAGGAAACAATTCTGAAAACTTAAAAAATATTATTTTCTTGGTTTTTGAAATTGGAAGGGTTTTTGAAAAATTTTCTAAACAAACTTTAAAATCAGTATATCAAACGTGATCTTGGTAAAATTAGTTTTTGAAACAAATTTTGCCAAACGAAATT
The DNA here is from genome assembly GCA_033060915.1 of Euryodendron excelsum. Classification (NCBI taxonomy): domain Eukaryota; kingdom Viridiplantae; phylum Streptophyta; class Magnoliopsida; order Ericales; family Pentaphylacaceae; genus Euryodendron; species Euryodendron excelsum. The sequence goes on along the minus strand of CM065384.1, from coordinate 28,744,216 downwards.
ATGACGAATTTCATAAAACGAAAACAAAAAACAAAGACCAAAACCGTAACGAAATGGGGTATCTAAAACTAACCTTGGACTGAGTCTATTTAATGAACTGATGAGAAGATGAGTTCAGGGTTTGGAAATTTCAAAGAAGGTTTTGAAATTTGCATAAGATCAACACAAAACATTTGATTATAGTTTATGTATGCATTGATGAAAAACCATGCTCTGGTTATTACTTGACAGATAAATAAAAAAAATTTTGAATTTTGTTTACGTAATGTCACACATTTTTTTTTTATATCTATTTAATCAACCCAAGACCTAATTATGATTTTGTATTTATCTTGTAAATGAGTTTACAAAAATCACTTTCATCCAGTTGAACAAACAGACATTTCAACCAAATAAAAAATTGTTATAATCGGTTTCAAGTAGAGCTATTAAAGCTCTAATTTTTTGAGATATTATATTACAATAGTTAATTGTTTTTTTCTCGAAGTAGTTAATAACTTGACTAATATTTGTATATTACAATTGAATATAAACACTAATTATCCTGACAAAAGCAATAGCCATGGCCTTGTTAATTTCGGACTCAATGCTACTACTTCTAGCAAAATCATCCGTCAATCTTACTTAATGATAATCTATTTTTTACGGATTCGTGTACAGGTGCAGATGATTGGTGTGTTTAAATATTAAACTTATCTAATTTTCGTGTTTAAGAACAACGAGACACAGATTAAATTTTATGTTTTTAATTTTTTTATTTTGAAAATAAAATAATATTTACAAACTATTACAGAGTATTAACGCACAAAATGCCAATCTTATATATCCATATTTCATAGTAAACATACATGACTATTGTACATCGAGCTCCTTCGTAATTTTTTTAATAAATACTTATTGCAAAAGAAAGTTTTTTTAAATTTAGAAAATTGCACGTAAGCCTATGTAATAATAGGAGAGAAAAAGGTTTCTTGAATTAGGCCAATTCTTGCTTGGCACGTCAATGACACACTGTAACAAGAGTAGAAATAGGAGTGTTCATCAATTGGGTTTGAATAGTGACTCACCAACTGAATCGTCAAGCTCGGGTTCAGAAATAAATGAACTTATTTTGACTCGGTTTAGGTTCGAGTTGAGTTTGGTTGAGGTTTGGGTCAGTCGAGTTTGGGTTTAGCCTGATAATTTTCTATAGAAGTAGCGAGTTGGGTCGCTTAAGATAATGACCCACCAACTGAAACATCAAAGTCGGGTTCACAAACTTTGAAACCGATTTCGACTTGGTTTGGGTTCAGGTTGTTGTCACACCTCATCCCAATTAGACATTAATTATGTTGTATTAGGTGGGGCGTGATTGCACAGGTTATTGTACTTGTGAACGACATCTTAATCTATACCTAACAAATAGCATACAACGGAAGAAACACCATTGTCTTATGAAACCATAAACCAACTATGTAAACATATCACATGTAAGTCTAATGCACCAATCACCCATATAATTTTACATCTTACCTAACCATGCAAAACTATAATTAATTACTGATGAAATTAAAAGTTAGGGTCTCACAGTTGTGCTTGGGTTCGGGTTGAGTACGTTGGGTTAACGAGTTAGATGAATTTTTGAACATTCTTAGGTAGAAGGTCGCCTAAGAAAGAGAGTGCTAGCATTAGCTGGCGAGTACTAACACTCAGCGATTGATGCTAGCATTCCTTCTTAAGGAAAAATTATCTAATGTAACTATCACATCATGTCATCATACATATGTCGTGTGACGGTTTATTTATGTAATACTATATATAAATGGAGACAATATTTTTCGAGCTATTATGCCATTATCCTAGGTGCATAGTGTCATTTCAAGTTTAAAATTTTCGCTATGTAAATAATATCACAAATTAAATAAAACGTTACACCACATAAACATGATAACATAATGCGACAGTCTTTATTGATAATTACTCCTCAAGAATCCAAGACTGGGTCCAACATTGACAAGTCACAAGACACATAATATTTCCTCACTTGAGACTTCTTAAAAATTCGAAAGCGTGATTAGCTGCTGACTTCTGACAAATCAGTGACCTTTGAATGAAAAATGAAGAAAGAAAAATTCTGATCATTAATAAATGGGAGTCTTTGCAAAACAGGCCACGGATTTGAGATGATTTTAGTAAAAATGTAATTACCCAAATGAAACTCACAGTTACAAAAAAATAAATAAATAAATAAAACTATAGTTACCAAAACTGTGAAGCATAGCGTTTTGAAGACCCAGAATATCAAATCAACGATTTTGAGTAGCTAATTAAGATGCTAAGTACTCGTTCCATTTCCGTATTTATACAACAAAACTTCAGTTATGCATGGGGTCGAGGTTGGACCCCCGTTTATATAGCGGTGGTATTCAAGTCCCAAAAAAACAAAAAATTAAAAAAAACAAAATGTCTCATTCTCGTGACAAATTTCAAGTTTTCTTTATCAAAAGAAAATTGATTAGTTGTCATTTAGATAGTGAGCAATGCCAGACTGAGAGGGGCGGGTGAGGGTTGCGGGCCCACGTAAATTTTTAAATTTTCTTAAATCTTTATAGATTTTTATATAATTTTTTATGGCCCTCAAAGCTTAAAATTTTTCACTTTACTCACTTTAAAATTTTTTTATTTTATCCACTTTCAAATAAATTATTTTTTACTTTAACCTCTATCATGTAAAATCCTGGGTTAGCCGCCACTGATTGCGAGAGTGTTATCAAACAATCCGCAACACCTCATCCGTCTCACGTTACAGTTGCATCTCACTCCACTCTCTAATATGCGTGCAATGTAGTTGTGAAATGGAGATAGATAATTTACCTGTACATTTTCTTTCCATGAGTAAGCTACTAGTACATATATGCATGTCTGTGTGTGTATATATAGATTGATAGATAGATAGATAGACAAGATATCTAATATTAGTAGTGGAGCCAAAAAATTAATCCAGGAGAACCAAAAAATTTTTTTCTTTTTCAATTAACATTGGGATATTTTATCTCATACATATATATAATGTATATTAACTTTTATTAATATATATTAAAATAAAATAACTATTTAAGGTAGACATTTATAAATTTTTAGAATAGAAAACTAAAAAATATTTCTAAACCTATTGCTAAAAATAGAATTTTTTAAAAATTTGAGCAGGCAAATTGAAAATTATTTTTAAAATTGAGGGCAAAGATAGGTGACTTATCAAAATTTGCGAGGTAAATGGAAAATTATTTCTAAAATTATAGGCTAAAATAGGACTTTTTAAAATCTTAGGAGGGCATTTATAAATTTTTAAAGGGTAAAACTGAAAATTATTTTTAAAACTATGGTAAAATTGAAATTTTTAAAAATTGAGGGGATGAATGCTCCTGTGGGCGTGAACTGTCTCCGCCCGTCTACATTGAAATGCATTTAATCAAGTCTTTCTGTTTCTAAATTTAGTTAGACAGGAGCCGGATGAATATCACTATTGTCAAATGGTGAAGGTGTCAAGGAGCAACCAAAGGGCGCGGCCTAGTGGTCGGCGAGCTCTTATGCTAAATATGATATTTTAAGTTTGATTTCTCTTCATATTTTATGTGACCAGCTATCATTCATATAATGCACTAAATTTATCTAGTTTGTATGGACGGTGACCTACAGAACTCAAGAGAGTTGTTGGTTAAAAGCTTGAATACCTTGTAACAAAAAATAAAAAAAATAAAAAACAAGTAGGAGAACGCATTATATGTAATGGTGATACCATGTCATACTAATGACTTGGTATTACAACTCAATAAAATCAATGCCAAATTAAAGTGTTGAAATCTTAATTAGTTGGGTGGTATAAAAAATCATATCTATTTTTTTGTATTCACTTATAATATGTGTACACATATAAAAATGAAAAAAAAAGCTCCCCCTTTTTTGTATAGATTTAAAACTAAATAATTTTTTTTTTAATTGAACTATATAGTACACATATTAAATGTTTTCATATTATACTTCATTAAAAAAAAACCCATTCAAATGGAAAATTCATTAAACTCATTCAACCTAAAAACGTGTATAATTAATGATTTGTTAACCATTACTAGTGTCATATCATATATATTGTGGGGGAATAACCCCCGGGCCAACCCAATGGGTGAGGCTCAATCTGCGCAAATTAAAGTTAGGACTGCTTTGTAGCCCAGATCAGAATTAGAGGGAAGGCCAGCTTTGACTGCCGACCTCCTTCGCAGCACAGCCCAAACCACGAAAGGCGGGCCCAAACCGCTAGCAGTCTTTGTGCATTAAATGCAGAGTTGACTCGCATTAAATGCACAAGTGGCTGCTCACGCGACGTCAACGTGCACGTCCAGTCAGCCGGAATCCTCCACAACGGTGCGCCAGACTCTGTAAGTAATCAGACAGCGTCAATGATGATGCCTACCCAGCAGGCCATGAGAGTCTGCTGGTAGGCTAAGGCAGAACACACTCCCTCAAAGGTTCTATAAATACCCAAGGCATCGAGAGCCAGGTATGGACAAAAAACTCCAAGTATTGACAACTTTCATTGATCTTCATCGATTAAGCTTGCTAACTTAATCTTCGGAGTGTGATCGGCCCATTACTGGTTGACCCATTCTAACCCCTTTGTCTTGCAGGAGATATTTGGACTCATCTATTTTTGGCCTTGAGAGTTCGGCCCAGTCTTCCCGTAAAATCCCACCTACAATTGGCGCCGTCTGTGGGAAGGCTTAGAAAAACCATGAGTCTAGACAACTGGAGACGTAGGGGAGAAAATCACGACGGGAGAGGCTTCGGAGCCTCCTCCAGTAGAGACCCGACCAACTCGGCGCATTGTCAATCTACACCAGTAGATCGGCAAAGAAGGAGAACACTAAGGTCGGAGATACGCACGCTCGTTGAAAGCCACCAGGAAGCACCAGATGAAATGCGAAGGGATACGGGCTATGTCAGGGACAGAAATTTCCGCAGGAACCATCCTCGAAACCTGGCCCAGTCACCCTCCAGTGGGCGGGTCCTGAGTGAGGATACGCTCCGTGCAGCAAAGAGGGAAATTCGGAGGCGCGGAGAAAAGATAGCCTACCTCACCTCCCAGGTTCGGGCCATGAGGGAGGCATTCTCTGGCAGAAATGGGCGTGGGAGAGAAGGGTCCCCAGATCGGGAGCAGGTTGTTGGCGTCGGGGACGAACCAGTGCCGCCGGTAAGGGGAAGTTACACCCCTAGTACCGGGCGTTGCGTTAACAGGCGCACAGGTCGGCGGAGGGAAAGGAGCGAAACCCCGCCGAATAACAGTCCAGCTGAAGGAGATCGGCGGAAAGAAGACTGGGAGAAGTGGTACAACGAAAAGCAGGAGGATAGAAGGCAGCAAACTAAGGAGCGCACAGCCCATGACCTGATGAGAAAGGCCCTTGATCAGATTGCATCCACGCCATTCACTGAGAAGATTGAATCCCATCCAATTCCTCGAAAATTCACCCCACCAAAGTTCACCCTTTATGACAGGAAGTCCGACCCAATTAACCATGTTCGGCATTACAAACAGCTCATGGTAGTATGGTGCAGTGACCAGATGCTGATGTGTCGAATCTTCCCCTCCAGCCTGGGAAGTGTGGCTTTACGATGGTTTGACAAATTGCCACTTAAGTCCGTTTCTAGCTGGAGGCAACTAGCCGAGCTTTTTACAACTTGTTTCATAGTAAACAGCTTACAGCAAAAGGAGGTTGATTTCTTGCTGACATTACGAAAAGAGGAAGGAGAAGCATTGCGAGCATACACCCGACGCTACTGGGAAGCTTATAACAAAATTGACAAGTGCAGCGAGCAATTAGCTGTAACTCAGTTCAAGATCGGCCTTCCCAGGGAGCATCACTTGCGACAGTCCTTAATGAAGAAACCAGCTCTTACGATACATGAGCTAATGCTTAGGATCGAGCGCTATGCACGGTTGGACGAAGATGTACCCCAGGTGGCGTCAACAAAGGTCGACGCTGCAGCCGAAAAGACAAATAAGAAGGATGCCAAGAAGCCCCGGTCAGAAGACATCGGCCGAGGAAAAAGGGTAACTGAGGGGGTCTACACAGTCTTTAAGGACCCTATCTATAAAATATTGCCCCAGATCCGTGATAAGCCCTTCTTCAAGTGGCCACCAAAGTTGGGAGGAGACCCAACGACCCGAGACCAGAAGAGATTCTGTTCATACCACCACGAGAAGGGACATAAGACGGAGCAATGTCGGCATCTAAAAAATCACTTGGAAGACTTGGTCAAAGCAGACCACCTCGATCAATTCATTGATCGGGAGAAGACAAAGAATGAAGCCGAGCAACCGTGGGTAGAAGACGCAGCTCGGAATGAACCAGAATCAAGGCTGGTACGGATAATCAATGTGTTGCACGGTTCAGCTGAGTCAGGAATCGTCGACCTACATAGGTACCGAGCCGAGATACAAAAAGCGGCACACCTGAGGGAAGTGATGCAGGTACAACAACCCAGCAAGAAAGCAAAAGTCGGCAGTGGCCACGTACCAATTTCTTTCACTGATGAGGATCTCATGGGAGTGCAGATCCCTCATAATGATGCTTTAGTAGTTACGTTAAGAATGGCGGACTGCGACGTCAAAAGATTGCTCATTGACCAGGGGAGTTCATTCGAAGTTATGTACTACAGCCTCTTCAAGCAATTAGGACTGAACGAGTCCGACCTCCAACAGTCACTTAACCCATTGGTCGGATTCAGCTTGGACCCAGTTTGGCCAATGGGAAAGGTGACGATTCCTGTAACAGCTGGCGGAATCACGTTGCAAACCGAATTCCTAGTAGTGAACGTACCCTCCCCCTACAATGCCATCATGGGGCGAACCTGGTTGCACCTTATGAGGGCCGTTCCGTCGTCATACCATTAGTTGCTTCGGTTTTCAACCCCATCAGGTGTTGGAGAAATCAAGGGAAACCAAGTGGCTGCCAAACAATGTTTCCTGACAGCGTGTGCGACAAAGACAAAACCTGAGAAAGTGCAGATGATGGAGCTGCATGAAGACACCCCCACTATTGACGATGTGGGACAGACACCCGAGAACAAAGCTGTGGAAGACCTGAAGAAGATATACATTGATCGGCGAGGAGACAAATACTTCGTCATCGGCACCTCTCTATCCAAACGAGAGGAAAAATCCCTCATCGAGTTGTTGACAAACTTCCTAGAAGTGTTCGCCTGGACCCCTTATGACATGCCTGGGATCGGCGCTGACGTTGCTTGCCATCGCCTGAATGTTAACCCAAACTGCTGACCTGTTGTCCAAAAGGGGAGAAGGGCAGCTACCCAGCATGTGGACGCTGTCTTAAAGGAAACAGAAAAGCTTTTGGAAGCTGGGTCCATTCGGGAAATCAACTACCCAAGCTGGTTATCGAATACAGTGGTTGTAAAAAAGAAGGACGGAAAGTGGAGGGTCTATGTGGACTTCATTGATCTCAACAGGGCATACCCCAAAGATCCATTCCCCTTGCCCAAAATTGACCAGCTTGTGGATGCAACCGCCGGCTTCGGAAGGATGAGTTTCCTGGATGCTTACCGAGGATACCACCAGATCCCACTCCACCCCAACGACCAAGAGAAGACGGCCTTCATCACTGCAAGGGGTATTTACTGCTATAGGGTTATGCCCTTTGGCCTGAAGAACGCCAGAGCTACGTATCAGCGACTGGTCACAAAGATGTTCAAGACGCAACTCAGCAGAACTGTCGAGGTCTATATCGATGACATGGTGGTAAAAAGCAAACTGAGCAACACCCACTTGGCGGACCTAAAGGAGGTACTCTGCATCCTGAAGGACTACAAAATGCGGTTGCACGCTTCAAAATGTGTCTTCAGGGTCGGCTCAGGCAAGTTTCTGGGGTTCCTGGTCACACATCGGGGCATTGAAGTGGACCCACGGCAGATTAGTGCGATTCAGAGTATTCAAGCTCCAGATATGCCAAAGAGGTTCAGAGATTGACAGGAATGGCCGTCGCACTCAACAAATTCATTAGCCGTTCATCGGACAGGTGCCGACCCTTCTTCCAGCTCCTAAAGAAACAAGAACGGTTCGAGTGGACCCCAGAGTGTGACTCTGCCCTTGTCGATCTAAAAAACTACCTAACCAAACCACCCCTGCTCTCCACCCCTGTCCAGCACGAGGAACTTTTCCTCTACCTTGCAGTGTCAGACCATGCAGTCAGCGCTGTCCTACTCAGGCAAGAAAACTGGCAACAATTCCCGGTCTATTACGTCAGCAAAACCCTTCTCGGAGCCGAGAGCAAGTACCTACCCCTCGAAAAGCTGACACTCGCACTGATAGTGGCATCCCGCAAGTTGGTGCATTACTTCAGAACTCACACCATCAACGTCCTCACTAACCACCAGCTCAAACCTCTTCTAAGAAAGGCCGACTTCTCAGGAAGAATTGCAAAATGGGCCGTGGAATTAAGGGAATTTGACATCAAGTTCCAACCTAGATCGGCAGTCAAGGGGCAGGTTCTTGCAGACTTTGTTGCCGAGTTCTCTGTCGAGATACCACCAGAAGTAGAACAGACCCCAGCAACTGGCCAACCGCAACACGAACTCCCCCTGGACCTTTGGGAACAAACTGATCATTGGCAACTCTACGTGGACAGAGCTTCCAATGACCGGGGGGCACGATCAGGCATCGTACTCATCACACCAGACGGTCTAACCATCGAACAAGCCATCAAGCTCGAGTTCATTGCCTCCAATAATGAGTCAGAATACTAGGCCTTGCTTGCCGGAATACGTCGAGCCATTGAACTTCGAATTCCTGAAATCGTCATATATTCAAACTCCTTACTTGTCATAAACCAAATTACAGGGGAATACGTAGCAAAAAATGACAGAATGACGCAGTACCTAGCAAAAGCCAAGGAACTACTCGGCCAATTTAAAAGCTACAAGCTTCGACAGATCAGCCGAGACAACAACTCACATGCGGATGCCTTGGCAACTTTGGCCACAACTTTGAAATCTGGTTTGAAGGGGACGATCAACGTAGAAACCCTTGCCAAGCCCAGCATCTTTCGGGAGGAGGAGGAAGCTCTAACAGTAGAAAAGTTGGGACCATCATGGATGGACCCAATCATCTTTTACCTTGACGCAGACAAGCTACTAGACGATAAGGCTGAAGCTCGGCGAATCAAGCATGCATCTCTCAGGTATTGGCTGTCACCAAGTAAGGAGCTTTACAAACATTCCTTTATAGGTCCGTATTTATGCTACGTCCATCCGGACCAAGTACAGGGCGTCTTGTTCGAAATCCCCGAAAGGATATATGGAAGTCATGTCGGTGGAAGATCGATAGCACACCGAGCCATCTCGCAGGGATACTGGTGGCATTACATGCAGAAAGATGCAGCCCAGTACGTCTTAAAGTGTGACAAGTGTCAGAGGTTTTCCCCCATCATCCACCAGCCAGCCGAGGATCTTGCCACCATCACCAGTCCGTGCCCTTTTGCTCAGTGAGGACTGGACATTGTCGGACCTCTGCCTCGAGCTCCGGGCAACAAAAGGTTTCTCATCGTGGCCACCGACTACTTTACCAAATGGGTGGAAGTGGAACCTTTATCAAACATCAGGGAAATTGATGCCAAAAGGTTCGTATGGAAAAGCATTGTCACCAGATTCGGGTTGCCCCGTGCCATTGTATCAGATAACGGCACCCAGTTCGATGGCAACATCTTTAGATCATTTTGCGAAGGATTGGGGATCAGAAACTATTACTCAACACCGCCCTACCCCCAATGTAACTGGCAAGTCGAGATTTCAAATAAAACCATGCTTAACGGGGTCAAGAAACGACTGGAAAAAGCCAAAGGGAAGTGGACGGAGGAGCTACCCAATGTTTTGTGGTCCTACAGAACAACCCCAAGGAGGTCCACCGGAGAAACCCCGTTCTCCTTGGCATACGGGGTGGAAGTAGTCATCCCATTGGAAGTCAAGCTACCAACTATCAGATCGGCAGCTTTTAACACAGCTCTCAATGACTAGACGGTTGCAATAGACTTGGATCTCGTCGAGGAAAAAAGGGACACTGCCTTGATCAGGCTCACAGAATATCAGCGACGGCTAAAACGCTCTTACAATAAACGGGTCTGCCCGAGAAGCTTTGCTCCGGGGGATCTAGTTTTACGAAAAGTGTTGGGGGCAACCAAGAAGGCGACAGATGGAAAGCTCGGCCCAAACTGGGAAGGCTCTTATAGAGTCACATCCCAGGTCGGCATTGGCGCATACAGACTGGAGACCGTCGAAGAAGGGCGACAATTGCCGCGACCATGGAATGCAACCAACTTGAGGAAGTTCTACCAGTAATACAAAGCTCCATGCATTGTAACAGTCCATGAAATGTGTAAAGCTCTACTGAAGAATCAATGAAAATGAAGCTATTCAAATGAATCTACTCTGAGCATTCTGTGAAACCCAAAAACCAAGTGTAAAAACTTGGTCCTGTCCAAGTTGGGCAAGTCGGCCAAAGAAGGCTAAAACAAAAACTAAGTGTAAAAACTTGGTCCTGTCCAAGTTGGGCAGGTCGGCCAAAGAAGGCCAAGACAAAAACCAAGTGTAAAAACTTGGTCCTGTCCAAGTTGGGCAGGTCGCCTAAAGAAGGCCAAAACAAAAACCAAGTGTAAAAACTTGGTCTTGTCCAAGTTGGGCAGGTCGGCCAAAGAAGGCCAAAACAAAAACTAAGTATAAGAACTTGGTCCTGTCCAAGTTGGGCAGGTCGGCCAAAGAAGGCCAAAACAAAAACCAACTGTAAAAACTTGGTCCTGTTCAAGTTGGGTAGGTCGGCCAAAGAAGACCAAAACGAAAACCAAGTGTAAAAACTTGATCCTGTCCAATTTGGACAGATCAGCCAAAGAAAGAAACCAAGTGTAAACGACAAAATCAGATAAGGCAGATTTAGTCCACAGCAAAATCAGATAAGGTAGATTCAGTAATAAACAACAAAATGAGTTTTTCTCATTAAAAGGCATTGATGGTTACAAAAAATTAAGAAAAAGAAAGAACAGCTATGCCGACTTCTCCCCCGGCTGCGAAATTGCCCCTAGCGAAATCTCTTCCACATCCTCGGGGGGTTCAGCTACGGTCTTCAATTTTTCAGCTCTCTCCTTCTCAGCAGCAACTTCTTCTGCCACGACTTTTAAGATAAGCTCCTGTTTGTATTGGGCATTTGCCAGCACTTTCTTCGGATAGACGACGCCATCCTCGGTAGTATCGAAGTAGTCCGGGCAAAGACCCCACACGTCGGAGGCCTTATCCAACTCTGCAACGACAAAGGCACCATTCCAACCCTGTCGGAATATGGTGCGACTAAGGTCCATCATCTCTTCGGCCAAACGCTTGGCCCCCCTCTCTTCACCCCTCTTCAGTGTGGCCTCTTCTTCCACCTTCAGCTTGGCCACTTCAGTGTTAAGGGCCTCCACCTCCTCATTTGCGTTGTGCACATCTACGGACTGCACATCGAACTTCTTCTCGAGGTCGGTAAGATCCCTATCTCTCTTTTCAAAATTGGCTTTCATCAGCAAAAGCTCGGCGGAAGCCTGTTCGACCTGTTTCCTGAAAGTGATCCGCTCCTTATTTGCTTCGATCCACTCAAGCTTTAAGCGGCCGTGCTCTTCAATAAGTTCCTGGTGAACCTCGGCAAGCTTTTGGAAGCGCATCATCGCCTCCAAGGAATTCAGACAACCCTACACAAATAAGAGAAGGTCGTTTTTAGGGTAAGTGTCTAAAAAGTCTGTAATCATCGAAAAAGTCAGTGCCGACTTACCAGTATCGAGTCATGAAAAGCGCCCATAAAAACGGCTGAGTCGCTTGCTTCGCCCAGCTTCGCCACGTCCTTTTTCTGAAGGACGCTCTTAATAACACCAAACGCAACCTCGGGCTGGTCGATCATAGAATTTGTTGTCGTCATAGGACGGCCGAGAATGTCCGGAGTGATGGTCACACTCTTGCCGACCTCGTCCACTTCACCTTTGCCTTTTTGCTTTTTGGGCGCTGGAGTTGGAGTGACATCGGGCCTCCTCTTTCGCTGTTGCCGAGTCTCTGGCCTCTGTTGCACGGGAGGGGCTTCCTCCACGGGAGTTATCACCAGCTCGGCTGGAGGAGTTTCGGCAGGAGTAGGGGTGGCCGACCTTAGCGGCTGGCCCGCAAGAGCAAACATTCTTTCTTTCAGACTCATGTCGTCCATTTCGTCGGGGGATGGGCTCGAATCACTTGTTCCTACAAGAATCTCAACTCGGCGGTCGGGCGCAGTATACGGTGACGAAGTGGATGCCGAGCTGTGTGATTTCTTTCGCGCTTCTTGCCGTTCTTCACCAGCTGATGCCAATGGAGGAGCAACCGCGACTGTCACGCCTGTAGGGATGCGCCCCCTTTCGATCGCTATTTTGGTGGGGATCTCCTCGAAGTCTCCTTCGGCACCTTCGTCCGCTAATCTGGCAAGTATACTCTGGGGAACACCCGTCTCGGCAATGAAAGTTGAGTATCGCAGTGGGTAGGAGAGCAAAATGTGGGCAGCTCGAGCAATGTATCTTAGCCGACCTTCACCGACGTAGTTCAAAACTTTCTTGAGGTCGTTAGAGTTAACTAACCAGTCGCTTGCTTTCGACCGCGTCCTTGTGTCTGCAAAAAGTTCGAGAGTCAGTTTTGCTGCAAATTGAAATTTAAAATGACGCTCAGTGTAAGAGATCGACATCAAACCTAGTTCGACGGGCACTCTAGGGCATCGAACCGCCGGTCTATCCTTCTCAGGAACATTGCCAAACTCCCATGGACCGGTTACCCAGACCCTAACGTCGTCGACGCCCTTCCCTGAGGAAGACAGACACTTCACTAACTTTAAGGACTTCTTTACTGCCCGGAGGTAAACCTTGTAACTACCTCCGACTTTACAAAGAGTGTAGCAGTAGTCCAGTTCGGCAAGGCCTAGGTTCACACCCAGGCGCCGATTTATTTCTAGCATGCCAAAAAAGATCCTATACACGTTCGATGCTAACTGGGAGGGCAACACCTTATTTTTTACTATGAATTTATGAAGAAGAGGGTGGAGGGGAAGCCTAAGTCCCCTTTCTACAATAGCAATGACTGGGAACGGCACCCCCTTTTCGGTCTCACCCATGCGATAGTCCTCAGGATCGACTAGCTCTAAGCCGATTTCATCCGGGACTCCAAACCTAGCTCTAAACGAGGCCAGAGCCGACGGATCGTCTAACATTTTACGAAGACGGGACGCCATCGGGGGGCAACCGTCAAAACACAGAATACAGAGAAGAGTAAAGGAGTTGCGGGCTCAAAGGACTCTTACAGTGGTGGGTGCCGAAACAGCTGACGCACACACTACTCAGAAGGCAAAGGAAAAATAGCAAGTGTCTTCCAATTGATTAGGGCATCGCTCTTTTATACACACCAGAGCCGCCGGTTCGTACACGGTAAAATGGCGTTAATCATGACGCTCTACCGAAGCGTCACATCGACCGTCAATTCAAATAAACACCCCACCAATGAATCTTTTAAAATCCCCGCCATTTATGTGGCCGGGTGACTGTTACAACCCTTGACCGTTTCAGAATCCAAAACGACACAATGGCTGGGGGGTAATTGTGGGGGAATAACCCCCGGCTCAACCCAATGGGTGAGGCCCAATTTGCGCAAATTAAAGTTGGGGCTGCAAAGCAGCCCAGATCAGAATTAGAGGGAAGGCCAGCTTTGACTGCCGACCTCCTTCGCAACACAGCCCAAACCACGAAAGGCGGGCCCAAACCGCTAGCGGTCTTTGCGCATTAAATGCAGAGTTGACTTGCATTAAATGCGCAAGCGGCTGCCCACGCGACATCAACGTGCACGTCCGGTCAGCCGGAATCTTCCACGACGGTGCGCCAGACCCTGTAAGTAATCCGGCGGCGTCAATGATGATGCCTACCCAGCAGGCCATGAGAGCCTGCTGGTAGGCTAAGGTAAAACACACTCCCTCAAAGGTTCTATAAATACCCAATGCATCGAGAGCCAAGTATGGACAAAAAACTCCAAGTATTGACAACTTTCATTGATCTTCATCGATTAAGCTTGCTAACTTAATCTTCGGAGTGTGATCGGCCCATTACGGGTCGACCCATTCTAACCCCTTTGTCTTGCAGGAGATATTTAGACTCATCCATTTTTGGGCTTGAGAGTTCGGCCCAACCTTCCCGTAAAATCCCACCTACATATATAAATAAATTGATAAACAAAGTGTAACATAATTTATTTATCTAGCAATTTAATTCATTTGTTTGTCAACAATATATTTCAAAAACTATAAGAAAAAAATACTAATTATTGAAGTGTATAAGCAGACATAACTTACAGATATTACAATTTGTTATTCTTATTTTTTAACTAATATTTGTATAACACGGGTATAATCACATATTCATATTTTTAGCGTCCTTGTAATTGCCAAAATTTTCTATTGTATTTTAAAAAAAAACAAAGAATCTTGTTAAATTGGTACTTATTACGAACGGTTCTATTGTTGTCCCATAATTTACTATGGTACCCAATATTCCTATTAAAATGTCATATTTAACTATTCTAAAAATTATACAAAATTGGTAATGTTATAAGCAGTATCAAACGCACGCTAGGGTGCACAAAAGATCCAAAAAATCTTAGAATCGAATCAACCCGACTTCCTTTGGTCGGTTTGGTTTGTTTCTAAGATGCCTACTGTTTGATTCTGTATCTAAAAATTATTAACCAGAGCAATTCGCTTCCTTCCTTCCCGAACCCGAACATAGAGCCAAACTGATCCTACATGACAATGACTATATCTTTTCTAAGAACTCATTTCATTTGATATATGATTCATCCTAGCATAGACTTCACCAAGTTTAATTTATTTATGACTGTCCATGCTAGGAAATAAGCACCAATTTAATAATTTTTTTCAAAATCAACGCTAGAAGTTACAAACAAGACACTGCAAAATATGTAACTGTTAGCATATTTTGAAAAAACGAACTAAAATAAATTACCCGTGCAACTAAAATAAAATCACATAGACTTGAGCGAACTAGAACTGTGGAACCAACCCGACACGATCGAATTCATTCTGTTTGGTTCCATAAGTTAATCGATTCAGTTTTGAATATGGCTCCTAAATCGAATCGTACTGAACCGAACCTTGCACACCCCTAACACTAACATAAGTCATTTTTTCATTACAAAATAAACTAAGCAACCCCTTTTTCAATACTCATGCTTTTCAATAATATCTGTTCTCTTTTATATATTTTTTTTTGTGCAAAAAGGAATACAAAACACCAAAGCGCAACCCACTGAGGTTGTGATTTTGGAAGCCACTAAGCTTAATATGAATCATCATCCTGTTTAAATAACCCATTGTTGAGATTGTGAGTTTGGAACTCTTTTTAATTTTTTCATAAGCATGTATTTGTTAATATCCATATGGTTGAATAGCATATGCCTTCTATTCAAGTTAAGTAAATTGTAGAAATTGTGAGTTGGACTCTTTTTCGGATGGCGATCAAACAATGTTCTATTTCTTCTAGAATGAAACGAATATATTGCAAGTAAAAAATAAACCTCTTTAATTGTGGAAGATAACAGTAATTTTATTTATTTATTTATTTCTTGGCAGTCAACCAATAACATATTCATGCATGACAATTTACATGCATGCTCTTCCATGTTTAAAGGACGGAAGCCCACAGCAAGAACCACGGGGACGCCCTCATGTTAAACTTGCTCTGACGTCCGAACCGCACCGTGTCTAAAGAATCTGACACCGTACCCGACAGACACCCCAACCCATCGATGTACCCATCAGAATCAGTCTCTTTCTCTCTCTCTCTCCCTCTCTCTCTATCTCCTCTTCTCTCGACCGTTCTGACAACACCCACGACCCACCCCCTGGCCGTCACCGTTATAACGTCCCAACCGACACAAGAACGGAGCCTAACGGCAAACAAAAAAAAAAAAAAAAAACAAAAGTTGACAGTTGTCACTTTGTTTACCCCGTGTTACTTATCGACGATACAGTATCAGCCGTTTGCCGGCGAATTTATCGCGAGATATTGTCGGCGTCTCGTGACAGCAAGATTTTAATTGTCCCCGCCGCTGGAGAATCCAACGGTTTATCATTGTGGGGCCCTTCGGCCGAGCCACGTGTGAGGCTATCACGGCGTGATTGTTGACACGTCTGACTCGTCTTAATACCCGTTGGCCCACCTGGAGCTGGCTCGCATTTATTGGCTCATTTCCCGTTTACCTCTGGTTAGAGCTTAACTCTGGTTCACCAAGAGCAAGCATCTTGTGTTGACACTCTTTATTAAGTACAAAGAGGACAAACCAATGGCTCTTTAAATGAACTTTTTTTTTTTTGGACAGAGAATATCTCCTAGGCAAGGGCCACATTGAATCTCATTCCTGTAGGGTAGACCCATAATACATTTTCCATTAACTACGTGCTGGTCTCTTTGTATTAGGAGTAATGATGCAGATAGTAAGGCCAATTAAACGAATTCCAACCAATCAAACATGTAAAAATTTCCAAATAATGTCACCCGAAAATATTTATGGTATAGATTTAACTTGTAATAATGCGAACCATTGTAGTATTTCTTTAATATCAACACATACGACTTTAGATTTTGCAAGTGATTTTAAAATTGTCCTCTTGCACGTCTAATTACAAGCACAATCAAGTTATTTCAACAACAAAAATATTTTTCTCTGGATTTTTCTCTTAGCAACATCCTCCCTTTTTCTTGTGGTGAAATTTATCACACTTATTTTTTTATTTGATACATATAATTTGAATTTATATTTTAACGTGTTAAATTTTTTTTTAAGAAACTTGATATTTTTCTCCTTTTCTTCTAATAAATGAAAGATACTTCAACAAGATCTTAACCTTGCTTTTACGTGATTTAATAGGATTTGTAAGCAAATTAATTGAAATATTAAATATTGAGTATTCTCGCCTAATTTAGAGCAACATTTTTCTCTCAAATTTTGCATTATATGAGCTTTGGGTGGCCAAATTTAAATCTTGAAATTGTTCAATTCTTATTTTTTTTGGACAAGCTGACAAGGGGATTGCTCAGGCCATGATGGCATTGATAGGGTGGACTGTCACACGGCAGATTATGACTCGCTAACTAGACCATGGTTAAGAAGCGGGCGAGTATTGTACGACTACTCGCTTCTTTTTTTTTTTTGTGCGTATATGCTGTTATCTCTCTCTGTCTCTCTCCCTACCTCTCTCGGTCTCTCTCTCTTCCTCTCCACCTCTCCCTCTCTATCTGTCTGCCGTTTCCAGCCACCGGAGCCGTCAGATTCGGCGATTCCGCGCAAGTTTTTGCCGGAAAGCACGTAATAAATCCAAAGAGTCACATACTGTTTGGACTCAATTGGTTCACAAATTGTACGATCTCATCCAATTTTGTGTGTTTTACGTTGGTGAAAAGTGGCTCTTTTTCCCTGATCAGGACTTGTTTCAACGCTAAAGATCGAACATTTTTGGTAATGTGTGGGAGAACTAGAGTTTTCGTGTGCCATTCGGGGAAGGAATCTTCGAGTGAAGGTCAAAAATCGAGGATTTTTTTGATACATTTGTGCGAAGAATCGGCTTGTAATGTTGCCTTTTATGGTAATGTTTTGATGAGATTTGAATTGAATTTGAGATAGTGTTTGGTTCATTTCTACATTTAGCAATTTTTGATCTTGAAGATTGTTGAAAACAGTCGCTTTCAGCGCATTTTTTTTTATCGATTTGGTGTCAATTTTGGGCTTTTCGCGCACTACTTCGATCTCGCATTGATTGGAATAGAGGTGGTTTTGTACATTTTCAGCAAAAGTGAATCGATTCGGGCCTCTAATTGTTTGGATTGTGATCAGATGATGCTGTAGGAGACTAGGGTTTTTGTGTGAATGCATGGGGGGAGAGGATCGACATGTGCAGGATAGAGAGAGAGAGGAGTGAGGAGAAAGAGAGAGAGAGGAGGAAGTGGGTTGGGATGGGGCTGAAGACGCTGGGAGAGAGCAGAGTCGAGAAGCTGAAGCGTTCGATGGTTTCGCGGCCTCGGATGAAGCTCTGGATGATCAGGGCGACGACGTCGGTGTTGTTGTGGACTTGTTTGGTGCAGTTGACGGCATTTGGGGAGTTGTGGGGACCTAGGGTTTTGAAGGGTTGGCCTTCTTGTTTCTCTCAGGAGTTGTCGCGTGCAGCTCCGGCTAGAGTGCTTCCACCGAAGAGTGAGTTGCTATATTTGTCTGTACACACAGGCATACATAATTGTCTATTCATATAAGTATTTTCCTATTCTTTCTGCAGATCGGAGAAACATTATATGGTTTTTTCTTTTTGACAACACTCGAATTTTTTCCCTGATATAATTGTTTATGGCCCTAATTATGTTATGTTCACTATAAAACAAAAATAAAAGAAGACCACATTTTGCTCAAATAATCTTTGTATGTAGCTTTACCCTGTTGTGAGTTGCATGTGGAGGGAAAATTGTCATACTTAGCTAACAGAAGTCTTTGAAACTTTTTGTGTTTTGAGAATTTATAACCCCAGTGCCACCTAGTTCTTGTGTGTTGAAATTACCGATTGGCGTTTAGTGTCCTCAATTGCATTGTTTACGTGTATGCCAACCTATTTGCTTTTCTTAACTACTGGTATTCATCTTGCAATATTTCTCTCTCCTAATAACCACATTTTCAATTGCCAATCTTACGATTTTATCTAAATTTTTGGTGTTGGTGTAGGGGTTTATAAGAACAATGGTTACTTGATGGTTTCATGCAATGGAGGGCTTAACCAAATGAGGGCGGCGGTGAGTGGTTTGTTTAGGGGACCAAGCATAGGCTTGTAATTTATTTTGGTTTCTTTATATGAGCCATTTAATTACTTTTATTTCATATAATGGTTGATTTATTTCATTTTTTTAATCACTGTACAGATTTGTGACATGGTTGCAATTGCAAGATATCTAAATGTCACACTAATAGTACCTGAGCTGGATAAAACTTCTTTCTGGGCTGATCCCAGGTATGTAAATTGACAATTCCCTTAATACACCTTACATCACAGAGCTTCTGAAGTTCTGAAAGTCTCTAGATATTTTTGGTTTCCTTATTTATGATGAGGGCTATATTTCTTACATTACAATGAATGGTTGTTACTTGATTTGACAGTGAGTTTCAAGACATATTTGATGTTGATCATTTCATTACATCCTTGAGAGATGAGGTTCGGATATTGAAAGAGCTACCTCCTAGGCTCAAGAGGAGAGTTGAACTAGGAATGATCTATACCATGCCGCCCATTAGTTGGTCTGACATTTCTTACTACCATAATCAGGTTGGTATTTTATTGTTCATTGCTTTACTTTCTTTTGCTTCGTTGAGACTCCTTCTCTAAGTGATAGATATGTTTCATTTGCTGCTTGCAGATTCTTCCTCTGATACAGAAATACAAAGTTGTGCATTTGAATAGAACTGATGCTCGGCTTGCTAATAATGGCCAGCCCCTGGAGCTTCAGAAGCTGCGCTGCCGAGTAAATTTTAGTGCTCTCAGATTCACATCTCAGATAGAGGAGTTGGGTAGCAGGGTTATCCAGCTTCTAAGGCAAAATGGTCCTTTCCTAGTACTTCATCTTAGATATGAAATGGACATGTTAGCATTTTCTGGCTGTACTCAGGGCTGCAACAGTGAGGAGGTAGAGGAGTTGACAAGAATGAGGTGAGTGTATTTATTTGGGAACCACTAGGTTATCTGAAATTGGTTTTCATTCTCTATCCTTCTGCTAACTTCTTTATCTTGGCAGATATGCTTACCCATGGTGGAAAGAGAAAATTATAAACTCTGACTTGAAGAGGAAAGATGGTTTATGCCCTTTGACACCTGAGGAAACTGCGCTTACTCTGAAGGCACTAGACATTGATCATAATATGCAGATTTACATTGCGGCCGGAGAAATATATGGTGGAGAAAGGAGAATGGCTAGTCTTGCAGCAGATTATCCAAAATTGGTCAGTAAATGAAGCTCAAGCCAACTCCTCAAGCTTTGTCATGCAATTTTCTGCCTTTGTGTCATTATCGATTTCTTTTGACTTTTTGCAACAGGTTAGGAAGGAGACGCTGTTGGAGCCATCAGACCTTAGGTTTTTCCAGAATCACTCATCCCAGATGGCAGCATTGGATTATCTTGTTGCCCTGGAGAGTGACATTTTTGTTCCTACATTTGATGGAAACATGGCCAAAGTTGTCGAAGGGCACCGCAGGTACTGTTCCTTTGCCTATGTCAAATGATATATTGTGCCTGGAGCTGTGTTACCATAGTACTCTACTACTTTAATGAATTGTGTTTTTGGTACAGCGTTCTGAAACGTGGTACTCTAGCATTCTAAAACAGTGAATTTAGCGATCCAAAGCGATCTCAAATTTTTTTCCTATTTATATCTTTAAAGGTCACCTAACAAAGGAAAAAATCAATTATAATGAGCAAAAATATAGAAATAATAGAATTTTGGCATAGCAATATGCTAAAAAAAAAAAAAAAAATGGGCCATAATACTCTTAGAATGTGTTTTTAGATAATTAATTTGAAAAACATAAATTATATTTTATTAAATGTTTGATTGTTAAAGAAATTTTTTCTAGAAGTACCTTAACTCTAATGATATACTTTATAAAAGTCTATCCTAGCGTATCCTATTTTAGAACATGTAGCGTACCACGTTTCCGTTCCCGTTTCACATACCGGAACGATCCAGGTTCTAGGTAACATAGGCCTAGAGTAACGCCAGCTACAAACCAAGTAGTCGTTTTTCAGAAGTTAATAATATGTGTAACACCAGCTACAAACCAAGTAGAATTCATGTAGCAGACAGATTGTTTGATAAATTCCGGAAGGTTTGTCAAACCAGCCAGCCACAAACCAAGTAGAATTTGTTTATATCATTGTCACACTCTTGCTATTGGACTTTGATTTAGGTGAAGTGTTTTCTTAGGTACATTATTTGATAAACTTAGGAAGTTTTATCATTTCGGATAAAGAGTGTCAATTCCATTTTCTGGGTTTATTTCTGTTGGTTTATAGTATTTGTTGGTTCTCAGTTATCACGCTTAATTTTAGTCCTGTGGATTTATTTATTCATTGACATTGACCATTTGATCTGCATTGAGAGTTAGTTTTGTGTTGCAATGCTTTTCAGATACCTCAGGTTCAAGAAGACAATTCTATTGGACAGAAGGCTTCTAGTTGATCTGATAGATCAATATAATGGTGGATCACTGAGTTGGGATGAATTCTCATCTGCTGTTAAGGAAGCTCATGCAGATCGCATGGGAAACCCTACTAAGAGGTTGGTGATTCCCGACAGACCTAAAGAGGAGGATTATTTCCATTCCAACCCTGAGGAGTGTTTGCAACCATCAAATAAACCGTTGAATACTACATGAATTTTTAGGAGGTGGGTTGCATTTGATCAATATCCCCTCCTGATTTAGGGATAGTAGTTCTCAACACTGAGATATAGCACCAAAGGGTTTTGTTCTGAGACAGCAATCTTTGAAGATTATGGTGGGTGGTACACTTAGACAAAGCCTGAGAAGAGTACATCCGTATCTTTATATATTCCAATAATCCAAATTCATGTATAGAAGCTACCCTGCCATTGCAGGGGTGTTATGGACTCAACTGCAGTGTACACAGAGGGTTTGCAAATATAGATTTGGTTTACTGGAAAAATGGATTCGTGGAAGGTTGTCCTTCCATTTTAAAGTTTTTGTTATTTCAGATCGTCCGCGTTCTATAAGGGTTTTCTAGCATAAATTACACTACATAATTTTATCTGTTCCTGCGATTGCTCCTCCTTTTGCAGAAAGGTCTTGTTTCATATATTGAATTTATTCGGGCCGGAATTGCTCACCATGCTTTTAGAGCTGGTTTGTTGCTGTCACAAGGGGACTTCTCCATATGTTGGCTTGCCTGGGATGTTCTACAGAGGGGGAAAAAAATGTAATGTTGGCCTACCTACCAATGAAGCCAGTCAGAGCATGTTCATATGATCATTGGCATAGGGGATATTCCAGGCTCCACCATAGCAATGGCAGGGGTTTCAATCTGGTGGTTGTCAAAGGTTATTGACTTCTGATTTTGTGTATTAAGGAGCAAACCTTTTTTTATTTCCGTTTTTTTTTTTTGTTCGCTTCTGTAGAATATGCGTTCCTATCAAAATACCAATCATTGTGTTTATTCTTCGAAGTTAACCTTGAAAGAAAGTTGGAAGGGTCCACTTTGATGAATATATATGCCTATGGTTTGCACAAATAGGAAGATCGCATATGGGTGTCACATCATAACTTCTACATATATTTAAAGTTTTAACCAGCCAATGCAGTTGTAAAAGAGTTGTAAATCGAGGCATTTGAAGTTGACAGTACTCCCCAAATTTATTTCTAGTAAATTTTTTAATTTTGGTAGGAATGACTTATTTTTGATTTGTGAATAAGAGATTAGTAGAGATACTCGTAAGCTGGTTCAATGACTTAATCATATATATATATATATGTATATGTATATGTACTTATATATTTAAAGCTTTGCACAAGTTGTACTTAGGATGATTGGCCGGCTTGTACAATATTATGGATTTTGGATCCCTTTTCGTTTCCTGCGGAAGTTGAACAGATTTACCTGAACAAATTGTGTTCACACATAAAAAAAAGTCTCATTTTTTTTTAATTTTTTAACGAATTTTGGCCACATATTAAGAAATGGTCACAGATAAAAAAATTCTAATTTTTTCTATTTGAACAAATTGTGGCCGCATATTAAGAAATTGAGCAGCTGCAATTTTTTCGTCAATTAACTATGATTTTAGTGTCGTAACAAAACCATGGCCGCTCATTTTTAAATGTGCAAGAAAATGTTACTTCTGAATATGGGGAGCCTGAGTCCCTATTTGGACGAGACATACAGACAAGGAAATACATAATTTATAATAATGCCAGTTTTACATTACTTTGAAGGATAATTTTTGTATAAACATTTGATAAATGTCGTACAACTATAATTTTTTTGTATAAAATAATGAAGTTTGTTGATGTTCAATCATTTCAAAACAAAAGCACGAGACTTTGAGTCCTGCGTGTCTATTGCAAGTCTCATAAATTCAAAAATTCCATTATCCAATCTCTACGCAGTTTTATGTGATATTTTCCAAGTTTCTTAATTGATACTTATGTTTGTGTATCATATAAGCGTAATGTTATTCACTAGAACTGTGGTACAAAAGTTTTATACAAAATGAGGTAATTTTTTTTTTAGTTTCTTGTCATTTCAAAATAAAAATAATTAATAATTTTAAAA
This sequence comes from Euryodendron excelsum, assembly GCA_033060915.1. Lineage (NCBI taxonomy): Eukaryota > Viridiplantae > Streptophyta > Magnoliopsida > Ericales > Pentaphylacaceae > Euryodendron > Euryodendron excelsum. The sequence goes on along the minus strand of CM065384.1, from coordinate 28,720,769 downwards.
ATGACACTATGATATCATTTTATATAAAAATTCTATATATATATATAACATTTTTCATAAGAAAAAAATATATATTTTTTCGAGAATAAAAAAATACATGATATAATAAGTGGTTGGCGAGAGAAATAAAAGTGTTAGCAGGTGAATCGAACCCGTGACTTACAAGCCATAAGCTAGGAAGGCAAGTCAACGGGCCAACTCCTCTACTCCATAAGAGAAATATTAGTCATAACTCTGCCTTAGAATAAAAAGTCTCTACTTTTAATATTCGGGTGCCTCTAACATCTATGGTATGGCCTTATCTGTATAACTTTGTAATGGTCTTTTCTTATCAATATATCTGATGCTTTCTTACTTCCCAAAATAATATAGTAATTGTATTTATGATCTTATGTCTTTTCTTAATAGTGAATGGAATGGAGTTTGTTCCTGGTAACTCTCATTTTATCACAAGATCCAAAACCCTAATTATTTAAAATATTATATCACATATAAAACTAAATGTTTTTAAGCCCTATTTAGCACAAAAACGTTGTGTATTGAGTTTGATAATCATATTAAATTTTATTTAACTATATTTAGTATACATGTATATCAGGAGTAATTTTGACAACTTTAAACAGTAACAACTTATCCCAAATAAAAACAAAAAATAAAAAATAATAATAATAAAGCAGTAACTTCAATCATGCCTGATTTTGCAAGCTTTTCTTTCTAGAGTCTTGTCAGATTTGAAAGAATTTTCAGACATTAGCTTTCTTTTATTCTATAGTCACGTTTGGTAAAGTTTATTTTAAGTTTTTTTATTTAATTTTTTTAATTTATAAGCTACAAAACTAAAAAAAAGAAGCTAAAAAAAAACAAAACGGAAAAGCTGGGCCTTAAATCTACCTACATTTAGTGTTAATATAGTTGACAATTGGTTTTCAAGGCATCCATAGTATTGAATGTATACTCAAACAATATTAAAAAGATTACTGAACTTTCAGTTCATGCTGTTCCTTATAAATTTATCATATCCAAAACAGAAAAAAAATTCTTCAAATATTAGCTTCTCATTTTATATTATTGTGAGTTGTGACATTTACTTCGATCATCACCGGATTCTCCTCACACTAGCTCTTTGTTAAACTAATTAATTTGAATTTTACTGGTAACTAGTAACTTTTACAAGCCCAGCAACCCATAAGGCTATTTATTATTGCCAAAAGCTCTATTAATTTTGTTAAAATGAATATTTACAGACATTAGCTTTCTCTAAAAGCATGAAATACATCCATCCTTTTAAGTACAATAAATAATTGAAGCTTTTTACCATTTTCTTTTTATAAAAACTTCATTTGATTTGTTGTAGATATCATTTATTTCACGAGGAGTGGTGGTAAATGCACTCAATAAAAGTTTGATTTTCATTTAGGCAGGCTCATGATAGTGTCATTTGTGTTATAATTTTTATTTTAGTGATTGTGAATCAAATGCAAAGTTGGGAATTAATCTGATTAGGAATAGAATTTTTACAAAGAATCCTTCCTCAAATGATGCAACATTGAGATTTTTATAATTAAAAATTATTTTGGTGAATACTTTATTTTAAAATGATGAGTCCTAGCTCAATCATTTTTTATTGTATTTTTTTTCTTTTCTATTTGTATAGTAGCATCTCTCATTGAGTAATGTTATACAACTAAAAAATTTAGACGTAATTTTTACATTAAATTATGTGATTGAACGAGAGCTTTTTACTTTAAAATACTATATCAATCGTGATGACTTTTAATTTTAAAATTATTATTGCCATATAAATCTATCAAGATTTTCTATAAGTAACTTCTAAACTAGTATCATTTACTTTATATTAATAATTAATGTGCATCTAATGAGAAATTATTCCAAACGTCCTGACCACCACATCAATTAAATGATTTAGTGTGCCTAACAAATTAAAAAAAAAAAGTAAACATATGTTCTTTTTATGCAAATTGCACTAAGTTTTAAAAATAATGGAAGTAATAACTTTTTAAGTTTGTTACTCGTTTAGTTGAATTAGCAAAAAAAAACACATAAAGTGTTTATTTTTAATACGGTCAAAGATACCACGTGAATGAAGTTGACGTGATGTTTGAAACCCATGATGATGAAGATTTGGAGGTAGGTGTACGGAAAACCCAGGAAGGAGGCTGGTAATTGAAAGTGAATTAATACGATCCATGTGGAGGTCGGCCCCCCGATCGTCTGCTCATTTTCTCAAACGAACCACGGCGTGTAAATTAGAGGCTCCAAATCTATAATACAAAAAAGGTTATTTCGAGTGTTACGATGCAGCAAAGACGACAGAAAGTGGAGATTTAAAATTTATTTTATTTAGAGAGTGTATGAAAGACTTAAAATGAGAACAGAGATAAAGGTAAAAGTGAAAATAAAAATTTATAAGAGTATGGAGGGAAAATAGATCAAGGTTTTCCATCCGTCCAGCTCTAACTTTGCTTTTTTTGCTTTAAATTTTTTTAAAATTTATATAGTTTGATTTTTTTTTTACTTTAATTTTTCGACATCTACTTGCATAGGATTTTTTTACTATTCATCTAATAATGTAGAATAGGTATATAATTTTTTTGAAAATTAGCAATAGTGTGTAAGTGCAAACAAATTAAATGGCGAAATAATGTGGAATAAATGTATAATTTAATTTTTAAGAATTAGTTGGTATGAGATATAATTTACTGATCATTTACATAGATAATTGAAATGGCTATGATGAAGTTTTTTTTGTAGGTTTATTAATGTCAAATATAAGTTAGATAAACACCAAATTTTGAAAATAAAGTTTTTATTGCAATTTATGTATCACAAGTATGAAATGTAAAAATAAAAATTTTTAATATTGATAAAGCTAACTCTGATTTTTTACCTTGTACATTGGTTGATTTGCACTTGAACTTTAAATTAAGCTTAGCGGGCACAGGATGGGGCGAGTATAAAGGCAAGGGTAGACGAATATTTATATTTGCGATATAGAAATGAACCTCTAACAAAATTTTTATACGAGTATGAAATTAAAAATAAAAGTAAATTTTATAAATAAATGTGAGAATAAAGGTATCAATTCCTGACCCGTCGCAATTTATTGCCATCTCTGAAAAATAGGTAGGTAAATTGAATATAGAGATTAGACGTAATGTTCGTCATTGTTTGCATAAAGTGATTTTTCCGTGCATAATCAAAGTTGTGTATCGTGCGGGGTTTTTCCCAGAATAAATAAATTAGAAAACTTTTTTCCCAAAATAATCAAAGTTAAAAGGTTATTACCAAAATAATGTAAAACGCAATTTATAATTGCGTTTTAAGAGAAAACGCAAGCTTAAAATACGTTTTGTATAAATTTCGTACTTTCTGACAAAAACGCAACTTGATAGTGCGTGTTGTCAGAGATTCCTGACAAAACGCAACTTAATAGTGTGTTTAGTCAGAGATTCCTGACAAAACGCAAGGTGAAAGTGAATTTTGTCAGAAAATGCAGTTGGCGAGTGCGTTTTCTGACAAAACGCAAATTCAAAGTGATGTCAGCTGCGTTTTTTTTTTTTGACCACACCTGGCCCCCCTCCCCTCTTTATTCTTGTTTTTTTTTGTGTGAAATCTGCCCACGCCTCCCCTGGCCCCCCCCCCCCCCCCCCCCCCCCCCTTTCCTTTGGCATTCTCCTTTTTTTATTTGTGAAATTTGCCCGCCCCCTCCCCTGGCCCCCCCCTCCCCCTTTCATTTTTCATTCTTTTTTTTATTTATTTATTGAAATCTGCCCGACTCCTTCTTACTCCCCCCATTCCTTATTCTGCAGGTGCCCCCTCTCCCTGAATTCAGCTTTCCAGCTCCAGCTCCCCCCTCTCCCCATTCCTTCTGTTCTCTCTGTCCATTTCCTTTGTTTCTCATTTTAATCAGCTCTCTCTTTTTCTCTTTCTCTCTTTGCGAATAACTCTCTCGGCCAACTCTCTAATCTACTTTCTTAGCCCTTTTTTCGGATTATAATAAGGTAACATGATCTAATGTTAAATAGATATATATTTTATAATACATTTGACAGATTACTAACTGTGTATTATTTTATTTGTAGCCATATTTGCTGTTCCTGCGACTTCGAGAAAGGATTTTGTTATTTTGCAGACTGAACAAGTTAGTCAATTTCATTAGTAAAATATTTTATTTATTTATGTTGGTAAGGTAGTTATTATTTGTGTCATGATGTATTTGTGGTGTTGATTCTTTTAAGCTTGAATTTAAAATTTAATTAGTCTCTACTGTTTGTATATTTGATTTTGTGAAGTCTTAAGACTTTTATCAAGCTCTTAGTCTCTACTGTTAGTAATTATTTGAGTAAAAATAATATTGAGTTAAATTCAGGTTTCAAATAGTCTCTACTTTTTTTTTTAATTTTTTCTAGTTAATAAGTTTTTTATGAAAAAAAATAATTAATAAATACATATGAACTTGATAATATCAAATACTTGCTGATGTCATCATTAAGATTAATAATGCATTGGCTGAATTGTATTGGGAAATGTCAGCCACCCAAATCGGCAACTTGTAGTTTACCAAAATATTGTTGTATTGAAATTTTGTGACAGACGGCCATAATTCAGCATTAAATTTGGTAGATTCACTCTAAAATAAAAAATGAAAAACATCTTACGACAATTTAATTAATTTTGGTAACTCTATATTCTTAAATTTAACTTTGAAATTTGAGAGGATCTTTACCTTGTGTTTAGATCAAGTATTTGGTGATAGAAAAAAAATTGAAAAAAAATAAGATTTTTATTCTCTTTTTCTCACCCAATGACTCATGATTTCCACAGTGGCCACCCTTCATCGACTTATAGGGTAGGGCCATCACAGGTGACTCATGATTTTCAGAGCGGCCACCATTCATCGACTTATGCTCCAGGGCCATCACATGTGAGTCATGATTTTCACAGTGGCTACCCTTCATCGAGTTGTGGGATAGGGCCATCAGAGGTTCATCAGGACGATGAAGAGTTGGTAGCAGTGAGTGATGAGGACGAGGAGGCGGAGGTGGGTGTTGACAGAGGACAGAGTGGTCAGGACCAGCAACAGGATTTGAGGGTTCGTAGAGGATTGAGAACCCGACGGGCTCGAACATGTTTCACAGGGGGGCGTTTAGGGCGATCATTGTTCAGTAGGTTTCATTAGTATTATGTATTACTATTATCTATTGTATGCGTTTTACCCCAGATACATGATATTGTTTTTATTTGCATGTATTATCTATTGTAGGTGGTATGACATCGCTTTCTATTTTTTTTAATAATTTTGCAGGGAACTTACCATACATAGGTATATATTAAATTTTGAGACAGGTGCAATAGCAAAAAATCATATAACAAGTTTAATGTTATAACAAGTTTAAGGAAGCGAGCAAAACATATATATAAGGCTACGATATGGAATTTGGTGTTTAGGATGATCATTATTAGGGTTAGCGTTATGGTTGTGTTGTTACGAACATGATCCATAAAGCTTATTTCTGTTTTTAAAGTTAGGGCTAGGAGTTATTTTGTTAGCGAAAAAAATTATATGCTACAAATTGTTATTTTCATTTAAGACAATTACAACATTTAGGGGTTTTATGAATTTTCTGACATCACAAGAAATATAATTTCGTAAACAAAGTGTTTATGTTTCTTTAGCTATTATATAATAAAATTTTTAAAATAAAAAGAGCCTATATAAAACTTTCAAAGGCAAAAAAAAAAAAAAAAAAAAAACACATGAATGAAAATTTAAAAAAAAAAAGTTCCTACATTAAATTTAATTATTTTACTCATTATTATTTTAATTATTTTAACTCATTATTATTTTTACTAAACTCTTACCACAATTTTGATTCTAATATTTTATTACTAATTACTAACACATTTTTAAATTTAATTATTTAATCATTATTATTTTTACTAAACTAATTTGTAGCACATTTTTAAATTTAATTATTTAATCATTATTATTTTTACTAAATTAATTACTAACAAAAATTTAAATTTAATTATTTTACTCATTATTATTTTTACTAAACTCTTACAACAATTTTGATTTTATACATTTAAATAAAACTATTTTATTTTAAATAAAATATAAAATTAGTTATTTTAAACAAAATATAGAAAGAATATAGAATTAATTAGAAGGGAGAAAAGAGTATAAAAAAAAAATAAAAATTTTCAATTAAAAAAAAAGAATATAAAATTAATTAAAAGAAGGATTAGTGGGATTGAAATATAAAATTAATTAAAAGGAAATTAGTTATGGGGGGTTGTTATGGGAAAGGGTCATTGGGCTGGGGAGGGGCTGGGATGGGCGGGGAGTATTACAAAAAAAAAGAAAAGTCAAGTGTGAAAACGCAGGTAAAGCCTGCGTTTTTCTGACAGACTCCTATTCACTTTCCCGTTTTGTCAGAAAACTCACCCTCTATCTGCGTTTTGTCAGAAAATTCATCCACCATCTGCGTTTTCTTCATAATTTTTTCACACCTTTATTCTCTTACAGAAATCTTACAGAAAACGCATTTTAAGGTTGCGTTTTCTCTTAAAACGCTACTCTAAACTGTGTTTTACATTATTTTGGGAATAACTTTTTAACTTTGATTATTTTGGGAAAAAGGTTTTCTAATTTATTTATTTTGGGAAAAACCCCGTATCGTGCTTATTTCTTGGGTTCTTTTTGCCTTGTATGAAATCATCAAGCTCGAAATTCTAAAAGTTTCCGAATATCAAATTCTTACTTCCACAGCACGTATTGTAAATAAGTGTTTTGAGTGAGTTGCGGAAGAAACAATTTTAATCTTGACATTATCGATTTTTTTTTTTGTGTTTTTGCCCTTTTGAGTTTGTCTCTTTTTAAAAAGTTTGATAGGCAATGTGATTGGAATCTTCATCGTAATTGTTGGTAGGAAATTTATTTAAAAATTTAAAAAGAAATAATTTATAAAGGGAGAAAAAATATTTTGAAAACTCTTAGAAATACTTTATAAAAACTCTTAAAAAATTTAACAAAAATAATTCAGGAACTTTAAATATTTAAATTTTTATATATTTTTTCTCATTAAGTTCTAACGAAGTATTTATAAAATTATTTATATAAAATATCACTAAGTTTCTTAAATATTTCTACTAAATTTCTTTAAGAACATTACTAAATTTTTTAAATGTCTCATTTGAGTTTTAAAAAAAATTCTTAATAAATTTTTTTATTAAATTAGTTTTTTAATCATTTTTCACCTTTTTCTATATTTTTTGACTAAAATTTTCGTTTCTGTTTTTTCTAAAGTATCCGCTTCTGCTTTGTAACTAGACAATCACTCTATGGTAGTCCCTAGGGTACCACATGGCATTTGTAGACAAAATTTAGTTCCTGTATTTATAGTGGTCATAGTATAAACTTTATATATGATCCAAGGAAAAAGTCAAAAGAGTATTTGGCTCTATATAGGGATAATATTGGATTGGTCCTAGTTACTCTTCCGGAGGAGGAGGTGGTGGAAGAAATGAGGAGATTCTCAAATGAGGAAAAGATTAATCCAATCAGAACTGAACGAGGAGCCATACAAAGTAAAAATATCATGTATGGTTCTGCAGAGTGGCAATCAGTTAGATCTAAAATTTAAACAGTTGCTTTCGAACCACACCACAGTAGGCCAAAAGGGTGTTTGGCGAGTCAAGTATCACATTAAAGTATATGTATAAGTGCACCTTTTTAAGTTAAAAAAAAAATAATGGTGGAATGTCTCAAATAATGTTTAACTAAGACACCAGTACTGCTTGAGTACTAAGTAATTCATTGTTAAACCATATCCCAGCAAAGAAAAACCCATTGTTTCCATCAAGGACGGCCACTTGAACAATTGTGACAGTGATAGCTCATCTTGCAAAAATAAAACTGTCGTAAGAAATAACCTCTAGGTCTTAAGCACGCAAAATATTCTAGGCCTGACCTATAGCGAGTGGCTTGTGGGGTGGGACGCATGTCCCAAAGTTAACATCGTAACCACCACGAGGCGGTTGGGACAGTACCACATTAATAAAAAATAAAAAAAAAAAATTAACTTAACAATCAATGTTACGACTTTTGGGTACAAAGTAAACATCAAAAGTTAACATCGCCGCTTTGAGTGCGACTACAAAGTAGATGAATGAACTTAGCTAGGGAGCATCCCATGTATCACTAAAATATGGTTGAATTATATATCAATCCTTCACCCGATCCCCATGTTTATTACTATTATATATATATACATAATTATCGTGTGCTTCCATTAAATTGTAAACATAATTGCCACATTATTAATGCAACAAAGACAAGTAAACTAAATTTGAGCCAAAAAAATTCCCATTAATCACAATATTGAAAAAATTCTCCTTGTAATCACTAAATGTATAACATCTTCCTTATATATATATATATATATATGTATATGTATAAGGGTCTTCAAAGCAAATTAATTATATAAGAAGGCCACTTACAAATTTAGGGTGAACAAATTAGGAAATATTTCTAAAGTTATAGGTAAAAATAACGTTCTAAAAAATTTAAGAGGGTAATATATAAATTTTTTAGAGTAAATTGAGAAACATTTCTAGTACTATAGGGCAAAATGGAGATGGTGGCTCCGCCCGTGACTAAACCGCAAGAAGTAATTTGAAAATATTAGCACTTCATATCTCATGCTTTCTATTATTATTCTTCCTTCTAGGAGTGTTAGGCAAAGAAGACAAGAGAATTTGAGTCTATAACCTTAATTATTCTTTGGATCAACTTATTTAGCGGCTTAATTTAAGTAGTTTACGTTTTTTTTTTTAATCAATTTTTAAATTTTTGGTAAAAGAGTCAAAAGCATAAATTAAAAGACAGTAAAAGAAATTGTTTAAATAATCTAGTAGTTCTTGTCATGGCTAATAAAGATGAAATAAACTTGTTAAATAAATCTTGTAGAACTGCTGATCCAAATGATGAGCTTCAAAAGCCCATTTGGTCTTCACTTTTGGAGCTGCTTTCTACTGCTTCTTGGAGGACCTTCTAAGTCATTCCATGGACCTAACTTCCTCGGCAACGCTAGGCATTGTCCGTCACATCTTTAGCTGGGAGACTAAGGGTGACCAAGGGCTGAGCTGGACAGGGCTGGTCCAACTGCTCGAGGGCTTGGAAAAGCTACCAGCCCCCATGGGTCTGGCTTGCTGGCCCAAAGACTAGGTGGATCCAGTTCACAACTATGGGCTTCTATGTCTTGTCAAGCCTCAACACCCCCAAGGCCGAAAAAGAATTGAGGTGTAATTACCACACACGAGCAGCCTTGGACAATTGAAAAAGAGAGATGTTTTTGGTATCATTTTTATAATTTTTGTTTTTCGTGTTTCAGAAACAAAAACAATGCAAACTTCAAAAATATCATTGCTTTTTATATCATTTCATTTTTCGTAGGAAAAAATAAATTTGAAAATTCAGAAACTCTCTATTTCTTAAAAAGTAATGTTTTAAAAATTTCTTACAAATGGTTTCTCCAAACAAATTTACCACACGCGGCCTAGGTAATTTAAAACAAAACTAGAAGACAAGAGTCGAGGCCACAACCAAACATGGTTTACTTCTATGTACCACAAGTTGATTATAGTAATTATTTATTGTAATAGAATCTGTATAAAATTGCTGCTCAAGAAAGGTTGAAAAACAGAGATCCGATCCAAAACACAAACTTTTGAGGAAGTTTTGTTCCAGTATTTTTGGTATGCAAGTGTGGGCAGACGTTCGAAGAGCAAAAATCATATAATGGCAGTAACAACATCAGCAATAGCATCCTTCGTTAGACAAAAAGAAACTCTTACATATCACCAAACAAGGAGAAGAATGTTTGGGAAGAACAAAGTGTTTGAAACTACACATCAATGGAAGCCTTGAATGAAAAAAAAGCTTCTCAACGTCATAATGGAAGCCAATATACCGGTAATGACAAACACATAAAAATAAATAATACATGTTTGGTTGTTAGGAAAATCTGTGCACCCTAGCAATCAGGGAGACCACTACATGTACAAAGGGTCTTGGTCTCTCATCTGGGTAGTTCAAAATAAAATCCCCAAGAAGAACAAAAGGAACCCCAAAAAAATGAATAAATCAGATTTGAGAGGAAAAAAAATAAAAAGAATATTATTGAAATATGTCATACTAGCTTGTCTTGAGCCTCTTTATGGCCTGATCGGACTCCTCCCCACTGCTTGCACCTCTAGAAAATGCCCTCGCTGAGTTGCTAAAGTGAATGTCATTATCCTGACACAACAAACTTGCTCTAAATTACAACGTTCTATGGGATGACAATTAGCCTGAGGCTTAAAGCTTTGATAAAGAACACCGAAATCTAAAAAAGGCAAAATCTCAACGAAGCAAGTCCTAATACCTTAATTGTGGATGTTGAGCCAGTTAGTTTACTACTTGCTCGCTTCCCAAGATCAATTTGCACTGAGATGCTGGCATGTGACAAATCTAATCCAGAACTCTGCAGTGCTTGTGTAAGAGAACTTAGCAACCTGTTCAAATTTTTTAACTTATCAGTTCACATTTTGAGATCCAATCTGAAGAAAAGGCTGTCAATAATGCTAATCACAGTACGAATGCATTCTGTAACAAAGAATGAAAAGAACTACTAGACAAGATGGGACACCTATGCAAATTCAGAGCAGAGAAAATTAATTGCTCAAGCAGAGAAAATTAATTGCTCAAGCCATTAGTTAGACCATGAAACATGCACAATCCAATAATTAAACAACGATAGTCTGGGTCAAATAGAGATAGTCCTAAAATTTATGTACCTGTGGAAGAAGCTTAAATAAATGTTATGGAGTACTAATGCAAAGTAGTTCTAGAACTCATACAAATTGCTTAAGTTCACCCTCCTGCTAATAGCTTCAAATATTTTCTAAACACCCACTTGGAAAACGAGGGAAAATTCCAATTTCTAGGGTTGTCAAACGGGAAAAAATCAGACAACTGTGACTATAACATATGACCACATGAGCATCACCTAAGATACAAGTAGGTGCTGAATGGCATCGTGATTTACCCCTTTCAGTGATTGAAATTTAGGGAAAATCCAACATCTACAGGCTGCCAAACAAGAGAAGAAATCAAATAATTTCCAACTATGGCATGTGCCTACATGAGTACCACCCAATTATTGGTAGGTACATAACAGCAGGTTGGGTTAGCCCTTTTCAATTCTATAATTAGGTTATGTTGTGGAGCCATTAAATCCAAGTCAACTAGATCTGCAAGCATAATAATTAATCAAATTTTATCAACTGGTAACAACAATTTCTAACCCCTAAAATAAGCAGTATAGACTGTATGAACCAAAAGAGTGATGCATTCAAGATTGTGCTTATCTGAGCTTAATGGACCCAAAATATACACACATATATACAACAGTCGTAGTGTCTCAAAGTTACCAAACTCATAATTTCTTCATACCTTTCTTTTATGGTGTCTCAAAGCATCCATTGTTAGCCTAAGAACATCCACAAATTAAATTAAGACAAATGAATACGCATACTCACCCTTGAGAGTATACACTTGAGATGGTAATTGTTCCACTGTCAACAGTCAATTCCTGTTCCTTTGGCTTATTGCTTGCAATAGCGCAATTGGTTGTAAATGATCTGCTCTGCCAGAATTGGGACTGAGACTGAGATGTCACATTTTCCATATCAGATGCCACTCTAGCTGGAATTGGAGCTATTGCACTGCCACTTCCACCAGGAGTGAAAATATTTGGCTGCAGGGGCAGAGTCATGGGCACTGCCTTATTTGTTAATCTGGATTGGTGATCAATTGCTTTCAAGATAGTAACAGTGCTCATGTCAGATTCTACACCATTCTGTCCATTCTGGGGATTAGTAGGGCAGACATTGATGTTATTCTCGTCAAACTTTGGAGAAAACATTAACCCTGGACTGGAGCCACTATTTGTGGCTCGAGATTGATCAACAAAACCTTCATCAGGCCTCTGACTGTTTCTCTGCTTCAACGGACAACAAAGAGTCATTAATCAAGCTACAGATGACAAGCATTTTGCATATGATACATCTAAGTGCACTAAATTCAGAGGAATTCATCTCCACTATGTATGATATACAGCTATCCAGAACATATGCAGTGAAGCTCATATTTCCCAAGTCTATTCATAGCCACAAATATCTGTGCTATAAAGGGCTGTGCGTGTGCCTGCACAAGCACAACCGAACTCAACTAAGCCTTTGTCCTACAGTTAGGCTACACAATAACTATTTACTCCTCTAAGTCCACACTTATCAAATCAAATACTTTTCTTAAGCCACCTCCTTTGTGTGCATGGCCACTTCAGGTAACACCTAACCCTTGGATCAATAATTTGATACATGCAGATACAAGTCAGGTTTTCCTTTTTTTGGAGTATAGAGTCAGACTTTTTACTGGCTTTCAGCTACGTAACACAGGGTTAGGCCTTTCCCCAGGACCAGGGCCAAAGGAAACATGCAAAACTGCAAAGACCCAAGACAACATTTACCCGTGGCATCAACTTTGGTGATTCTTGATTCCATCCCTCGTATGACCCTTCATACTTGTGCACTCTCTCTTGCAAATATTGGATGTACTCAATGACCTGCATATGGATTCAGATTTTCCATCATAAACTTTTAAGTTTAAAGGTTATTTTAATTATAAGAGAAGAATTTTGGATTATTAGACAAACAATATCTCAAGGCATCCATGTACCTCTAGTAAGAATGATGCTTTATCTCTCTTTTGGTCACCATGAGGGATGAGCTCTCTCAGCATCTGAAATCTGTGTGACAACTTTCAAATTTCAATATCTTAAGACGTTGGCAACTACCGTCATAGAAAATTTGGTAATTTGCTCACTCATTTAAATATCTCAGTTCACTTTCTTTGAAAGAAACTGAATTTTGAGTTTATTGCACATTGAAGGCATAACTGCAATCACAATGCACGACAGTAACCTTAAAAAAAAAAAAAAAACAGCATAGATCCACAATAGCAATAAAAGACACAAATTACATGCTGACTGAGCTTTAATATATTTTGTATTTTGTTTTAGACATTGGAACATTCATTAAAGAGTTGAAGTTAAGGGACAAGCGCAGACAAATCATTCCACAGTTGATTTTCTAGTATCGGTGATTATATATTTTCGATATTTGTAGATGCCTCTTTGCATCCAGAATATATATTAAGGAAAACTATTATAATAGCAGCTAACAGATGTCGCATTTTCTCAATTAAATTATGTAGAGTAACAACGTGGAAACATATAGTAGTCCAAACTTGAATGATACATATGCCATTATTTGCATCTAAAAAAAAAAAAAGAGAAAAGAAGAGAGGATGAAAGGTCTTCCTGTCACTAGACCTCATAACTGATCCCTTTTTCAATCTTGTAGCAGAGAGCCAGTCAGTCAGATAGTCCTTTGCCCTGCCCGAATTGGACAGCCATATGAATCATAAACTATCATAAATTAGCCAACCTGTTGCAAGTAAATATTAAATGCATCTAAACTAACTCACTGATACTGAATGTCTCTGTAAGTCTAAACAATTGTATCAATGGTAAACTTAATAATAGTTGAAATTTTAGGCAGAAGGGGGACTATTATTTAACTCAAATACGGAATCCAAATGAGAAGAAAAGCTGTGACATATCACCCACACCCTACATCTCAAAAAAAACAAAATAAATAACCCCCACACAAAAAACCATAGTAAAATTGATTTAGAAAACTACCGAGTTGGGATTTGGTTCAACATGCCTGTCATTGATTTTGCTCCTCCTACGCTGCTCGGTTGCAGAGTGCTTTGATCGTGGGGTGTTAGGCTTCTGACCAGTGCTCTTCCCACCCTCATCCCCCACTTTTACTATCAAATCACCTATTAAAATTAGCAACTCTTTAGTTCCAGTAATATTGAAACCGGAAAGCAGAGAAGCAAGAATTGTATACACGGATGTATGTATATAGCAGAGAGCGATACTTCTGAGGTGGGGGGAGGGCTCTTTCTTGAGAAAAAACTCTTCCTCATCGTCATCGTCCTCGTCGTGGGCAACCTTAGCAGATTTCAGTATATCCATGAAAGTCTGATTCTTCTGAGATGAAGGTAGCCTGCAAAATCATAAGAAATCCCAGTAAGAGTCGATCAGTTTGCAATCGTTACAATTGAAAACGTTCCATGAAAAGGCTTAGCGGAGAAAGAGAGACAAAGTTACTGACTGAGAGGAAGAGCGTGAACTGAAGGTGGTGGCGGCGTTGCAATGGTTGGTGGTGATTGTGTTGTTGTCAGAAGATGACTGTGACGGCAGCTCCGACGTCGTCCGTTGGTCTCCTCCAATCTTCACCCCCGCCTCTGCGCATATCAGCGAGAAAAGTTTTCACTCGGCTGCTGCAAGGCCTTTCTTTGGTCTAGGTTGAAAATCATTTCAATAGTTTTAAATCGAATAACTAAAGACTGAATTGGGCTAAAGAACCCAATAATGGTCAGTTGGGCCAATCGTCCGGCCCCTATCAGTCTTTCAAGATCGATTAGTCTTTTAAGTTTTAACCATTAACAATTTAACTTGGCTCCCGTCAAAAGCCGGTTAAAAAGCCAGAAGCTACATTAAATTCTCCTCTTTGTTTTTTTCGGTATTACAGTCAGGGCACACTGCGATTAATTCTCTATCCAGTCCGTTAAAGCAGGTCATTGACACTGGGATTAAAGAATTTACAAAGAATAAATTTCTCGTAGCTTAACCCAAGAGATGAACCTGATTGGCCAACTTTGAGAGCATACTCATGTGACCAATTAGGATAATTCCTCAAATTTTCTTTACTTCAATTTTTATTATTTTGTAGCCTCAGTTGTATGTAGGATTTTTATATTCAATTCGTCTTTTTTTTTTATAATAAAAAAAACAGAAGCCCAAGTTTAGAAATCCACAAAAGCTACATCCAACAGAGTAAAATTAGGGGCTCGTCCCACATCGGATAAGTTATGATATGTGTGTGCGTGTTTAAATACCTATACTCAACTTTTCTTTTAAAGAGTGGTTAAGTGATTGGTTATGTTAAAAAAAAATACTTGTGTTATGTGATTTTCTATTAGCTACGGCCAGTGAGCTCCTCTCGGGAGTCTAGTCTTAGGCCCATGTACGTATTTGACGCTTTGTGTTGGGCTTGGAGCTTGTCCAATATCGGACAAGTCTTGATGCGTGTGTTTAAATACCTATACTTAACTTCTCCTTTATTGAGTTGTTAAGTGATTAGTTATGTTGAAAAAAAAAACGAACGAGTAAAATGAGTAAGAAAAAAATTGATATTTTATTCTCCCCTCTTCCTTCACCAAATTATTATAAATACGCCCAATTCCTAGTGCAATATTTGTAGGCTGTGTGTAACCTATGTGGATTTATTCAACAACTAGACCAGAAGCTCCATGGTTTGGGATGTCAACATAACTGATCATCTCGGATCTCTATTTGCCTTGCCTCTAATAGAAGGGATATGGGGTGATACTAATAAGGGTTGGGTTTGAATACAAAGTGTAAGTGATATAAGCGATAACCCACCCCGAACCTATCTCATTTATACATGTATTTATTTATTTATTTTATATGTACATGTTATATTATAATGTAAGTAGTGTGATTTTGTTTCTTATTTACGTGATTTTAGACTTTGCCTAATTTACGATGTGGTTAAAAAAATTACTAGCATAAAAGAGGTGGAATAGAAATTCTCCGACCCAAACGCAGCCCGTTGACGTCCCTATCCCGAACCCCCCTCAAACAGACCCTAGGAAGGTGGTGGAACTGGTGATGCATCATGCATGCATCACACGCACCATACAAGCAAGCAACTGAGATTCGAGAAGGTTTTCCAATGCACCCCCCCAGAGTTTGCTGTGATGATTATATGCATGCGCATGCATGCAAATGCAATAGACAAAGCATTGAAGGACTCCATTTTCCATGAGACATTTATGCAATGTTTGTATCATGGAAGAAAAATAAAGGGAAAATGAATTTAGTTATTCATATTCATTTTCAAGGATAACAAACAAAAAAATAAATATTTGGGAGAAATGTGTAGCCATTTTCTTCTCATTTTCAAAAAGAAAGAAACGTAACTTCTTTTAATTCAATTTCTTTTCCTATCTTTCTCTTTCATTTTCCTTTCCCTCCAAAAATCTCAGATCCGTGAGCCACTTAAAAGGTTATAAAATGAAGATTAAGAGGAAGCAAACAAGATGACTAACTTTACCTCTTGTAGCATGTCTATCTCCAACCATATTCTCCTTCCTTGTCTTCCCCTTCTTCATTGCAGATTCTTCCCACAGCGTGAAACCGCTTCCCGTGTAAGAACTGCAGTTTGAGTTCTCCTCGTTTCGGTCTGTACTACTTGCCTGAGCCACCGTAAATATGCCACCTTCTGGTTTCGGAACCCTTTGGTTAAAGTAAGAAATGTGGCTTATGCTGTAGGTCCCGATCCCCCCAGGAAGGAGGTGCTCGCCTGAAGGAGGAGGAGCTGGTGGTGGAGGCTTCTCCAACGTTGTAATCTCAACTGGATTTTCTTCCTTGGCACTGTTCTTCCCTAACTGTTCCAGTGGTTGCAGGAAGTCGTGGGTTTTAAGGAAATCACCTGTTTATACAGGTGAGGATGAAGGAAGAGAGACAAAAATAAATAAATAAATAATAGATGATTAGACCAGTATATATAGTGTTTCAATAGAGTTTCTGTTTTAATGAACTCCTTTATTTTTTTGTTCCACAACCGGCAATTTTGAACTAGGCATCTAGAAGAGTGTCATGAGCCAAACCATATCCAAAAATAGTGACCAGTTTGGATGGACTTAAGTATCAAGAAATTTTTTTTGGGAAAGTTTATCCATTTGAAACCTAATTAGCTAAAAAATAAAACTAAAAAGTCAAGATCAATATTTTGAAAATTCAGGTCAATAATAAAAAATTCAGAGGAAGTGAAGCAAATTCTATAAGAGTAAAAGGTATTTTCAAAATTTTTGTCCATTTTAAACCTCATCTGATAATAAATTGGCAAAAGAATAAAACTAAAATGAAAAATTATAACTTGGAAAATCAAGCCAATAACCAAAAACAAAAACAAAAAAGTACCATTTTAACAAAGGTAAGCTACACAAACGAACCCAGGAAAAAAAAATTACGATACTCACCACTTAATAGAAAGCCTTCTCGACTAATGATAATTGAACCGAGGTAAACTTATTAAAAAAATTATATTTCCCTGAAACCTATGAACAACATAAAGCTCAACCCTTTACAGCCACCCCTTTTTCCTCTGGTTTTTTATTTTTTATTTTTTTGTCCATTTCTTTTCATGGACAACAATCCAAGTGTACCCTGTAAGCCTCCATCAATATTCCCCTATCGTGGAGGGACTATTTTGGTAAAAGAATGTTGTGAGGAATTGTGATGGGCCGCCATAATTGTCCAACTTTGAACACAACTCTAAGTGAGAAAAATAATTTGATGTTTCCAAAGCATCACATCATTTTTACTGAGAGTATTTAGGTCATTAGCTTATAAGTTATAAATTATTTTAAAAAAATTATATTTAAAAATAATTTTTTTTAAAAAACATAATTAGATATAAGTTAATTTTTTAAACTACTCACTCAAATATATTTAAAAAAAATTATAAATATAAATTATAAATTATTAAATAAATTATGTTCTAACACCCTATATACGGTGAGTTTTCTATAAGGTGAGGTGGGTTAAATACGTTATGTAGCAGGTTCAGGCATAAAGCAACAGCAACAGAGGACCACTCTTACAAAAACAGTCCGTCAGGACTGAGAAGTCAGGAGGGCAAATGCAATGAACATTATCTCATGGATCGCGTGCCTCTACTGTAACAAGACTTGTACTTTTGGAAATCTTAATAGTTAGTTAATACCATGCACCAGCATCGGGCAATGTCTGATACATAACTCCTTTCTGGGTCCCTCCCTCCCCCCAAAATGCCAAAACACCAATCTGAAGGTGCAGAGCCCCAAACCCTCCCTTCTTGGATTTGGCGATGTCAACCTATCCAAGTCATGGCCCACCCAAACACATGGCCCAGATCCATATGATTCAAATGGGGTCACGGGTATAGCCTATGGTAATTATACTATCATTTATATAGACTAAGCAACACAAACACCCATGGCAATGCTGTAGATATTTTCCCAATCTCTACCCCAACTTATACATTACAAAATTAAAACAAACCCAAATGACCATCAAAACAGCACATGGGCGCAAACACACACATAAACACAAAATCAATAGAATTATAATTTGTTTATTTTTCTTGAAAGTAGAGGACGGCAATAAAAAATTTTCCCAGCGTTTTGAATGTTATGGGTTCAAAAGGCGAAAATAGTTTAACGAAAATTGTTGACCCTTTTAGATTAAGCTAAGTCTGGTGTATTAGACTGTTTTTTTTTTTTTTTTTTTTTTTCCTTTCGGTCCTGCAAGTCTAAATAAACGATAAGCATATTTACCTTGAGAAGGTCTTGGATCTTGGACTAGAGAATACAGTGAAAGAAAATCGTGTGTTGATTTCCCTCCTGCAAAAGAAAATATGAATAAATTGCAACAGAGCTCAACCAATGGACCAATTCTTGTTTGTGTCTTTTCTTATCTAATTCTAATATGATATGCATATATATGTGTATGTATATTTTGTACGTATATCTAATCTATATAGTATGTCTTTGTATATTTACCTCCGGCTCCAAAGGGACGGGGTTGAGGAAGCTCCATCCACAGATGGCGATCTCCAATTAATCCGTTTGAATTCTGGTGAAATAGGACTACTAAATTCTCCAGAGAATCAACCGCTCCAAGTTGAATATATATATTTTTGAATTTTCGTACTCAAACAGGAATTAACATATTTTTAGAATCAAACTCTTCGACTGCTACTCAGATCCGCGACGTGAAGAAAGAAAGAGGAAGCTTCTGAGAGAAGTTTCGGCCTCCGCCTGACGATCGGAGGCGCATTCACTTCCTGTATCCAAACACGACAATACTATGCGCAATTCACTTCAGATTCCTCAATTACAGAGGCGAATTATTGAAGCATGCAGTGTTTAATGCCGAAGAACCTTCTTGAATGTTTCCCAAGAAAATCCTTCCACGGAAAGCAGGAAAATCTCCTCTGCCAGTAGAATTATCACCTACAACTTCGATAACTCAGATTTCAGCGAATCTTCCATCAATTACTCACCAGAAAAATTGAATATATAGAATTATTAACAGATATATAATTCAATTATTCGTAATTCAACTCAAACTTCCAATAAAAATAGCAAAAAGAAAATTCTAAGATGCAGAGAATGAAGGACCGAGAAAAAAGAGATCTAAAAGCTTCATACATTTGATCTGAGTTACGACGAACTTTAGCACAATTCAGCTTTCAAACACCTCTGAAAACTTCAACGCCAAAGTAAAAATAAAGGAAGTGATCCAAAGACAGTATCTTCCGAAGACGGTTGGTAGCTTAAGTGGGATCTACTGGTTCTCGCAGAACCAAATGTTGCAGAATTTCCTCCAAATTCCCACGAATTCTCTCTCCCTCTCTCTCTCTCTCTCTCTAGATGTATATGTGTATCTATAAATGAGAGAGACGAAGAACTAGCAGTGCGGCGAACGATGAGATTGTGGGTCGGAGGGGCCTCTCTCTCTCTCTCTCTCTCTCTCTATCTGGTTATGCTGGTGAGAGATCTTTTTATACAGTCTTTGCTTTCGTTTATTCGAATTTTCTTTTTGCGTTGTTTCCCCGTTACGGAGAGACGCCGTTTACCTAACGTCGTTGCGGCAAGCTTACGGCGTTAATGTTCTGCTTATAACGTTTTTTTGTTCCTGGGGTATACAATTGCCGCATATTTTTTTAATCATTGTTTAGTTTTTTTAATGTCTTTGACGATCCCGATTAATAATATTATTTAATCACCCTAGTATCGTTTGGCAGCTTGGGTTTGCCTTGCTGGATTGTAATTTTATATTACCTTATCTTTTAGCACCAAATAAAAAAAGGTTAATTAGACGTACACTATATGACTTAGTATTACTTTATAACCTTCGACTAAAAATAGATATTTTGATCATTTAACTACGAAAATGTATCATTTTGCCCAGTTACAGTTTGAGAATTTAAAGAAAAATCATCATGTGATTGAAAAATAAATCAAAATGCCTTTACACTAAAATAAATAATTTTTTAGACAAAATTGTATTAATAAATAAATTTTTTTGGATCAAAATTGCCTTAGAAAATGTCTATACACATGCACACATAAATATGTATACACATATGTCTGCAGATGTATTGACATTTATCTTAATATAAAGGTATTCTTGTTTATTTTTTAGTCTATTTTGGTCTATTTTTAACTTTCTCAACAATTGAAAGGAAGGGGTGAAGTGATATAATTTTATAGTGTAGGGGTCAAAATGTTCACTTTTTTAGTTGAAGAGATAAAGTAATTCTGAGTCATAGTTTAGGGGTGTCCACGTAATTAACACTAAAAAAAATCACATAATGGTAATTGTCTTCTATTCATCCTTGTATTGAAAAATTGCTAATTTTGCAAATTAATGCACTCTAAGAAACTGGTGATTCAAAACAAGAGACATATACTGTTAAGAAAAACCATGGGAAAAGAACAAAATCCAAAAAGCCAAAATAAAACATAACATTGGCACTTGATTTTTTCTTTTTTCGAGAGTGAAGACCTTTACTTGGATTGAACTTTTCTCTTTCCAATTACATGATATCCAACAAGAATTAATCATATTTTACCATTTTGTGTTATTTTAGTTTATTAATTATAAAAAATTTCAACAACCATTGAATGGTTAGTTCAATAAAAATTTAAATTTTCTTGTTCAATGTTTAAGTTTATGTCTCCATCGTCGCTCAATAAAGCTAAATATAATTTTTAGCGTCCAAAGTATGCATATAATAAGACCTAAGCTTTGAGCCTAATACAAAATGTGATAAGATCTTCCACAAATAGTTACGTGATGCTGAGCTAAGGGGCGATTCTACGTATCCATTATTAGTGCTAAAAAAATAAAAGAAGAAAATTTCACCAAACCAGATAACATGACCGTGACTGCAATCGCTGTGTACTTAGTGATATGAGGAGCATGTGGATTATATGAATTTGCAGTGTACATATATGATATATAGTATCTATATTGAGCTTTTATAAGGCAACGCCATGGGGGCTCTGAAAGAGTAAAAATTCATGGTTCGTACACAAAACTAGTTGGAGGGTTGACTTCACAACGGCCGGCAGCAGGGACGGAGCCAGTAATTTGCTTTGGGCTGTTAAATTTTTTTTTTTGTTGCAAAATATTTAAGTTTTCAGTTGATTACACACAGCTTATATAAATTATATAAATTTCATGCTATATAATTATTATATTTTAAATAGTTTTTGCACATATTTTTAAATTAAAGCAATAGAAAAAAAATTTACATAAAAAATAAAATCAAATTTTAGAAAAATATGATTTTGTTTATTGTTTTGTGTATTTAAGAAATAAGTCTACTTGTTCAATGAGTACAAATTAAAAGTCGACAAATTATTGATTTTTTTAAGTTTTGAATAGTGCTTATTAGAAACTCATAATCTTTTGAATTTAATGAGTTAGAAATTTAGATGTATAAGGAATAAAATGAATTAGTCTCATAGTCTACTATATAAAAATTTCAATATTATATTAAGTTAGAGTTTTAATTTTAAATTATGGCGATCCTATTTCAATAAATTCTTTTTTAAAATTATATATAAATTTTATATAAAAAAATTGTCCAAAAACTGAAGGTGTTAATACAAAAATTGAGATGTTAACGTATTAAAATTTTGTTAAAATACTATACATATATATTATATATGACGACATTATACAAAAGTTGAGGGTGATAATATAAAAATTGAAACGTTAGCACAACAAAATTTTGTTAAAATACTATATATATCTACTGTATATAGAGATGTTGCACAAAGTTGGGGTGTCAGCCACAAGGGTAGCTCCGCCCTTGGCTAGCAGTTGACCCTAGGAGAAAAACTTAACAAAAGGACAATAAAATGAAAATGATGATTAGCGCACAGATCCCGCTATATTATCTCTATCTTAACTCTTGAAGTTCTTTGCTGAGAGGCTGGGAGAGAGAGAGAGAGAGTCAGCGACTTAGCAGAGGATGTTGGTGCTTGGTGGTTAAGAAAAGTCAAGTGCAGCCTATCTCTCTCCTCTGTACTGTGTAATTTGTAATGGGATTTCAGCTGTATCGGGAAACACGGGGCCTCTCTAGTCCCCGCCCAAAGGCCAAAGCTCCCCATGTGCTCTCTCTCTCTCTCTCTCTCTCTCTCTCTCTCTCTCTCTCTCTCTCTCTCTCTCTCTCTCTCTCTCTCTATATATATATATATGTATATACACACATACCAGGACCGGAATAAATATGTATGTACAGATATGCATTTGTTTCACCCGGGACTGGAATAAATAAAGTAAAGATGAAAATTATCTGTGTATGTAGAGGTATAATGCCGGGTTGCACGGAGTAACCGATTGTGTCGAGTATATCAGTGGGAAATAGGAATGGTTGGGTGAATGGTAAAGCAATTCTACTAAAAGAAAGAGAGAGACAATGGGGAGTCACCAGTAATCTATGGGGTTTTGTTCGCCATTTTGTATGGATCCGAAGGCTTTTTACATAGTCCCCCATCCTAGTCCAAGAAGGATTGGACTCATAAACGATAAGACCTATCCATAAGAATTGTCGTGATAAGTTGAAGGATCAGAGTTCAACATGGCGTAAACTCCTTCTCTCACTAGGACTAGCCTGAAGGCGGTTTGACCTCTCGCGGGAGTCCCGTCGAGGCAACACCTTCACCCTAAACCACCGAACCACTTAAACCCCAAATTTTTCGTCAGGTGCCAAATACGTTGATTGTCTAGACTTGCCTCCAAGCTGTCTCTAAACTTAGACAGAGTACCTCGATGCCGCCAGGGCACTCACGAAGTGCCCATGACGTCACGAGTAGATTGTGTGTGCGCTCCGTTCAGCGTCCTGAATATGCGTCATGATGAACGATTAAGATTTCGATGGGTCCCACATTCGGTGGAAAGTTCGGTTGGACAATAATGCCAGGTGGCATGATTACACATAAGGGTACACCCATTTAGTCTCCCTGCACGGGCATGTATCGTAGCCGAAACATGCGTATGTAAGGACGTGTCCGTACAGGCCGACACATTAAATGCACAGCCAACGAAGTAGAAGCAACGTGACTCCTCAGGTTTTGTTACGATGGCGCATGGCAGAGTAAAACAAGGCGCCCTAGGTTTTGTTCAAGTATAAATACCAACACTTAGCCTCGGAAGCCAATCTTTGCACAATACGAGCGCTGAAAAGGCGATTTCCAACAGGCAACTTCTGACAAACCAGTGTGTACCCATGACTGTGCGTGTCTAACAAGAGAACACATGGGTCGAGACAAAAAACTCTCGCTGTTGCATCGTGCTGGGGAAGCATCGCCCCAGGTTTCGGCAGACGCGGCTTTCCGAGCACCATGTTTCAGAGAGAGTGATCATTTCTGGTCCACCGTTGAAAACTTCACCCCTCGAGCAAGCGTTCCTGGGCAACAATACTGATTGAAAAAGAGGAGACAGAGGATGGGTTGTTCCACCCTTCCTCTGTCCTACGATTCCTTATTGAAAGGGGTTCGGTGCCATGATTGTTCATAGTGTATGAGAGCTATAGTTCGATGCTAGACCATATGGACTCGTGGACCACGTTCGTGTTGACGAATCACCAAGACATTTTGGAGAAGGCAGAAGTGCTCGGCGCAATTCGAAGCACCAAGAGCTTTTCAATGAACCGTAACAAGGATCTACTAGACGTGCTCTTATCGAGGTGGAGAATGGAGACACACTCTTTCGCGGCCAGTTGTGGGGGGGGGGGGGGGAATTAGGTCCAACACTGGAAGACACCTAGAATCTCCTTTGGCTGAATACCTTTGGTGAGGTGGACTTTCATTTGTGTGACTTGATAGAGGATGAACAGGATACCCTGAACTTTTTGCAAATGCGCCTTGCAATGGTGAATCAGTGTGGCTCGCGATGGACAGTGAACAGGGCATTACTTGATGCGCATCGCAAAGCTCCTTCGAAAAATACATTTGTGCACTAGATGTGATATTTTTTCAGGGACTACCCACCCAAGGGCAAATTAAAGAAATTGGTGAAGGGGGGAGCAGATATCCCTGTGTGAGTGGTTCGGGGTTTCAAGCAGGGTATACCCTCGCGGGATTCCTCGTTGTGCGGCTATTGCGGCATATACTAGAAGGCCCATCCCAAGATGGTGTGAATACGTCCCTGTTTTGTCTTGCCACTGTACTGGCACATGGGCAATCAGTGGCTTTGGAGCCACTTTTCTTGGGTACGTTTTACCGGCGGTTAGATTTGCTACATGAGAGCATGCTTCGGTCACATGGGCGGTATGATATTTCGACCCACTTGAGTACCTAATTTCTGGAGATGTTCATTTTTTAGAGATTCCCAAGTGTGCCCCCATGCCGAATGAGCTGCTCACATTTCACAAGAATAAGTTCGTAGTGGATGAGGGGGGTAATCTGATACTTGGGGAGGATAGGAAGGAACAACCACTGCCTTATAAGCTGCCGCGGACTGATCGGTAGCGCAAGACTAGACAACCCAGAAATTTGGGTTTAGTGATTGACGTGGAGACCGAATACGTGTTTAGGCCTTACGTCAAACCTGTAGATGGGATAGCAAGGGGAGCGTCATACCCTGGAGAGAATCTGTTGGTGGATATAGACGATCCCGAATTCATGCTAGCTGCGGCCTGGGCCATCCCAAGGTTGTTACCGCAGTATGACAAAGGGCTCAGCTAGTGCTTTAGTTATTCGGTGACGTACAATCCCCAAAGGGTTGCTCGTCAACTAGGGTATGACCAAGGAGCCCTGAGGATTGTACAGAGCCATGACTACAGTGACAGTTATGTGCATTATCTCCATGCAAGGGTAAAGTTGCTGATTGACAATTCGGGGAGCCTGACCATCCCCCAATGTGACCGAGTTAGAGAGGTGACCCCCAGGTGGGGCTTGTTGTGGGTATGCCAGCTTGATCGAATAAAGGGGTTTATGACAGATCTGATGGACTGGGAATGTCCACTACCAGACTTCATTAGCTGACTAGAAAATAAAGTCTTCAACGTGCTGTCCAAGAAAGCCTCGACAGAGCAAGGGGCACTCTCAATATTTGCCCCCAAAAAACTATCCCGGGCAACCACCCGTGGGTGAAAGGAAACGTTCCAAGGAAGGATCCGAAGAGAGGCCTTGAAACAAGTAAGAATGTTTTATATTAACATGACTTGTTCATACTTTTATTAAATTACTGTTAACATAATTTGGTTCGTGCCTCCGCACAGGAGCATTGGCTCAGGAAATGGTTGAAGGGCGAACGAAGGCTTGAAGTGATGGCGGAGGTAGAAGCGTCAACAGATAACAAAGGCAAACCAGTCATCCCCAGAGAGGTACTAGACAGCCTCGGTTCAGATTTTGACATGGAATTGCTAGAAGAGTTGAAAAGACCAGTGAACGTGTTTTGCCCAGGCAAAGGAAAAGGACCCCTAAAACATCTGGAAGAATAAGGCCTTATGGGTTCCTGCAAAGAGCATACCAGTGCCTAGAGTTCGCCTTGCCAGGCCCATTAGTCCCATGGATTCGGGTAGCAACTCGGACGACAGTAGTGATGAAAAACAAACACCAAGTAAAGTGGTGCGATGGGGCATCTGAAAAACCCAGGTGAATGTGGGGGCAGTTCCATTAACTTATCTAAGTTCGTTTCCTCGGGTGATATTCCGTTGGCAGAATGCGGTGGCAGAGAGGAAGTAGAAGTCGAACAAGTGCTCCATTCCTTGCCTGTTGATGTTGTTAATGAACCAGGCTGGTGTCTGAGGTACCCTTAACTTTCGTTTCCAAAAGTCTAACACCTGACAATCAATTGACTCTTGCTAAGTTGATTTCTTGCTATGGCCAGGGATCCGCAGGTGCAAAAACTAGGGATCGGGAGATAAAGGAAGTGTTAGAACAGACAACAACCATCCTCGAAACACTCATGGCCGAAACGAAGCATAAAGTTGGACTCAAAAAAAGAGAGGAGCAACTGGTTGGGCAAATAGACGTTGCTAATACCCCAGCCTAACAGGAAGGGGACGGGGCAGTGATTAAGGGGAAATCGTTGATGGACCAAAACGCGGAAGGGAAACAGGAAGGCATTGCTTCGTCTGAGGTGATCACGGTGGAAGAAGAACTAGAGGGGCCATCCCATGACTTGGTGCTAAGATTTGACAAGCCATTAGATCCCGCTACTTCGAAGGTAGCTGCTGAGCAAAGAACGGTGCTTGGGGATGTGGTCATTAGGTTTGTTGCGCTACTCGAACCTAAAGATTATGACAAATTAGAGGCAGAAATTGACCAAGGCTAGGAGATTATGCTCTAAGCCCATGAGTTCATAGCTGCCTTGTCTGAGGAAGATGTTGGGGTATTGTGTCGCTTGCGCCTAAACCAGAGAACAACATTTGCTTGTGTGCTGTAAGTGTTGAGCATGATGAGACCTACCTCACTTCATGTCTTGGCCAAGTTAGGTCGTCAGCTTTTACGAACCCCACTAAACGAACTAACAAAAAAGATGTTGTTAAGGTGGCGCGAGATAGTGGTAGACTTGGAATTGTTAAAATTCGATCTGGGTTGAGTTCGTCAACACCTTGACGCTGTGGAAGCGCGTATGGGTGTTGTTGAGGCTTAATAAAGACTTATGCTGGTAGAGAGGAAGGAAAAGGCTCTAGCGAAGTAGTTAGACCTTGCCAAGGCAAAGGTAGCCGAATGGCAGGAACAGCTAAAGACGCGTTCTAAGGTTATTGGAGGCGTGTGAGAGTTGTCTAAGACAGTAGGAGTAGGATTGTTCTAGTAACTTTACAGAGGGTTGTATGGTTGTAATCTAGACAGTTGTTTTGTTTTGAATGGTGAAAATGTAAAGTCGTATCTTATAGAGTTGTCTTTATTGACTCGACTTTAACATTCAGATGTATATATTATGCAAGCAAAGGAAAACATTATCCACATCCTAAATGACGAAAGGAATCAAACCATCCTAATATGATAATAATGATGAACGAAATCAAAGCATCCTAATTTGAACTACAAAATGAAACAATGACCAGGGAAATCTTCTAATTTGCTATGCATAGTACAATTTCAACCACTTAACATTAACCGGAGAGGGAAACGGAGTGCCGCTGTCCATCGACGCAATACGCTAGTATCCATTGTCATTTGCTTCGGTGATTATGAAAGGCCCCTCCCACTTAGGGGTGAACTTATTCAGTGGATGTAGTCCTCACATAACATGAGGGCGTTTTTAAGCACCAGATCTCCTTATTTAATCTTTCATTTCTTAACCATGGCCTCATAAGCCTTGGACAGTCTCGTTTGGTAGGTTCGGAGCGCTAACTGAGAGTTGTCCCGCCTTTCGTCGAGTGCTTCTAATTGCTGTTGTCTTGCGTGTGGGTCGACGTTGCTCCTAAGTGCCATTCGCATCGAGGGTATTGCAATTTCGATCGATAACACCGCCTCTGCTCTATAAACCAAGGAGAATGGGGTTGCTTCGGTGGGTTGCCGCTTCGAAGTCCTATATGCCCATAGTGCCAGAGGGAGTTGTTCAACCCATTTGTTCGGGAAGTTGTGCACCGTTCTACTAAGTATTTTTAGCAGTGTTTTGTTTGTGGCCTCTACTTGGCCATTGCCCTTGGGGTAGTACAGCGTAGAGCAATGATGAGTAACCTCGTATTTTGCCAATAGTGCACCGATGTGGTGATTGACCAACGGGGTCCCGTTGTCTGGTAGGAGAATCTTTGGAATACTGAATCGGCATATTATATATTCTTTGATGAAGTTTGCGACTGCATGTCCAGTAGCGCGACGAAGGGGGATTGCTTCTACCCATTTTGTGTAGAGTTCCGTCGCCACGAGAATCCATATATAATCTTTGGATGGTGGTTTCACGGGCCCAATGAAATCTCACACTCAAGTGTGGAACGGCCAAGGAGTACCGAGGACACATAAGTCGACTGCCAGTGCATGAATAAGGTTTTCATGAAGTTGGCATTTGCTGTATTTTCTAGCGTGGGCGATTGAATCCTTCTCTATTGTGGGCCAGTAATAGCCCAGGTGGAGGAGCTGAGCTTACAATCTAGCACAACCTTGATGTTCGGTGGAATGTGCTCCTTCCAGAGCCTTACACAGTTCTTGATCGGCTATACAACATAAAGGTTGTCTATTGAATCCACGCCGATACAGTAGATCCTCATGCATAAAGTATCTCGAGGCGTATTTTCTTAGGCTCGCAGCGTTATTCTTGTTCAAAGGTAATGATCCTTCCTTTATGAAATCTATATATGGCTGCTGCCAGTTGCTTGTAGTTTTCGTGAACACGCTTTCTCCGGAATGGGGGAATTCACAGCACTTCGTGCATTTACTTTGGAGTTCAATGGCATCTTGGGCCATTGAAGGCCAGTAGTATCCTTGTCATTGCATCTTGTGGTATATCATGGTATTGTTCGTTCTGCACGAGTTGTGGTGGACATGTTTCAGTTTGAGTTTTGCTTTGTCAGGGGGCATGCATCTTGCGAGCAATCCCCCGGTGCCTCAGAAGAATAGTGTCTCGTCATAGAGTAGAAAGTGTTTGAGTTCAAGTAAGGATGTGGTGTCCTTCAACTCGAGCTTCTGCATTATGGGGCTTCTCCAATAATTTGGGTGAATTTCCTCCTCCGTTTTGAACAGCTGTGCCACTAGTGAAGGGGGCGTTCGTTTGAATATTTCGATGGTGGCAGAATTGCTTCGATATCCTTTTAGAGGCGAGGGTGGCTACCGCGTCTAGGTGGCGATTATTTGACTTAGGTGCGTGTTGGATTACCACCGCGTGAAACTGATCTAAGAGCTTCTAAATAATGGTTCAGTATGCTGCTAAGGTTGGTTCTTTTATTCTGTAGTCACCTAATGTTTGTTTGACAATAAGCTTGGAATCCCCTTTTATTCGAAGCCAAGAGATGCCGATGTTCAGCACGGCTATGAGTCCCAATATCAATGCTTCGTATTTATCTTCGTTGTTTGAGCATTTGAAACCAATTTTGTAGGAGAGGTCCATCCGCTGCCCATCTGTGGCTCTCAATACTATTCCTACTCCTCCCCCTTTTCAAGTAGAAGATCCGTTAAAGTCAAGAGTCCATTCGACATCCTCTATTGTGGCTATCTTGACGTCACCTAGTAGTTCAGTACTTGGTGGTTCGTATGTACCGTTCAGAAATTGTGCTAATAGGTCTGCCAGTGCTTGACTTTTTATGGTTGTAGGCATTTTACATCGGATGTCAAACTCTGCTAGCGTAAGCAGCCAGTAAGCCGTATAGCTAATCATTGCTGGGCGAGACAGGAGGTGGCGTATGGGATCGCACTTGGTAATTATATAAACAGGGAGGCGAGTAAATAATGTCATAGTTTCTGTGCGATGAAAATCAGGGCCAAGCAGTGTCGCTCTACTGGGAGATAGCGTTGGTCAGGGCCTTGTAGTACTCGACTAATGTAGTAGATAGGGCGTTCATGCCCGTCCACTTCTTGCACGAGCAAGGCGCTAATTGATCGAGTGGTTGAGGTTAGGTAGATGAGCAAAGGCTTACCCTTTTGGGGAGCTACCAGGACTCTTGCTGATGTAAGCATTTTCTTGATTTAGGTGAATGCTTCGTCGTGCTCTATGCTACATTTGAACGGGACGTCCTTTTTTAGCAGAATGGAGAATGGGTATGTGATTTTTGCCAGCTCAGGTATGAATCGTCAGAGGTAGGAAGCCTTGCCCAAGAAAATTTTTAGTTCCTTCTGGTTTGCTGGTCTCGGTATGTCCATGATACCCTTTGTTTTGGCTGGGTCTGGCTTGATTCTTTGTCGGTGGATGACGCACCCGAGGAACTTGCCAGCCGTTACACCGAATGCGCATTTCATTGGGTTCATTCGGAAGTTGTATGTTCAGCATCTGCTGAAGACTCGACGGAGATCCTCCAAGTGGCTTTGTCGGCCCATGGATTTGACCACCAAATCATCCACATAGAATTCCAAGTTTTTGTGGAGCATGTCATGGAACAAAGCCATCATTGCGCGTTGATAGGTGGCCCTAACATTTTTAAGGCCGAACAGCATGACAGTGTAATAAAACACTCTGATGGGTATTCGAAATGTTGTGTGGTGCGCATCCTCGAGGGCCATCTTAATCTGGTTATAGCTACTGAAGCCATCCATGAAGGAGAACATCTAGTGTCCCGCTGTGGCGTCGATGAGTAAGTCAATGTTAGGTAACGGGAAATCTTCTTTTGGACAGGCGAGGTTGATATCTCTAAAATCAATGCAAATACATATTTGTCCATTTTTCTTGCGAACCGAGACGACATTGGCTAACCATATTGGTTGTTTGGTGAGTTTAATGAATCTTACGTCAAGGAGCTTCTTGATTTCCTCTTTCAATTGGAGTTTAACCTCGATGCGGAGCACTCGTCCGCTTTGCTTGACAGGTTTGGTGACTAGGTAAACATTGAGCTTGTGCACAGTGACTGCTGGTTCAAGCCCTGGCATTTGTGTGTAGTTCCATGCGAAGACGTCCTTGTGCTGTTTCAGTAAGAGGATTAATGCTTTGCGGTCAATCGGTGGTAGTTCTTTTGACAGAAAGATAGGGCAGTTCTCATCCAAGTCCACTTCTTCTAATTCTTGTTTCTACGGCTTCGGGTGGTCTTGGTAACTTTCGAGGGTAGTCTTGACTTCACCGTACAAAACCTGTTTGGTCTTTTCGAGGGGAGCCCCATTTGGTTGCTACAACTTGTACACTTTCTTTCCATCTACTCGGGTGTACGATGTGCACTTCGGCTTCTTCACTGCCGATGCGTTCTCTTTATTGGGCCTTGGTTGTGGGTCTATGGTAAGTCTGTTCGTAGCTACCCAATTTGGGAGAGGGATAGGATTGATTGGTTCAGCGGCACCTTCATCCTCGGGCAGCTTGTTGAAGAAAACTGCTTTAGTCAGGTGCGCTTCATTGGCGAAGAATGGGTTGGTGGATGCAAGTATCTCAACTACTTTTCCTTTCCATATGCCCTTGAGGCATTGATGGAAAGTGGAGGGTATGGCCTTATACCTGTGCATCCACGTTCGTCCCAGAAGTAGGTGGTATGTGGTGGGGGCATCTATGACGTGGGACTTGGTTGTTGTTCTAATTTTGCCTACTTGGAGGTTGACCTGGACGTATTCCGAACCCATTAATTTCTATGGGATGTTTAATCAATTTCTCTTCTGATATACCTGTTATTTGGAAGACCGATAGGGGCATAATGTTGATGGACATGCTGCCGTTCAAAAAGGCTCGTTTGAAGTCAATGCCATTGATGGAGGCGGTGACATACAATGGTCTGTTGTGGTAATATGGCACTCAGCGATCAGCTTCTGAAAAACTCATGGTCGTATTGGCCTCTTTGATCGTTTGGGTAATCGACCCGTCAGCCAGCATACATTGCTCCTGAAATTGTTTTGTTACTTGCATTATGGCTTTGGTGGCTGTGAGGCGAGTAGTGGGTGAGATCCTTAGTTGGTCATAAAACCATTTGAACTTGACAGCCTCTTGTAGCTTACTGGCAGTGAAATCTTTAAATATTTGTGTCGGTGTTGTTTTTTCCTCTTCCATTTGCGATTTGGGTATGTCCTATTCATCGAAATAAGAGATTGCTAATGCTTCCTTATCAATATGCCGAGGGAGGGGGTTGTTTGCCACACCTCGCTCTGCTTGGTTAAGCTCTAGTTCTCCTGCGGCAATCTTCTTGGTGAGTAAAGCTCAAAAGGCCCAGCAATCTTTGGTGGAGTGTTTCACTATTCTATGATAAATGCAGTATTTCAGAGTTTAAGTCTTCTTTTTAGTAGGCTCTCATTCTACGACCGGGAGCTTAACTACGCCATCTTCTAACCATTTTGCTAGGATGGCCTTTACTTCGACAAATTTGTAGGGGAGAGGTGGCGGGGAGTCACCATAGTCATGCGACCGCTTCTGTCCCTTTTCTTTGGCCGAGTTATCTACTACGGAAATAGTGGGTTTTCTAGCCTGTGCCGCAATTCTCCAACTGGTAAATGCATTTTATTATCTTGCTGGTGCTTTGATGGAGTCGCCAAGATTTTGAGCGCATTCCAGGAAGCGGGAGAACATTGGCAGATGGTGATTAACGAGGAGTATTCTGTACTCCTAATGCATGCCTTCCAAACAAATTTTGACGAGGCTGACTTCTATTGCTGGCTCGAAACATTCCAGCGACTGATTGTGGAATCTTTTTATGTAAACTTGAAGGTCTTCATTATCCTTTTGCTTTATTTCCTTGGAGAGCTAGAGTGTGATGAGCCGTTCTTCAACCTGAAAGAACTTATCATAGAATTTGGATACTATATCCTCCCATGAGATCACAGATCCCGGTGTAAGGTTGGTGTACCAAGTATAGGCATGATCCATGAGTGACTTGGAGAATTCACGGAGTCTGAGTCTCTTGTCCACACCAAATATGCCTAAGGTTTTGACGAATCGAACCACGCGCTCCCTGGCGCTCCCCTGTTTGCCATTATAGTGGATGAACTTAAGAGGCATGTATTTGAATGGGTAAGGCATGCCAGCGATCTCGGGTGGGAATGGGGGGCGGTGATCCAGGTTTGGCATGGTGGGTATGGTGGCTCGTTGATGCTTAATCAACGTCTTGACCTACTATTGTAGGGTAAAGATTTCGACAAACACTGAGGGGAGTAAGGGTGGGGTGGTCCAATGTATAGGGGTGACAGCCACCGCAGGGGTA
Source organism: Euryodendron excelsum (assembly GCA_033060915.1). NCBI lineage: Eukaryota > Viridiplantae > Streptophyta > Magnoliopsida > Ericales > Pentaphylacaceae > Euryodendron > Euryodendron excelsum. The sequence continues at coordinate 28,687,715 of CM065384.1, read as the reverse complement.
GCCGGTGTGACACATGTGCTCTGGGCATCAAAAAGATTGGCGGGCGTGGCTGGTGCAGCGAAGGGGGTCGGCGCTACAGGGGTAGCAATAGTATTCGATGGCTAAGCATTTGTCAGATTTTGGAGAATTGCCGATAATGCTTGCCCGATGCTGAGCATCATCTGAGTCATTTGATTTTGTTGCTACTGCATAGTCGTTAGCGTGTCGGTAAGACCGCGAATGGGGTCTAGGGCTGGAACATTTGGAATGTCCCCTAATATAGGGGGTTGTTGTGCTGTTCCAACTGGTGGTATTACGGGGTCAGAATGCTGTAGGTCTTCACTGTGACAACTCTTATCAAGTACTTTTGAGGGGTGAGAACGCTGAGACTCAGCGTGATCTGATTCTTGGCGTGGTAGCAATTGCTTCGAACCTCCTTTCTTGAGTCCCATGATCACGAACTTTGACTCCCCAGTGTAGTCGCCAAATGTATGTAGGGGTGTAATGCCAGGTTGTAGGGAGTCACCGATCGTGTCGAGTATACCGGAGGGAAACAGGAATGGTTGGGTGAATGGTGAAGCAAGTTAGTCGAGAGAAAGAGAGAGACAATGGAGAGTCACTAGTAATTTGTGGGGTTTTGTTTGCCCCTTTCTGTGGATTCGAAGGCTTCTTATATAGTCCCCCATCCTAGTCCAAGTAGGATTGCATTCATAAACGATAAGGTCTATCCATAAGAATTACTGTCATAAGTTGAATTGTATAGTAGCTAGTAGTACTAGCTATTTTGTTGGTCAGAGCAGAAATCACAAGGGTACACGTTCGGTGGGACTTCCAGTTGGACAATAATGCTAGGTGACATTATTACACATAAGGGTACACACAATCTGTTAAAGTGTTACTGGATTTAATTGCTGAGTTAAAGAATGGGACAGTTCTAAAAAACTATATGTGTGTCGACCTGACTAGTTAAATACATTATGTCTGATCCTTGGATCCAAATAAAGCTTTAAGTACTAATGTCAGAGCAGAAATCACAAGTAAGTGGGTTGACAAGTTAGGTTAGCGTTGAGCTGTTAATTATGGTTCTATATGACAAGCAAAATGTGAACAATCATATTTAATTAAAATAACTCAAATTATTTTATGTATAAGGTCGGTCCATACAAAATGTGAGGGGAGAATTAAACAAACTGAGGGCAGGTTTTAGCGCAACAAGTCATTCTATTATAATCTAAGCAGACAGGTTTTGACGGAACGTTAAGGTTATTCTATTATAATCTAAGAGAAACAATCTCTTAGCTAGTAAGAGTAAGATTGCACACATTTAACATCTGAGTATTACACAGAAGCAATCTCTAGCAAGCAAGGGTAAGGACAAGGTTACATACATTTAACGCCATTCCAAGGAGAAAATATTTACTACAATTGTGATAACATGTCATTTTATTGATATAGTATCACAAATTAATTAAATTATGTTAAGTAATATTATGTACGATAGTTTAGAGAAAATGTCTCTAGTACTTAATTTTAGATAAATAGGGTAAAAAAGTTTTTATTTGTATTAGTTGCATTAGCTTGTAATATCATCTCAATAAAATGAAATATCACCATTATGTTGATTATTTTCTTCTTACATGGCCAAAAGTGATGAGAGTCTTATGCAATCAACGGCCTTTTGAATTAAACAACTGACTAATTAAATATTTAACAAATCATTTGATGCATGTATGCTTATTGTAGTTGCATATTTTAGTCTAAAATTGTCAATAATTAATGAATCTGAATAAATCAATTGCAATGCTGAAATAATAATGCTTTTGTTTTAGCTCCAACAATCACGGCAAGCATTGACAATGTGATGCATAGTTACACTTGAACAGCTTGGCTTGACAATATCTGATTAAAAACTTCAATTCTCTCCACCCAAAAAAAAAAAGAAGGGTCAGAAAAGATGGTTCCTTGTCAATATAATTATCAGGCGCCAGTACTACTAGCTACTACACAATTCAATGTCCCTTCAAAGCATTCATAAGCAAGTACTTAATATTCTACTTGTCCTAGAGCTTAAGTTATTAAAAAAGACTCAAACAATGCATATCAGGCTCTCCAATATCCTATTTTATGTTTAAACTCATCTTGCAAGTGGAGATACAAACAAGGAGATTTGATCTCAAAATGTCTTTCAACTGGAGCTCTGATGTCATGCTAAATCATCACTTGTCCTAAAAACTTAAGCTACTAGAAAAAGGCCCAAATAGTACATATCACACTCTCCAATAACCCTAGTCCATTGTCATCCATACTAAACTAGTTCTCAAGTTCTCATGTATAATATCCAAGGTGTATTGGATATAATGTAATGTTTGGAACATGCACTGCAATTGAGAGAAATACCTAGACCTTTATCAATAATAATCTGCCATGGCCCATGTAGAATCTTGCATGTGACCTACACTTGAACTTCTTGCTTATGTGCTTTGGAGATGCACATGAACCCCGCTATTGAATATTGTTGGCTTTATGTAATTATTTGTATGTAAAATGGAGGTGTTGTGACTTGTGAGGAAGTTGTTTATGGTATCATGACTCATGAGGTTAACACAATTTTGAGAACTTCAATATTTTTTTATACAAAGAAGTTTTTTTTTTTTTTTTCACTACAAGTTATTCAGGTCTTCGACCGATCAACTAATTCTTTAAGTTCATACAAGATCTCCATCCACATGAATCATGCATTACCATGAGGATTGAACTTGAGAAATCATGCTTACCATGATAAACAATCAATTACTGGCTCATCCCTTGTGGGTATACTCTAAGTTACTTCTTCTTCAGAATGTTACTTGTATGGTGGATAGTGTTTACAAATCAACCATAGCCATAGGAACAGTTTGGTTGCATAGTTTATCAGAGAAAGATAAGTCAACTAATATTCTGATTTACATACAGTTGTAAAGAAAGACGTTGGAAATTTCAAAAAACTTGGACGAAGAATAACTTGCCAACTTGCTATGAATTGTGAAGGCCCGTAAAATTTTTAAAGTAATTCTACGCAAATAGAGTTTTTATAAGATATATTTCTATATAATAATATGACTATTTGTGGTTCCTTGATTTCAATCCAAAACATCACTATTTTTTTTATAAATTTAAAAATATCATTATCACATTATTTTGGTAGAGTTTTTTTTATTTTGTATAAAAATAATATAAGAATAGATTTTTCCAAATAAATCTTTTGATTAGAATAAAGAATACATATTTTGGGAGAAGTTTTCAGTTAGAAGTACATTTTTATGACAGAACTCATAGAAATAGTTTTCACCTAGATTCCTAGGTGGATAGATGAAGCCCCCACATGAGCTGCACTTCCCATGAGCCTATACTAAATGCTTTCTTATCTTGGTTGATGGCATTCTTTGCTACTCTCACCATGAATACCATAATTGGCTCTTCTGCATTAGTTCCATTTATATTTTGAGTTCCTAATCCGTTTTTTTTTATTTTATGAAACTGTGCCTATTGTCAAAGCCAACAATAGCTATTGTAAAAGCAAGTGAAGCTTTGAAATGGTGTACAGGCTGTTGTGGTCATTTTCCGTTGTTTCAATAGAAGCCAGTGTTGCTTTAACAATAGAGAATCGCTGTATTAGAAAAGTAATGTTATATTTGCACTATTTTTCTTCACCATCTAAATTTTACTAATCGAAGGTCCATATTTGCACCATTTTTCTTTCCAATCTTCTCCTTAACAATTTGATAAAATATAATCCTACCGAGCAAGCTTACTGAGGCTCGGTTGACCGGTTCATGATCTTAGCCCTTATCTCAACCATCGTGCCTTGTCTAATATCTCTGAAAAATTCTCTTCTACATGTTATATAATGAGCCTTGCTCCTTTGATAAAAGGTACATACGCACAAGATCAATCCTGTTACATTCTTGGCCCCCCTAGCCTTGCCTCTATCTCCCTTGCTAACTTAGGCACCGATGCTTAGAGAATCTGGTGTTCTTGATCCTTGAAGGTTGGTATCTGATAATGCGAATAATATAAGTACAGCCGGTCGGCCCCCTTCATGGATAGACCAGACCAGCTTGGCCCACGTCTCCAGACCAGACCTCTCCTCCCCCTCCTGGGTCAGGTCTGCCAGCAGGCGAAGTGGCAAAGCACCAGTGATACACCAGACGCCGCCACAAAGATACTCCAAGATTCTTGCCTGATGATCAACCCCCACGATCCCATGATTGGAACAGTTCCCCCACGAGCGGGGGCATGGTCCACGGAGCCTGAAATCAAGACACGATACCTCCCCACGAGGTGCGAAGCGTAACTGGGGGCACGACTGGCTAATCTATGAAAGTGCCCACGATCCAAGCTAACACTCCTATAAGAAGGACAGTCATCACCTCCAGGAAGGTACGATTTTACACTACCCTAAATACTGTCATTCCTCCCATATCTCTTTGGCCTAACTTTGGCATCGGAGTGTCTTTGGCAGGTACCACACTGGTGTTCCAGGCAAGGGGATTCACTACCCCAACAAGTTGCACCAAGGATTGGGAAAGACGTACAAGTTTATTGCATCATCAGTTGGCGCTGTCTGTGGGAACGAAACTTTGATAGTTTCATGGTCTTGACCCAGTCCAGTATTGCATCAAGTAGGGTAGGCGGAGAAATGGAGGAACAAAGCACTGTCAGAATCGCTGCCTTGGAGCAACAGATCATCGAGATGATGGCCGTTATGAACCAGCTCCAGTCCCGGAATCAAGAGTTGGAGAGGAGATTGCCTCCCCCACCAGAGGCACCAGGGACGGTAGATCCGCCAGCGCTAGAGGACCCACCATTGCCAACGAACCAGCAGGCAGCAAGGAACCAAGGAGGCAATGCCGGTGAAGGAGCAGAGACCCCAGCACTCCCAGGGGAGAACCCTCCCCAAAGTGGGGCCGGATTCCATGCCGACGAAGCCTAGAGTCACGTCGACCGATCTAAAGCAACGATAGTGGTTCTTCCAGAGCACACTGGCAAAACTTAGCCGATGTGGGACGAGCAGTTAAAGAAAAGTGCAGGCCAAACTGGCTGGGGTGATTGCGGCAGTGAAAGAAAAAGTCCCTAGCACGGTAGAAAAGCTAGTAAGTCGGACAGACATGCCCTTCACACCAGCAGTGATGAGGTTGCCCTTACCCCCGAAATTCAAAATGCCCACATTAGAGTCTTTCGATGGCACCAAGGATCCCCTGGACCACCTAGAGACGTATAAGGCCCTGATAGACCTTCAGGCAGTTCCCGACGAAATTATGTGCAAGGCATTTCCTATCACCCTTAAGGGTCCAGCAAAGATCTGTTTCCACAGGCTCTCCCCTGGGACGATCAATAAATTTGTGGACCTGAGTAGGTTGTTCGTCAGCCATTACATCAGAGGGCAGAGGCAGAGGAGGCCCTCCACCTCCCTGTTCAACACTAAGCAACACGAGAAGGAGACCCTGCGTGAGTTTATCACACGTTTCAACCAAGAGACTCTCTATGTGGATGACCTAGATCAGAAAGTGGCAGTAGCGGCTTTCATTACAGGTGTCAGGACTCCCAAGTTCCTATTCTCCCTGGCCAAGGAGGCGCCCAAAACCATGGCTGCGCTAATGCTCAGAGCACAGAAATACATGAATGCAGAGGATACCCTTAAAGCCAGGGAAGATCAGGAGAGCACCACACCAAGTCTGGACAAGAAGAGGATGGCGGAGGAAAAGAAAGACGACAGAGTAGTGAAGACCCCAAGGTTGGCAGAACAGAAGCCACGGGGGGATAGTGATAGGACTACGTAGGCTAGGTACAACCAGTACTTTACCCCATTAAACATTTCTTTGGATCAAGTGCTCTACGAGATCAAGGGGGATATAGTGCTAAGATGGCCTGGGCAGATGAGGTCCCCACCAAAGAAGAGGCAGACCAATAAGTGGTGCCGATTTCACCAAGACCATGGGCACGATACAGAGGACTGTTATGACCTTAAGTAGCAGATCGAGAACCTGATCAAGCAAGGGAAATTAGGCAGATACATAGCGGGAGGTAGACGTGATGAGAGGTGAGACTAGGCACCAAGGCAGGCGGAATGAAGAAGTCCAGAGAGGGAAAAGCAAAACTAGCAGCCCATGGGCGAGATAAGAGTCATCTCTGGTGGTTTCGTAGGCGGCGGAGAATCTTCATTAGCAAGGAAACGACATGCTAGGGAGGCACGGAGCCAGAGGGAGATCTTGTCCATAGATCGGTCAACCAAAAAACCAAGGCCAGAGCATGATCCCATCACATTCACCGACGAGGAGGCTGGGACCGTGTGTCAACCTCACGACGACCCCTTGGTCATATCAGCAATAGTGTCCAATTTCGTGATTCGAAGAGTTTTTGTGGACAGTGGAAGCTCGGTAGACATTCTCTTCCTAAAAGCCTTCAAGCAGTTAAAGGTCGACAAGGAGAAGTTACAACGAGTCAACTCCCCCCTGGTTGGCTTCACTGGTGACAGAGTTACACCTCTAGGATCCATAACTCTGCCAGTGACGCTAGGAATGGCGCCTCAACAAATTACCAAGATGGTAACATTTTTAGTGGTGAATTGCCCCTCCGCTTATAACATCATTGTGGGCAAAACAGCCCTCAACGAATTCAAAGCCCTACCTTCCACCTACCACTTGAAGGTCAAGTTCCCCATATCCCAAGGAGTTGGGGAAGCCAGGGGTGACCAGCAGACCACCAGAGAATGCTACATGGCATCCCTCAAGGGGGAGACTAAGGAGGCTATGCTAATTGAGGAGCTGGAGGTTCGAAACGAAGAAGAGATTAGGAGGGGAGAACCCGTAGAGGAGCTCGAAGAGGTTGTGGTCGGCGGGCATGACCATACCAAGATAGTCAAGATTGGAACGATGGCCCCCGGAGAATTCAATGAGGAATTGAGGTCTTTCCTCAGGCATAATGCCGATATTTTTGCCTAGTCTTATGAGGATATGCCGGGAATTGATACCCGGATTATTACCCATCATCTAAACATAGACCCAACGGCAAAACCGATCAGGCAGAAAAGGAGGTCTTTCGCTCCAAAGCGCAACGAAGCGGTAGCAGACAAAGTCAAGAAATTGACCACAATAGACTTTATAAAGGAGGCCCAATACCCAACCTGGCTATCTAATGTAGTGATGGTCAAAAAGGCAAACGGAAAATGGAGAATGTGCGTAGATTTCACAGATCTGAATAGAACGTGTCCCAAAGATAGCTTCCCCCTACCTATAATAGATCAACTAGTGGATTTGGCTGCAGGGTATGAAATGTTGACCTTCATGGATGCTTTCTCAGGATACAACCAGATAAAGATGGCCGAGCATGATTAAGAAAACACAGCGTTTGTGACAGATAAAGGTCTGTACTGTTATAAGGTAATGTCATTCGGCCTCAAAAACGCCGGGGTAACCTACCAAAGGCTTGTCAACCACATGTTCAGTAGTCAGATTAGGAGAAACATGGAAGTCTACGTAGATGACATGCTAGTAAACAGCAAGCAAGCCATTAACCACCTAGCAAACCTATAAGAGACGTTCAAGAACCTGCGATCCTACAAAATGAAATTGAACCCTGCTAAATGCGCCTTCGGAGTGGCATCCGGCAAGTTCCTGGGATTCATGGTCTCCAACCGAGGGATAGAGGCTAACCCCGAGAAAATCAGGGCAGTGCTAGACATGCAGTCCCCAACGTCTACCAAGGAAGTCCAAAAGTTAGCTGGCATAGTAGCAGCGCTGAATAGATTTATCTCCAGATCAACAGATAAGTGCCTTCCTTTCTTTAAAGTTCTGCGTAAAGCTTTTGAGTGGACTCCTCAATGTGAACAGGCTTTCCAACAACTCAAAGGGTACCTAAGTTCAGTGTCATTGTTGAGCAGAACTGTAGAAGGAGAAGAGCTCTATCTTTACCTCGCAGTGTCAGATACGACGGTGAGCTCTGCCCTGGTCAGGCAAGAGGAAAGAGTCCAAAAGCCCGTCTATTACACAAGTAGGGCCCTGAGGGGCGCAGAGGAGCGATACCCCACAATGGAGCTGCTAGCCCTCGCCCTTGTGACCTCAACAAGGAGAATGAGGCCTTACTTCCAAGCTCACACCATAGTTGTCCTGACAGACTAGCCATTGAAGAAGGTCCTCCACAAGCCAGAGACCTCGGGACGACTTGTCCAATGGTCCATAGAACTCAGTCAATTTGACATCCAATACAGACCAAGACTGGCAATTAAGGGGCAGGCTATAGCAGACTTCATCGCTGAGTTCACTCACCCCATAACTTGCCCTAGTGACGACTCCCTACAGCCCCAGTGGGTACTCAACATAGACAGTTCCTCGACCGATAGAGCAAGTGGTGTCGGGGTCGTCTTTATAACCCCTGAAGGGCACAATCTCAAGTATGCCATCAAGTTCAAATTCCTCGCCTCCAACAATGAGGCTGAATACGAAGCCTTGATTAATGGTCTCCAAATAACTTGGCGAATGGGGGCAGAACACGTCTTAGTACGGAGCGACTCCCAACTTGTGGTGGAACAGGTTAAAGGAGAATACGAGGCCAGAGGAGAGAAAATGCAAGAGTATTGTGAGATGGCTAAAGGTCTGGCAAGAAAATTTTCTAAACTACTTCTAGAGAGAGTACTAAGATTGCAGAACGAGGAGGCAGATCGACTAGCCAGGATTGCATCATCCCAGGAGGACGACCCTGGAATGCCCATGGAAGTGCTGGATTTGCCAAGCATTCGGAACCCAGAAATATTGCAAGCAGAACAAGAAGTGGAATGGGCAACACCAATCAGAAACTACTTGGAGAAAGGGTCCCTATCAGCAGATAAAGTTGAGGCAAGAAGGATTCAGTATAGGGCCAGCAGATACGCCCTAATAAATAATATTCTATATAAAAGGGGACACACCATGCCCTGGCTGAGGTGTGCAGGAAAAGCAGACGCAGATTACATCATGAGAGAAGTACACGAAGGGGTCTGCGGCAACCACTCAGGAGGGAGAGCTTTGGCCAAGAAGATTCTCAGAGCAGCCTACTACTGGCCCACAATGGAAAAGGACGCCCAAGAGTTCGTAAGAAAATATAACAAATGCCAGAGATTTTCCAACATCCCAAGACAACCGGCCCAGGAATTAACGCCAATCCAGAGCCCATGGCCTTTCGCCCAATGGGGAATAGACATAGTGGGGGCTCTGCCTCTGGGGAAGGGCCAGACCAGGTTTGCGGTGATAGCCATTGACTATTTCACTAAGTGGGCTGAAGCTAAGGCGGTCGCCACAATCACTGAATAGAAAATGAAGAATTTCTTATGGAAAAACATCATATGTAGGTTCAGCATCCCAAAGGTAGTCATCACAGACAACGGGAAACAGTGCAAAGGTGGTCAGTTCGGTCAGATGTGCTCAGACCTCCAGATCAGCCATCACTTCTCTTCCCCAGAGCACCCCCAAGCCAATGGCTAGGTCGAAGTAACCAACCGGACACTCTTCAAAAGCATCAAGGCAAAGCTGGAGCAGGCAAAGGGTTTATAGGCGGAGGAGCTTCCCAATATTCTGTGGGCCTACAGAATAACAAAAAGGGTGGCAACAGGACACACCCCTTTCTCCCTAACTTTCGGATCTGAAGCGGTCATCCCGGTAGAGATAGGCCTACACAGTCCCAAGGTCAAACATTTCGAGGCAGAGGCCAACAACGAGGTGTCGCGCCCAGATTTTTCGCACTCGAGGAATACTCACCCAAGCGGGAAAAATGTTGTACTCTCTCGTTAGAACTCACCCTCCTAGAAGAATGCGTGTGACTATGTTTGAATTGAAAATTGATTTGGATAAAGGGCTTTTGAAAAAGATTCAGAGTCGCCACCTAACTTGATTAAGGTGAGTTAGGTCACCTAAAAACTAAGAATAATCCGAAGACTACACTTAGGGTTTTGGAAAACGATTTGAAAATACCACCTCAAGAGAGGGTTTTTAAGAAAACAGGTTGTTTGGCAACCTTTGGAAAACATTTAGCCCCTTTTTTGAAAAATAACTCCATTTTGGTCTTTGAAATCAGTGATCCTAGGTTCGGAGGTTGGTTACGTGTAGGGAAGACGCACTAAGCTATCACCCTACCCCGCCCTTTCGGTACCTACATGTCAATCTACCCTAGATTCACCTATGAGAGTCTCCAACTAATTATTGGCCAATCCTATCCACTTTAGAAAAAGAATGTTTAAAAAAACATGATGCATGGTATGCAAGTGTAAGGAAAGAGAATTGAAAAATAGATTTGGAAAGAGATTGATTTGATTTGAAAATTGAAATTGGAAAGTTTGAAAATTGAAAGTAAAAATTTGAAACTAGAAATTTTGAAATTGGAATTTTGAAAGTAGATTGGAATTTGAGATTTGAAAAGATTTTGAAAACCACACCCATGGGGTGGAATTGAAAGTTTGACAAGTGTTGTGACCGCACCTATGAAGGTTGCCTACGTATCCCTTTGGGGGAATCAGGTCAGTCGTAGTTCAGACCGGAGTCCGATTAAAAATAGATTGATTTGAAGAGAGAGATTGGATTGGAAGAAAGAGATTGAATTGAAAATTGGATTTGATTTGAGATTAGAAGAGGAGATTAGAAATTGAAATTGCGAAGATTGGACTTTGACTTGAAAAGATAGATTTGGACTTGTTTTAGAAAGATGAAGGTTTAAGAAACCTAGACTTAAGAAAGATGAGACTTAGGAAAGACTCAAGGGTTGAAGAAAGATTGGATTTAAGAAAGGTTCGAATTAGGAAAGGTCCGATTTAGGAAAGTTTCAGGATTGAGAAAGTTTCATTTTTGGAAAGTTTTGGAATTAAGAAAGTTTTGAATTTAGGAAAGTTTTAGGTTTAGGAAAGTTATGGATTTAAGAAAGTTTGGAAATTGGAAAGTTTTGAAAATTGGAAAGTTTTGAATTTAGAAAGTTTTGAGATAGGGAAGTTTCAACTTAGGAAAGTGTTGTTTTAGGAAGGTTTCAGAATTAGGAAAGGTTTTGAAGTTAGGAAAGTTTTGAGTTTAGAAAAGTTTTAGATTTGAAAAGATTTTGAAGTTTTGGAAAGTTTAGAATTTGGAAAGATTTAGGTTTAGAAAGATTTAAATTAAGAAAGTTTTGAATTTAGAAAGTTTTGAATTTGGAAAGATTTGAAATTTAGAAAGTTTAAGGTTTAAAAAGTTTTAGAGTTTGAGTTTTAGAAAATCTTGAGATTAGGAAAGGTTTGAGTTTAGGAAAGGTTTGAAAACTTAGATTTGGAAAGTTGAGATTTGGAAAGGGATAAAGTTAGGAAAGGGATGAATTTAGGAAAGATTTGAAAGTTGAGTTTTAAAATTTAGGAAAGATTTTTATGTTCAAGTTTTGGAAACTTAAGATTTAGGAAAGTGAAAGTTTAGGAAGGATTTGAATTAAGAAAGAGTTGGATTTTGAAATTTAAGGAAAGATTTAAAGTTTAAGTTTAGGAAACTTATGGTTTAGGAAGGAATTGAATTAAGAAAGGTTTGGATTAGGAAGGGATTGGATTTGGTTTCTAAAAGAGAAAGGTTGGATTTTGTTTCCAAAAACGGAGGACGGGATCTAGTTTCCTAAACGGGGAGATTTGATTTGGTTTCCTAAAAGAAAGATAGGATTTGGTAAGGATTTGGAAAGGGAGACTCTAGAAACCCTAGGTTTGAAAAATTATAATTTTGACGTGGAAAAGAGGTTTTGGAAACATGTATAGTTTGATGTGAAAACAAGAGGTTTTGGAAATCTAGGTTTGGGGCAAAGTTTGAAAATCATGTTTTTGGGAAGAAAATTTAGGGTTTCCTAATTGTGGGTTCTAGGGCTTGACTTGGGCTCTAAGGAAAAAGTTTTTGGAAAGTGCGTTTTTGGAAACGAAGGTTTTCTAGAAGGGAAATCCTAGAAGGGAGTTTTTGGAAAGTGGATTTGGAAAGAGAGTTTTTGAGAAGGTGAATTTAGGGAGTGTTTTTAGAAAGAGGATTTTGAGGAAAAGATTTTGGAGAGGAGTTGAAAAAGAGAGTTTTGAAAAATAGATTTTGGAAGGGTGTTTTCGAAAACAATTTTGAAAAGAAGAGTTTTAGGAAAGTATGTTGAAAAAGAGATTTTTAGGAAGAGATTTTTGAAGAGAGAGTTTTTTGGAAAGTATGAAAACATCTCACTTTCCTAAAGCGATTCTAGCCATAAGAGGGCTAGAACCACTTTAAGAAAGTGGTTTTGGAAAACAATAAGATTTGAAAATATAGACCAAAAATGTCACTTTTAATGTAACACTTTCCTAAAGCAACCTTAGTCATGGAAAGGCTAGAATCACCTTAAAATTGTGGTTTTGAAAATAAGTTTTTGAAAAAGAGATTTTGATGCAATTTTGAAAACAAGTTTGAGAACGACTTTGAAAACGAGTTTGAAAATGAATTTTGGAAGATGCAAAACTATGATATGCACAATGCAATTTGGGGTCGTGAACATACAAGGCTAAGGCTTCACCACATAATTAAGGGGGCCGGACCCACGTGGTCTCTGGTTAGGCTAGAAGAAAGCCCGCAACACGGTGACTCTCCAATAGCCCAATCCTACATATGGACCGGGAATCCCCTTGTTTCAAGCATGCAAAGAAAGGGGGGGAAAGAGATGGGGGATTAAAATAGAGAAAACCTAAGTGGGTTAAGGGAGAGAAGAGAGAGGGGGGAAGTGCGGAAATTTAAATAGGGAGCCTACCGTATGTCTTGTTTATTTTGCGCGCCGTGCAATCTTCGGTCTTCGTCTTGATCTTCGTCTTCAATCTTCAAGAGTTGTCTTCAAGCTTTAGATGGCAGCTCTTCAAGTCTTTGAAGGAGGGTTGAAGGCTAGTGTATGAATGTATGAGGGTGTGTATGAGTGTATAGGAGGCTAGGGTTTGTATAGGGTGGCTAGGGTTTGAAAAACCTAAAGAAACTAGGGTTTTTGGAGGGCTCGAGCTCTGTATATCGAAATATATGATTCTTAGGTTAAGTTTGCAGACCCCTTTCACGTTGAATGAGGCTCTGTATTTATAGAAGTTGGACAAACCTGGCGCCTGTTGCAGTGACGCCAGGGCAAAATTGCTCTTGGCGCCACTAAGAGTGGCACCAGGGCAATTCTTGGCTTGGCGCCACTACTAGTGGTGCCAGCCACTTAGGAAACTTTATAAATCGGCAAGCAACGTATCTTTGACTAGATTTGGGCGCCTGTACTAGTGACTGCCATGCAACTTTTAGCCTAGTTTCACTAAGAGTGACTCCGGAAAGTCCAGGAATGATTTAGAGGAGCCGGGAATGACCCGGAAGGCCAGAAAGGAGTAGGAACACTTAAAATAGTGTCTTGGAGGTATTCGACTTGAAAAGTGAGGACAAAATGTGTCGGAAAGGTTAACTGGGCCCTTAGGGGCAAAACGGTCAATCGGACCGGAAAGCTGCCAGGGCAAACTCGGATTGTCTCGGAGGAAGACTTAGGATCTGGAAACATTATTCAGAATATTCCTGGAGGTTTCCGGTTTGATTCCCAGAGCCAGCGTGGTCGGAAAAGGAGACCGGCCCACTAGGGGCAAAACGGTCATTTTATACCGAGTTTGCTGGAACTGACTTGGAATGGTCCGAAAAGGTAAAGGAAGGTTGAGAACACTATAAAAAGTATTCTCGGAACATTACCGGTTTGATACTCAGAGCCAGTGTGGTCGAAGAAGGAGACCGGCCCTCTAGGGGCATAACGGTCATTTCGCACCGGGTTGGCCGGAACTGACTCGGAATGATCTAGAAAGGTAAAAGGAGGTTGAGAACACTATAAAAAGTAATCTTAAAAGGTTATCGGTTTGATACCCAGAGCCGGTGTGGTCGAAAAAGGAGACCGGCCCTGTAGGAGCAAAATTGTCATTTCGCACCGGGTTGGCCGGAACTGACTCGGAATGATCCGGAAAGGTAAGGGGAGGTTGAGAACACTATAAAAAGTAATCTCAGAAGGTTACCGGTTTGATACCTAGAGCCGGTGTGGTTCCCGGGGCATTCGGACGCCTATGGGCAAAATGGTCATCTTGACCGGAAAGTCTCGGAAAAGGTCCAAAGGACAGTTTGGTCATTTTTCACCAAAGTGGGTTAACAGACAATGGTGTTGACCTGGGTTTTGAGTGTTTCCGCCACTCTAACGGCAGTCGTCGTGACACAGGGGTTTGTTGCCAATTCCCTATATTGACCTATTTGTGAGTATTTTCGCTACTCTAACGGTTTTGTGAGTAGTTTCGCTACTCGGACCGTCTCGAAGAATAAACTGTCTCGAGAGAGGGATTGGAAAGGGGACTTATCGAGAGGGATTGGAAAGGGGACTTATCGTCTCTGAAGAGACGTGCCTAGATTGGAACCGTCTCGAGGAATAAACTGTCTCGAGAGTGGGATTGGAAAGGGGTCTTACCGTCTCCGAAGAGACGTGCCTGGATTGGAACCGTCTCGAGGAATAAACTGTCTCGAGAGAGGGATTGGAAAGGGAACTTATCGTCTCCGAAGAGACGTGCCTAGATTGGAACCATCTCGAGGAATAAACTGTCTCGAGAGTGGGATTGGAAAGGGGTCTTACCGTCTCCGAGGAGACGTGCCTGGATTGGAACTGTCTTGAGGAATAAACTGTCTCGAGAGTGGGATTGGAAAGGGGACTTATCGTCTCCGAAGAGACGTGCCTGGAATGGAACCGTCTCGAGGAATAAACTGTCTCGAGAGTAGGATTGGAAAGGGGTTTTACCGTCTTCAAGGAGACGCGCCTGGATTGGAACCGTCTCGAGGAATAAACTGTCTCGAGAGTGGGATTGGAAACGGAAAGGAAAGGACAATGCCCCTAAGGGCATTTTGGTCATTTTGCCTCTATTTGGGCCTGACAAGCCTGCGAAGCGATGGAAAGACGGAATTGGGACCTAAAGAATTAGTTTCAATTGGAATATGCCCACAATGACTTGAAAACAAGTCTGGACGGAGTGTAGACTGTCGAGCGGTCAAAAATGGGGTGCTTACACGAGGCCCTAGAGGTGAGCCTAGACCTACTAAAAGAGAAAAGGATGCAAGCAGCCGTGGAAGTAACTGCCTATCAACAAAGGATGCGCAGGTATCACGATGCCAAAGTGAAACCTAGGACGTTCAAAGCAGGGGATCTGGTTCTCAAAAGGGTCAATCAGTCTACTAGAAGGCCCAGCGATGGCGAACTTGGGCCGAATTGGGAAGGGCCATACACAGTTAAAGGGTTTTCTAGGAAAGGGACCTACTGGCTAACCGGAATAGACGGCAAAGAGCTTCCCAACCCTTGGCACGCCGAGCACCTGAGAAAGTACTATGTTTGATGTAATCAACATTCTTTAATAAAATGTTTGTTATTCGAGGCCTCTAAAACAATCGACTACTCGCTGGACCTTTGAAGCACGAGCCGAAAGGCCATAAGGCTACTAAGCCCAACTGGTCAATCTACACTGACTAGATAAGTCGAAAGGCCACAAGGCTACTAAGCCCAACTGGTCAGTCCTCTAGACTGACTAGACAAGCCGAAAGGCCACAAGGCTACTAAGCCCAACTGATCAGTCCACTAGACTGACTAGGCAAGCCGAAAGGCCACAAGGCTACTAAGCCCAACTGGTTAGTCCACTAGATTGACTAGACAAGCCGAAAGGCCACAAGGCTACTAAGCCCAACTGGTCAGTCTACTAGATTGACCAGATAAGCCGAAATGCCACAAGGCTACTACGCCCAGCTGGTTAGTCCACTAGACTGACCAGACAAGCTAAAAGGCCACAAGGCTACTAAGCCCAACTGGTCAGTTCCCTAGACTGACCAGACCAGCAGAAAGGTCGCGAGGCTACCAAGCCCAATTGGTCAATCCCTTAGACTGACCAGACCAGCGGAAAGGTTGCGAAGCTACAAAGCCCAACTGGCCAACCCACAAGGTTAACCATACCAGTCGAAGAGCAATCAGCCCAACTGGCCAGTCCTATGAACTGACCAGTCAAGCCAAAGGGCTGCAATGCCACCCCATCCAACTGTGCAATCCCCAAGACTTGAAATATTTCAAGGGTCTCAAAACCTAACACGATGGTCAGGTCACCCTGCTGCTCAGGGTAACTATAGTTCCTCGGAGCCGCTCAAAAAAAAAGAAAAAAAAAAAGAGAGAGCAATTACTACTGATCACAAAATATTCAAACGCATGAACATAGAATTGGTGAAGTGAAATTTCATTAATCCAGAGCGGTTACAAAAAAATATATATATTTTTTTACAAGTGCTGTGGGTCTTCTGAAATCAGGACTGAGCTTCATCCCCTTCTTCTGCCGCAAGGGTCTGGTCTTCAATGTTAGGCGCATTGGAGGTAGTGTCATCAGACGTCTTCAAGGAAGAAAGGTCAGGATCTGGGAAAAGCTTCTTGGCTGTAACCTTAGCATCAACGAAACCTTTCATGTAGGCCTCGCTGAGTTCCTCTTGGAAGGCCGCCCCAGTCTTAAACTCTTCCACAGCGCTGTCATTAGCATTTTTGAGCTGCCCCTCCAGCTCAGCTATCCTTAAGGCAAGGGAGTCCTTGACCGCTCCAAAGGCCTGAGCATCAAAGGTCAGAGTTTTCACCTTTTTCCTGAGCTCAGACACTTCATCCAGCACGGCAGTTTTTTTTGCCTTTGCAACTGCTTGGGCTTCCTCAGCGTCTTTGACCTTTTTCTCCAGACCACTAATAGAATCGGTTAGGGTCTCAATAACTTGGTCCTTTTTAGAACACTCAGTCGTCTTCACCTTCAGGCTGGTAGACAGGCAGAGCACCTTCACATGGAACTGTAAAAGGATGGCAGGGTTAGCTTCAATAAACACGAGTAATTAGATGTAAAGCAAAAGATGACTAGAGTCCTCACCTTGACAGCATTATGGTTCATACTCCTTGTCAGTTGGGCGTTGCTCCAGTCGACAAGGGGCCCCACGTCCTCCATGCTGATGAACTGCTTCATCCTCTCCCAAGCAGCCTGGACATCCTCCACGATGAAGGGCTCGCTTTGCTGAGTTTGGGTTGGAGGGTCAGTGGATGCTTGGGCAGCAGGCGAAGGCATATCAGAATCAACCTTGGATGGCTGACTAGATGCCTTGGCAGCAGTGGGAGTCTGAGCTACCGCAGGAGTACTGACCACCATAGGACCCTTGTCAGAGGATGGCTCGACGGCCTTTCCTCTAGAGCTAGGCCGGTGACGCTTGCTTGGCCTCTCCCCAGCTGCCCTTGCCTTTTCCATCTCTTCGAATTTCTTCTTCGCAGAAGACCCCATGCTCCTCTTATCGAAGCCCATGTTCGATTCCTGTCCTGTAAAGCAGACAAAACAAAAGTTAGTGCACTTGCATCAGAAAGCAGCCATAATAGATGCACCAGACTCACTCCTCTCAGTGCGAAGGGCTTCGATAAAAGGGTCTGGACCTAAAAGATAGGCTGCCAAACTCTCACTAGCTACAAGGGGCGCCCAGTTCTTGACTGGGTGCTCCCTCACCCTCATCAAACGGCCTTCCCTCGACTCATCCTCCAGCACAAGAAGGCGTGCTGAGCAAAAGAAAAATGGGCAATGGTCAGACCGCTATCTTAAGATGGGGTCAAGCATGAAAGCACAAAATCCGTTTACCCTTCCTACCTGGTCTGCCCTATTGCCTCAAAACACGAGGGGTCTGGTCGGTCACATCCTCCCAGTGGGTGATCTCCATACCCTCGCCATACACGAAGAAAAACTTTTCCTTCCAGCGTTTGTGGGAGACTGGGAGGTTGGTTATCAGAGCTTACAAACCGTCCCGAGCTGAGAAGTAATACCAGCCCGAGCCCTCGCTCTCCGTTATCTTGTAGCAAGAAAAGAAATCTTCTGGGGTTAAGATTTCATCTTTGTCTGTAGCAGCCTGCCACAGGGCAACACAGCCTACAAGAATACGCCATGAATTGGGCACGAGCTGACCAGGGGCTAGTCTAGCCTGGCTCAGGACTCCTCTTATAGGAGGAGCGATGGGAAATCTCAATCCCCCAGATAGCGCACTCTCGTACACTGCGATCTCACCAGGGCGGGGGAAGCACGCTCTGTCCTCACTTTCTGGTACTCTATAACTCATGGAGGCTGGGAATTGGTAGGCAGGCTAGAGTTTTCTCACTTTTGCCCCATCTAGGATGGAAGCAAAGTGTCGAGCCTCATACCTACACTCTAGAGCAGCAGGTGACCCAGCCTCGTCCACGGCCACAGCCACGGCGGCACTCTCAAAAGCATCCACGATGGCCACAGGGCTCCTTGCCCTCCTTGGTCTCACCTCCTGGGTGGCACCCCCAATGTTGTCCCCAGAATAGTTTGCAGAGGCACTCGAAGCTTCATCTGGCCTAACCCTATCCAGATCCATCGAGGCGGTGCGCTTAGAGCCAGATGCCAGGGTAATCGTGTAAGGGTTCGTGGTCCTAGGGTCTTCTATTTTGTGCAAGGTTACAAAGGTAGACCTAGAGGCCTCTAAGACAATCCAATACACAGACTCGACAAACGAAGGGTTTTCTATGAACCCTAGGGGATAAGATGTCCTGATTCTCCACTCGTAGTACCAGATGACCTTTTGAAGAAGCCAAAACATGTACTTAACACGATTCGAATACCTTGACGAAGAGGAAAATGGCGGAGGAATCTTGAGTTCGCTTCGAGTGGCCAATGATGGCGAAAGAGAAAAGGAAGAAAACGAGAGAAATCATTCGCCAAATAATTTGAAAGATACGTGCAAAACGAGCCCTTTGGCAAAACCCCGGGGTTTTATAAGTTTTCTCTTTTCGAAATCAACGGCGTGGATTGGCTCAAGGTTCTCAGATCGGACGGTCAATATTTGTGGCGTCCAATCAGTATACAGGGCCAGCCCCGCGAAGCCACGTGGCAGGGAGGCCAATGGTCGCGTCGATTCACCTGGCATAGTAATCATAACGGTTCTGCTGCACTATAAATGCGCCTGTTCGACGGCGTCTGATGACTCTTCGAAATCCCTATAGGCTGATCTTTGAAATTCCCATAAGCTGATCTGGGCTGCCAAGGGGATTGGGGGCATCTGATAATGCGAATAATACAAATACAGCCGGCCGGCCGCCTTCATGGACAGACCAGACCAGCTTGGCCCACGTCTCCAGACCAGACCTCCCATTCCCCTCCTGGGTCAAGTCTGCTAGCAGGCGAAGCGGCAGAGCTCCAGCGATATACCAGACGCCGCCACAAAGATACTCCGAGATTCTCGTCTGATGACCAGCCCCCACGATCCCATGATTGGAACGGTTCTCCACGAGCGGGGGCATGGTCCACGGAGCCTAAAATCAAGGCACGATACCTCCCCACGAGGTGGGAAACGTAATTGGGGGCACGACTGGCTAATCCATGAAGGTGCCCACGATCCAAGCTAACACTCCTATAAAAAAGGACAGTCATCACCTCCAGGAAGGTACGATTTTACACTATCCTAAATACTGTCATTCCTCCCATATCTTTCTGGCCTAACTTTGGTATCGGAGTGTTTTTGGTAAGCACCACACCGGTGTTCCAGGCAAAGGAATTCACTGCCCCAACAAATTGCACCAGGGATTGGGAAAGACTTACAAGTTTATTGCATCATCAGCATCTATTCAAAATATACAAGTTTGTTGTATTATCACAATTCATATTATGTTACACAGTAATTCAAAAAAATTGTAAAAATCCATTGACAAATAACATTTTTAACGTTGACAGAACCATTGCCAACTTCTTTTAGTTAAAAATGAGTATTTTTTACGGTTTAAGAAAAAGATGTTAAACACATAGCCTATTCTAAGAATAAAAATCATCACAAGCATCCATTATATCTTCATTGTGAGTTGAATATTTTTAAAAATATTCAAAAGTCACATCACTTTACAGTTACGTAAAATAATTTTTCCAAAGTCCAGCCTCTCCTATCAAATTATGTGATTGGAATCGGTCCCATCATTACGTACCATGTCAAACTTCCTTTTTTGTTTATTTGTGTGAAGGTTGTCACGGAAAGAATAATTATCCCATGTGTCCGATATCCAAATACGTGCTCAACCAATGAAATAGCAAACATGTTAGAGAATTTTCTCCTGGGTGAGGGCGGTAAATGGGCAGCAATGAGAGAGTGAACGTGCGGTCATTTTTTTATTATTTTTATAACTGAGTGTTCCGGTAACTTGTGAGATGGGGTCAATTTCATCATTGATGGTTTGTCGTCTCGACACAACAGATGAAAACTGTGGGCCACGTGAGTTTGACCCAGCAACTCACGTGCAAAACAACAAAAGGACATGTAGAGACCCAGCGCTCCGAACAGGCCAACTGTCCAAAACTAGGACCCCACCGGTGGGTCCCTTTTAATGCGGAACCCAAAATTTAAAAGAAAACAAATCATCGCCACAAAATGAAAATTCAGAATTACAATCTAGGAAGAATAGATTTGGGGATTGTTCAAGAAGTAGAATCCTACACTATCAGTTGTAGGGTATTAAATTACTCGCGCTTGAAGCATATTCAGCTCGTGAAAAAATTCTTTACTTATTATGTAAATAAAATATATTTAAATATATTTTAAACTTAGTTAATTTTTAGTATTCGACTTGAATTTAATAAACTTATAAAAAAATCAAACTATTTGAACTCGGTTCACTCTTGTCTCAACTAAAATTTGTTAAAAACTGACTCAAAAAATAAATAAGTTAAACTTAAACATATTATAAAACATGTTAAATTTTTGAATAAAACTTAAACAACCAAACCAACTATTTGGCTTGTTTACATGCAGCCATATTTGGTTGTGATTAATCTCGTGTCTTCTATTCTAATTTTTTGAAAATTTGCCAATTTCATGTTTGTTAAACTAGTGAAAATTGTTTTTAAAATTATATTTTTAAAAACAATTTTGTTTAAAAAAACAAAAAAAAAGCTGTTTTTTGAGATTCAAAAATCGTTTCATATGAAAATAAAAATAATATCAAAATGGTAATGCTTTTAAAGTTTCCATTATTGTTGTTTTCAAAAAAAAAATGAGAATGAAGACCAAACAAAAGTTTTAAAAAACAAGGATACCAAGCATTACGTGATAGAAAAAACGGGGGTGGAATTGAAATCATGATGACGTGGTAGGTAGAGGCTAGACACTGTGGGAACCCATGGCCCACCCAAAATTTGCTTGAGTTTATATGTATTTATCTAGAAATATATATATATATATATATATATTTTATATATAGGCTCTCCAGATTTCTTTAACTTCTTTCAAGATACCCTAGATCTCATTTAACCCCCCCCCCCCCCCCCCCCCCCCCCCCCCCCCCCCCCCCCCCCCCCCCCCCCCCGGCGGGGGGGAACAAATTAAAAAGGATAAAATAAATTTTACACTATTATACTTTACATGAAAATCTTAGTTTTATGACCTGTATTTTTAATTATAACAATTAATTCTCTGTATTTTTAATTTGTTACAATGTTATCCTCCGTAAGTTTTTATTAGTACAATTATCAATCAAAAAGTATGTACGTTTCACATGGCCCTTTTCCACTAGTAAAAATTATCATACTATTGTGACATCTAAATATCCTTAACCCTCCATCCCTTGAGATGATTTGGGAATGTTTTGCAACTGTAATTTTATTTTATACATAAAATGACTATAAAATATTTATGATAGATTGGTGAGATGTTACTGTAAAGAAGTTTGGAAAGTAAATGGGGTAAAATAATTAGTGCAAGAATGTATATTTATTCTTCAAAAAGAGTCAAGTATGACGCACAAGATTTTTTTATTGTCAATTGCATAAATGAAAACTTACAAAAGGGTAACATTGTAACAAATGAGAAGCACATAAACTTAATTGTTACAATTGAAAGTGCAAATTCTGAAATGGAATTCGCGTAAAGCGCAAGGGTGCAAAGTATATTTTACCCAATTAAAAATTCTTGTCTTCAATATTCAAATTGCTTAAGATATCTTGGTAACAATCTAAGCAATTTTTACCAAATTTGCAACCTTTCAAAGTGTTCTTTTCCTTTCAATTACAGAGGGTCTACGAGTTGATTTCGAGGGTTAGATTAAAGAGAATGGAAATATTATGTCTAAAGGTTAAAGCCTAAACCCTTTATCTTTCATTTATAATAGTAGTTTATCTTTTTTTAATCCTCTTAGTTATTTTTTTGTTTAAAAAATTTTCATTGCAAACCTCTCGTTAATATATTCTGAAATGTCATAGTTAATTGTGATTAAAATTATTATGGGGCATTTCCATTATGACTATAGCACACAAACAAGGCATTATGTTACCATTATAATAATGTTAGATGCCAATATTCTTTATCCAATTATGATCTTGTCTATTATTTAATCAACTTTGAAAAATAAATATACTATTTAAATACCCAAAATAAAGAAAGAAAAAGTTAAAACCATACCTTAAAAGTTGAGATATATCAATATTGAAATCACCGCACTTCTAAACCTCCCTGCAACTAAAAAAAAAAAAAGGAAGATGCCAATTTCCAACGCAAAGAAATGACACAGATTCATGAACATAAGCTGCATTAGGGTGAAATACAGTTTGCATCTTTGTACTTTATATCGAATTTTATTTGAGGACTTACACTTTTAATTATAACAATTAAGTCTTTGTACTTTTAATTTGTTATAATGTCACTCTTCTGTAAACTTCGATTAGTGCAATTGACTGCTAAAAGTCATATTTTCCTCACGTAACTCTTTTTCAATGGTAAAAATGTATTTATATACTATTTTGGCACCAAATGCCCTCAACCCTTCTTCACTTTAGATGATTTGGGGGTATTTTGCGACTCTAATTTTGCTTTATACATATAATAACTATAAAAAGTTTAGACGAAATTGGTGAGAAATTACTATAAAGAAATTTAAGAACTAAATGATTGGGGTAACATAATATTATTTAGTGTGAAAATATAATTTTGCACTTTAAAAAGGGCTACGTGAGATGCACATAAATTTTGGTCATCAATTGCACAAATGAAAACTTATAAAAAGGTGACATTGGAACAAATTAGAAGTATAAGGGCTTAATTGTTACAACTGAAAGTACAAGTCCTCAAGTGGGATTCACTGTAAAATACAAGCGTGCAAAGTGTATTTTACTTGGTGTATTACTGAGAATAAAGATAACTGTCAATGATTATTTCAATTGTATTGTGTCTAGTTAATACTATTAACATATAACATCCGTACATATATGTATAAATGAGAAAAACTTTTATTTTTCGTCCATATCTAAAACTCAACAAAAAATACTCATTTCTTTTATCTGAACTATATAGTACACGTATTAAACATTTTGTATATTATACTTTTAAAAAATTCATTTAAAAATTAAATATAATATAATATAACATCTGCAAATTATTAATTCTATACTTAATATATTATTATGATACTACAATTACTTAGCATTAAACTCATTCAACTTCAACATTTGTAAAAGAAAGTTCGTATAGCTCATCATGATTTATGATTGTAGGTCTTTACAAATGTCATATCATATATATTTGTAATATATTTTTAATACTTGCTATACCAAAATTATTTAAAATAATTTCTATAACTTCTAATTAATAGTCAACTATTAAATTAAAATTAAACTTGATAAAAATACTGACGGTGCAGCAAACTCATGGGTCTTGCTCCCAGTTTTCGACGAGCTCTCTCCCGTAGGTGCGCGATCCCTTGTTTTAAACACGCCGGTGTGGTGTTTGCCAAGAACCCTTCAATGGTAAAGTTAAATTCCAAAAAATACAGTTATTCAGAGTATATTGTGTTGGAGCTTTCCTTTAGCGTACTTGGTGAAGAAGGTTTTTATTTTTCCTTTTGTATGCATGCATGAGAGTAGTTGTCTGTCAACTAGTAGTGAGAAGGATGACATTTTCACGTGGCGGTGCTTCTTTGGGAGGTCAGATCCATAGTAGAATATTTGAGAGGGTTGTTATCCCACTCCATGCGTGACATGTGTCAAAACGATGTTAACAGTGAGGGTAGTTGTCTCTCATACACTCTACATCTTTGTGTCAAGAGTACGCTACTATATTCAGTGTTGGTTATGGCCTCTACCGATGTGACGGGAAGAAGGGACGGCATGGGAAGCACGCCCAAGTTCCTAGTTTGTTCGAGGACCAAGGGGATTGGCTCTATCGATGCCTAATAGTACATTTGGAAAGACTTATGGTCTGGTCGGGAGAGAATATAAGGGAATAGCGCGCCTACGAGAAAGAGCTCGTTGAAGACCTGAGAGCAAGACCCACGACTCCCGGTCATGAGATCGAAAAAACGCCACTATCAAATACCATCTACTAATACAAGAAGAAATTACTTATAGATGTTACTGTATTTTTATCTGTGACTTTTTAACTAATGTTTGTATCATATTCGTATAATTATATACTCATATTTTTATATCGAATTTTGTTATTATATTTTAAAAAAAAAATTAAACTTATATATATTACGTATCGTTCTTTTGCCATCTTGTACTTTACTAACTATGGTATTGAGTATCAATGTCATACATGTAACGATCATAGTAGCTTTAGTCACTTTTAGATCTATTATTTAGATAACGAGAATTCCAAAAGTAATATAATATTTTTTTTAAAAGCAGCCCAATGCACAAATCTACATCTTTTATGGAATTTAGGGAGGGTGAAATGTTAGTAATCCAACATCGCATGCCATGAGGCTGTCTTTGTAAACCCTTTACTACATAACATGATAAAATTTTAATTGAATAAATGATTGCGCTACCTGATTTAGTTTTTGACTTTCGAAAAATGTTTTCATGCATAAATGAAATTGATATAAAAAACAATTGTGTTTTTAAAATTTCTATTGTTTTTATATATAAAAACCAAAAATAAATAAAAAACAAAAATTTTGAAAACGATATCAAACAGATGTTTGGAGGGTGAAAATTTAATAATTTTTAATTTAATGGGTAGTTATATTTACGTACTATTTTCAATAGTAAATATTAAAATACATTAGTTTACTTATTAAAAGTTAATGGTTTTAATAAAATAAATAAAAGCAGAAAGAGAAAATTAAAATATGAGACAAAGTTAAAATATTCATCCAATGAAAAAAGATAAAAAAAATAAATAATTATAAATAATATTAAAATTTTCATTTTCTGTGTTTGAAAAAAAAAAAGAAAAGAAAATGACATGTGGGCTTTGTTTGGAGTGTAGGTTTAGGTTTTTGGTGAGTTTTGTCAGACTGAGCAGATAAAGACATTTTCCAGTTAAACAAACAGCACGAAGTACGGGGATCTTGGCCCTTGGAGAAAAGCACAAACAAAGCGCGGAAACAGCGCAACCTCCAGTGCATACGATGACATTATATATGATATCTAAATATTTATTTATGAACTGAAATTTATAAAATTAATTTTTTATAGGAAATTTTAATTAATTCAGGATCTGTAGCTGTAAGATGATGGACATTCTCCTGCTAAGGTATCTGTCTAGGGATCAGTTAACTATACTTTTTGGGGTGTCTTAGGAGATATATACATATATATATATATATATATACATGTATATATACGATTAATTCTTTAATCCAATTAGGGAGGGAACACTTTAGGTTTATTTATTTTTATCATTTGGTGCGTGGACACGTGGCAGTTAAACCGTGGAAGCGGGAAAAATCATGTCATTAAAAATCTCTGCGTACCCACATCGTCCCGCCTCCCAAATCACGTGGGCAACTCCCCACTCTGTGATGAGGTGGGCCAACTCCCCACCCAAACCGTGGTACGTGATCCAGTTCTTATTCTTCCCCTTCTTTCTTTCTATTAAAATAATATAGATCAAAATCATATTGTGGATCTTACTTAATTCAAAATGATTGGAATGTTTGTATAAGGAGATAGCTGGAGATAATTAATTTAAGATAGTAATTTTGGAATTGCTAATTATTTTAGGATAATTTTGCTATTTGACGTCCAAGCCTCAATCACTGAATTAAGATATGCGAGATAAAAAGTCTCTTCCAATTTAGTTATTTCGAACCTCTTCCGCGGAACAAACACATAATAAGATTGAAAGCATTAAAGTTGTGAAATTATTGGTAAATATTTACAAAAGAGTAGAAGTTAGAAGGCTATTAAACTTCTATTATACGAGGGGTTATCCATGTGAAAGAAAGGATTGTAGAAGTATTACAGTTAAATGTGCTTTAATAATTTATAAATGTTATTAAAATTCATATTTAAGTTTCTTTACTTAAATTATCTTGTTGACATTTTCCACACACCTTTTTGTTTTTAACAACCTATTTGGAACTTGAGGGAGGGAAGGGTAGGAAAAATTTTAAAAAAATTTCTTCATGTTTTTTTTCCTTGTTTGATTTTACCTAAGAGAGAAATGGAAGGGAGAGAGGAGAGAAAAGAGATAAAAAAAATTTTTTAATTATCTTCTCTCTTTCTCTCTTCTTTCCTTTCCATTTCCTTTCATTTTTCTTCTCTTCCCCAAATTGCAAACAGGTTCTAAGGGAGAGGGAGACCTTAGACCAATTTCGGGAGGAGGGTTGGGCACACAGTCCCCATGAAATTTTCATCGACAGAAACAAACTTGCTTTCGGAGATGAAATTCTGGGTAAAATGTTCAAAGAAACTTATAAATAATGTTTTAGAGATGTTAAAAAAAATTCTAATTTAAATATTTTTCTAGAAACTCCTATATAAAAACTCATTAAAAGTGCTTATTTCTAATAACTATATAATTTTTTTATAAATATTGTATAATATTTATATTTTAATTAATTATAGATTTTTTTTTTTCTCATATTGAAGAAATTATTTAGTGTTGCTAAAGTTTCGTGTGGCAATGTTTCACCTCTCTCATCTCGCATGGGGTGGAGCCCCTTGTTACAAGGCGAAGTATTCATCTCATCTCCTATGGGACTGTGTCAGACAAAACTTTGTTACCGCAGTGTTTCGAATGCACTGAAATATTTTTGGGTAATTACACTTCATTGAAAATTAGATCACTAAGTCAACACATAATTTTTGTGTAGTTTAGATTTAACTATAAAATGAATAGCAACTGTTAGAGTTAACGGTGATTCTGCCACTAAAATATTTTTGACATTATATTTCTTTAAAATGAAATATCAAAAAGATGATTTTACTTTTTCATTTAAAAATAAAAGATTGTCCTTCGTATTAGTATTTTTGTTATTTTATTAAATTTTTTAGGATTTCATTCACTTTTGCAAATAAGTTTAAATTATAACATGGTTATGTATTCATTTTTTAATCACAAGTTTTTATTTGATTTTCGCTCAAATCGCAAGTATAGTTGTTAATCTTGCACCACATCGTCGATATGTACAGCACCAATATTTATACAATGCAAAAAGGTTTAAACATCATACCGGTTAATTTATTGGCTTGTATCGGTCCGTACCAGATTGTACTGAGCATACCGACCCATAACGAACTGTACCGGCTCGTACAAAACTATACTGAATAATTTAATTTTTTTACCCTTTTTCTAATTTATCACTATATTCTATATCAGTTATTTCATTTTGATGACTTTTAAATTTTTTATTTAAGTGATTTTTATATTTAGAATATATATATACAAACACACAACAAGGCTAAAGTGATTTATTATATCAAAATGTTTAGATTTTTTGTTAGAATGTAATAGATAGTATGTGTTTTAAGTCTTTTTAAAATATTTGAAACTGATGATTTTCTGTTTTAAAAACTCTTTAAACTACTTTTAATTTGTGTATAGTTTACCATAGTGGGATTTATTTCATATATTTATAGTATATATATATATATTTTTATATATATAAATATATAATATTTATAATGATAAATTCAATACGATATACTGGTATAATCCGATATCGATATATACTATCTTAATGACAAAAATAATACAGTAATCGATGTCAGATTGACAACTATAATAATAAGATGATAAAATATAATTCTCTCAATAATTTTTTCACATATTTATGTGATGAGACGAAAATGTGGGAGAGAGAGGGAGAGATATTAATGTTTGTACATTAAAAAGTTAGTGGGGCGGGGCATTACAAATGCACGTGAGCCGGGGGTGATAGCAGCGCTCACGTGCGCCCATCCCCTGCCGTTCATCTGCTTCACTGCCTGCCGGCTCGCGTGCGGTGGGGACCCGTCTCCTCCTTCCCTCTCGGCTCTCGCTTTCTGTTCCCTTCTATTATATGTTGAGTTCCGTCTCAACGGAAACGAGTGCTAACGCCAGTTAACTTGGTTTCACGGCTTCATGATTTGAAGGCGTTAGGTCTTGCTAAGTGGATTTTTACGGTGAATGGCCAAACTAACCTACACACTTCACCCAAAAAAATATATAATAAGTTCCAGTGTCCTTTCTATATAAAAATTACTTGGTAAGTAATAAAATCACATAAATGGTATGTGTGAAAGTTGCCTGAAATAATTTCCATTAATTGAAGCTAATTTATCCATTTGTGTTTTATATTGGCCTGTAGATTGGTTTGGATGGTAAAGATTGATTTGATCTACCAACATAAATTAATATTTAAATACTAGCAGTGAATTCGTACTATTGTACAGTTAAATAATAAAAATTTAAAATTTATTTGTGATATTTTACATCTATTGATAACTTAAACAAATATTAATAAAAATAAAAAATGACCTACGTAGTTAAACAAAAGTAGAAAAAATATGCTATTTAATTATAAAATTGTTATTACTAATATCATTTTGGGCCAAGATTCAATACAAAATATTATAAAAAATATGTAAGAGATAAACAAAGATGTCAAACAAGAGTTTGAAAAAGATGGTATGCACGGCTTTGTATATCTTAAAATAAATGTGTAATTAATTAATTTTTTATTTTTTATTTTTTAAATATATACTAAAAACTTAATAACACAATGAATTTATACTTAAAAAAATGCTATGCACAAGCTTTGTATATTTCAAAATAAATGTGTAATTAACTAACATTATTCTTTTTTATTTTTTAAATACGTTATGGAAACTTAATTTGTAATTTTTTAAATTTGTAGTATATTAAAATTGTACTTGTTTATTTAAAAAAAAAAAAGAAATACCGAAAACTTAATAATGCTTGGAATTTTTTCAATAGAAAATATTTTATTTATTATTTGATTTATCTTTTGAATAGCCTAGTGATTTGGGATTTTAGAAGTACTTTTCTTAGTGAAGTAATCTTTGAGATAAATGGAATAGAAAGAAAAGCTGAAAAAAATCAACTTTTTTAATGTGACAATCAAAGATGGCAAGTGGCTTTAATTTTGAGCTAAATTTGTTCTTTTTTTTTTTTTTTTTGAGATGGGCAAAGACACCCATATATTTTTTTATTTGAATTTTGAAAGTTCTTGCTTTCCTAATTTTGAGCTAAATTTAAAAAAATCTTTGATAAATATGTCTTGACATATCGTTTAAGCAATCTTTGATGTATCTATACTATATATTATAACAGAATGATATGAGATTTTTGAGGTTGAAAGATTCAATTCAATTTTTTGAGTTTTTTAAATTTTTAAATAACTAATTTTACATGTGTCATAATAGCATTGGTCTAATTATAAATTATAGGAACTTTTACTTTCTATTAATGATTAGTAAATCTTTGCTTAAACCTAGGTAATCTTATATTACTTTGAAAAATTTTACCTATCTTTTATAATTTTAGAATATTTTTTCTTAATTTTTAAAAAAATTAGAATTGTTGTTTTAAATATCCTTAAATCCTTCTCTTATAATTTTAGAAATCTCCTCCTTAAATTTAAAAATAACATTATGATTATTATTTTAAATTTCCTTAAATTATTCTATTTTTAGGAAGACAAATACGAATAAATCTATACTATATATTATTACAATTGGCTATGAGCCTATGAGAGCATTGAAGTTGAAACATTTAATTTTTTAATTTTTTGTTCCGATTTCAAAATATCCAATCTCGTGGCTTCAATGATTAATTAAAAATAATAATTTACAAATGAAATAAATTATCTTTAAAATTTCATTTTTAATCTTAATTTCTTAAAAATGTCATAACCATCAATTTATATTATATATTATAACAATCAATAATGATGATTTTAAAGCTAAAAATATTGATCCAATTTTCCAACTTATTGGTCATGTTTTATATTTGTTTTGGTTTTGACTCTTAATTAATACGACAAGTTTATAAAAATTCCTTCAAATATACTCATTCAGAAAAATTTTAATGAAAATAAAAAGTAATTTTCAATTATTATCATTGAAAGTACAAATGTCACAAAATTATTACTCATGCATCCTTTATTCTTTTGTTATTTATAGAAATCTCTTATTATTGATAAATTTGTCACTTGGTTGTAAACACTCATCAATCACATCCCTTTAAATATGCTTAAAAGTAATAACAAAAATTAAATCAAAATATTGGCAAGCTCCAATGAAACTTAATTTACTATATAAAGTTTTTCACAATTAAAATATTATTTATTTATTTTTAATCATTTAACAGTAATTGAGTTGTATAACCTCAATAATATAAATGAACTTATAGACAAATTTTCTAATTCTGCCTAGAAAATTTTCAAATTTTCTAATATAACTCTAGAATATTCTATTTTAGAAAATATTTAATCAAAGTAAAATAAAACTTTGAAGTATGCTATAAATAATAAAGAAACAATAAGTATTTCAAGTATTTTAATTTTGTGAGTCATGTAATTTGATGTTTTTAGATAAGCTTGACAGTGAATGTTACAACTATTTTTAGAAGAATTTTTTATGATAAAGATGCATAAATTTAGATAAATTTTCAGTAATAGTTGTAACTTATTGTTTAGTAAAACTCATATTAGTAGTATAAAGTAAAAAAATAATATTAATTCTTTATTTTTATTTAAAATTTTAAATTTATTCCCTATGTTAAATTTTTTAAAAAACTAAAAATTGTTGTTTTAAATTTCTTTAAATCCCTCTTTTATAATTTTAGAAAGCTCCTTAAATTTAAAAATAACATTAGGATTATTATTTTGAATTTTGTTAAATTCTTCTATTATAATTTTGGAAATTTCTAACTTAGATTCAAAACTTTAGAATTTTCCATTCAAATCCTTTTTAATTTTTATTTTTAGAAAGACAAATACAAATAAATCTATAGTATATATTATTGCAATTGATTATGAGACCATTGAAGTTGAAACATTTAAGTCTTTTTTT
The DNA here is from genome assembly GCA_033060915.1 of Euryodendron excelsum. Classification (NCBI taxonomy): domain Eukaryota; kingdom Viridiplantae; phylum Streptophyta; class Magnoliopsida; order Ericales; family Pentaphylacaceae; genus Euryodendron; species Euryodendron excelsum. Next base: position 28,656,418 of record CM065384.1, on the reverse strand, counting down.
TTATTTTTTAATTTTATATCTCTATTTCAAAATGTCCAATATTGTGGCTTCTATGATTAGTTAAAAAAAGTAGTTTATAAATGAAATAAATAATATCTAAAATTTCATTTTCAATTTTAATTTCTTAAAAATTTCATAATCATCAACCTATATTATATATTATGGCAATTGGTAATAATGTTTTTAAAGCTAAAAATCTTGATCCAACTTTCCTACTTATTGGTCTTACTTTATATTTCGTTTTGTTTTGAATCTTAATCAATATGCAAGTTTATCAAAATTCCTTCAAATATGCTTCTTCACAAAATATTTAATGAAAATAAAAAGTAATTTTAAATTTATATCATAGAAAGTACACATGTCAGAAAATTATTAATCACGTATCATTTATTTTTTTTGTTATTTATAGAAATCTCTTATTATTGATAAATTTATCATTTTGTTGTAAATACTCATCAATCACATTTCTTTAAATATGCTTAAAAGCAATAACAAAAATAAATCAAAATTTTGGCAAGCTCCAATGAAACTTAATTTATTATATAAATTTTTTCTCATTAAAGTATAATTTATATATTTCGAATTATTGAATAGTGATTGAGTTGTATGACCTCAATAATTGAAATGAACTCATAGACAATTTTTTTTTTAATTCTACCTATGTTAATATGAAAAGACTTTGAACTTTTTCTTTTTTATATACTTTTAATACCTTTCGAATATTATATTTTAAAAAAATATTTAATCAAAATAGTACAAAATTTTGAAATATGCTATAAATAATAAAGAATCTATAAGTATTTCAAATATTTTAATTGTGTGAGTCTAATGTAATTTGATATTTTTTTAGTAAGTTTGCGGTGAATGTTATAACTATTTTGTGAAATTTTTTTTATGATATAGGTGCATAGATTTTGATAAATTTTCAACTTTAACTAATAAGTATAATTTACTATTTAGTAAAACTTATATTAATAGTATAAAGTTTAAGAACATAATATTAATTCTTTACTTTTATTTAAAAAATTTAAATTTATTCTCTGTGTTCTATACATAGTACGGGTTCACTCTAGTATATCGAGATAAAGAAAGATATCAATTAAGAGATAAAAAACATTGTCAGTTAAAAGAGATACCAAAAATATATATATCAATATGTAAAGATGTCAATGAACAGATAGAAAAAAGACAAAGAGAGAAATGTGCAATGGTATGCTTCACTTGCAACAAAAACAAAGTTAAGTACAAAGAGCAAGAGAAAAAGAGAAAGAGTAATGAAAGATTTACATCCAAAAACATGTGGTTATACTCTTCACATGCAAAGTAAGTAGTTAAAAGAAATAGATAAGCACAAAAACAAAGAAAGATGAAGAAAAAAAAGAGAGAAAGAGCAATGAAAAACTTGCATGCAAAGAATCCAGCAAATAAAAGAGATGGGTGTTTTGGAACCCTAATTTTGTAATAGTGTGTTTTTACTTTTTAGAATTTATAGTTTAATTTATGAAATACATTTAAGGAAATTATGATTGCATTGATAAGGTTTACCAAATATAGATTCATATAATTGTATAAAATTTTAAAAAATTATGGCTGTATTAATAATCTTTACCAAATATAAATTCATATAATCATATAAAAGGAATAAATTCAAAAACTAAAAATATAAATTCATATAATCTTAGAAAGCATTTATAGGGTTTACCAAATATAGATTCATATAATTATATAAAATTTAGAAAATTATGACTACATTGATAAGTTTTACCCCATACAAAGTCGTATAATCATGTAAAAAGAATAAATTCCAAAATTCAATTTCTAAACCAATCAAAGTACAAATTTTAAAAACTAAGTTTCTAAACCAATCAAAGTGCAACATGTATTATTAAAATATTAAAAAAAATTTAAAATTTTTTAAAAATTGAATAATAATTTTAAAAAGTAAAGACCTTCTATTATTCTGCTATAATATATAGTATAAATGAGAAGTGCTAGAGACAGCCGCGACTGTTCCTAACACTTTCCTTCAAATATAATAAATTCTGGATTGGCAATTTTCAAGTTCAAATACGATTTCTGAAATTTTGATTTGATCTTTTGACCAAAAGAAGACAATAGAAAAAAGTTAAGAAAAAGAAAAGAAACTTTCATTAAAAATGTTGATTAATCCGTACTCAAAACTATTTATAGTAATTTGTTCCCGCCAAAGGCACAAACAAAGATAGGCAAATGCTGGGTACACTCGTGGTGGCTTAACTACCGCCAGTTGATGTGCTCCACATCAGTGGTGGTTGGGCCACCGCGAGTGCCCCTAGACTTCCTCACGAAGATAATTTTTTTTCAAGGTACAAGGTATCTAGACTAGAGGTGATTATGGATCCGAGAGTCCAATAAGTTTGTTCATAAATTACAGGGTTTGAAAATTTTGTTTAGGTTCGATTAGTTTAATAGACAGATTTGAAAATTGTTTTTAAAACTTGGCTTGACCTTAAATATATATAATATATATATTTTTATATTTAAATATTGTATATATAATTAAATTTTATGTTATTCAACATTATTTATTGAGAGAAAAATTATAAATTAAATTTTTTTTTTTATGTTAAATGGGTGGGCTTGGACAAGTTTGAAAATATATATTTTTAATTGGGTGAGCTTGGGATTTGGTTTTGAGCCTGATGGGTTTTTTGTGTAGGCCTGGTCCAGTCCACCCAATGTCCACTCCTAGTCTAGACCTTCAATCAATTGCTTACTCGAGTTCGTGCAGGATTATCGTTCATATGAATCATGTAAACTACATACATTACATAAATGAAGGTGATTACAAGGGGGCGTGAGAGATATCGAACTTGAAATTTCATACTTAGCGACAAATTGAAAAACTAATAAATACAAATACACCTTATTTTTTTTAATGTGATATATATATATACATATACATATATAATATACTATATTCGTCCTTCAAGTAAAAAGTATACTGGGTTTTTATTACTCGTGCATTTCATGAGAAACCATGTTATATTTTCCTTTTTTTTTATCTTGTATGAACAGCAATACTCGTTTCTTTCTTATATATAAAAAAAAAAAAAAAGAAGCTAAGAAACATATATGTCTAAATAGTAGTAACCCTGTAAGAAAAATGCTACCATTAGCTGTAATTGATGAACAGTTGTTAGTTGATGGTAGCCACCTCAATTGGGATCTACCAACTGATGGTGAATTTTGATTGTTGTGGTCACCATAAACCGATGACTGATCATCACTCGCGACTGATGGTAGCATAGCTCAACCTTATAATCTTTTTCTAGTGCCAAAAGAACAAAAACAAAGAAAAAGAAATCCTGTAATAAAAAAGAGTGGCCCAATGTTCGGCTTTTCCTATGCAAAGTATGGGGTCTTCAGTTTGATAATTTTTTTCAACTATTGTGACCAACATCATGCATGCAATTCATAAAATTTATATGATTCGTGTTGACAGTGACCCTGCACGTAATTGAACAAAGATCTAAACACTTGGAAAAAAAAAAAAAAGAAGCAAAAAAAAGTAGAAACTCCTGATAAAATGATTTATTACCTTCGCATATGGAAGTCAAATTATACGCCATAGAAATTGGAAGCCATAATTCAATAATTCATTGCAGTTACGTCAAAATTTGGCTTGGATACGTGAAGTTTCTCGTACTCATTCATTTTGTATTTGAATGATATGCTTGGGATTCAGGTGCTCTTCACTACTACTCTTAAGTAGCATTGAAACCAGTATAGACAGAGGAGGTTTCCTCTTGTTTGAGTTTTTGAAATTATATTGAGTATTTATAACAAGAAATAGTGTATTTGGCATCCTAATTGTTTTTAAAATTCTGTTTACATTTTACAGCACTTCGAGTAATTATAATAATAAATAATGTAGTCATGGGCAAATCTATGTAGGGGCCAAGCGGCCCTCGACCCCCCTTAATTTTTGAGATTGTGCATACACCTCATAGATTTTGTAAATTTATGACAAAACTTAGAACTTTGGCCCCCTTAAGTTTTTAAAATTGTATTTATAATTCACAATTTTTTTATTATTTAAAATAATAATAGAGTATTAGTTCTAAAAAATTCAAAATTTTTTATCTTACCTTCCCAAAATTTAAAAAAAAATTTCTTGACCCCCCATAAGAAAATTTCTAGGTCCACCCTTGAATGTAGTAGCCTCCTTAAACTCCAATTTTAATAAAAAATATTCTTGACCCATTAAAATTCTTGAATCCTAAATTTTTTTCCTTAAACTGTTTAAAAATCTCTGATGTCAAAAAACAAAAAAACTATTTGAAACTATTAAAAAAATATCTTGAGTCGTTAAAATTCTCGAGTCCATCTTTGTGTAAAAAGTAAGGGCAAGAGTTAATTACAAAAAATTTATTTCTTATAAATATCTTAATCCTGACATAAATGACCTGCTTTAATTAAATGAGAAAAAACTAATACAGATGCTAACCGAGACACTTTGACCATTGAACCAAAAAAAAGAATAAAAGAAAGTAAGGGTAGTTTCGGCATATTAAAAAGGGAGGGGAAAGCATGCCATGGTGTCACGGGCTGCCTTTCAGCACCCTATGACGTCTCATTTTTGTGCCCAAACCTCCTTGCTACAGGGGCCACGAAAATGTTCAACAAATAGCCAAAGGGTTGCCAATGCCCCAGCACTAGCGCGCCCCAACGCCCAACAGTGCCATTGCGCCCAGCACCTGCGCGCTCCAGCGCCCAGCAACGCTCCACATTTGCGCGCCCCAACACCTGCCCGCCCCAGCGCCCAGCAGCGCCCCAGTGCCCCAGCACTTGCATGCCCCGATGCCCAGCCGTGCCCAACAGCTAGCCGCAACAGCAAGCAGCAACAAAGACCCTGTGTCAACAGGATGATTCATGCATAATTTGCCGTACAACCCCGGGTCCAAAACATTGTATATAGTTAGGACTTTTTGGCCTAGCAAGCCCTTGATGTAATTCCCTCCGAGCTATGAGAAAGGCCAATGCCAAGATTTGCTCACTCTTTACCTTTTTGTCAAACTTCGGCATGACATTTCTCCTAGCTCCGGAGGGCAGATTATGCTAGATTTTTTTTTTATGTATAGCTTTCATCATGTAGTTTTCCATTGTCAAATCTTGTAATTTTTGAATTTCGTTTAGATTTTCTGCCGAGGCATTATAACTCCTCGGCCATGTCAATGTTTTCTTGTGTCAGTTTTATAATGGCTCAGAATGCTATATTAGGGGGTACTTGTATTGACCACCTCCTACCCAGTGAATTGTAAAGCTTTCAAGCTCTTTCTTGCTTGCTTTTTAGCATCGTAAGTGTTGTAAATATTACATTTCAATTAATGAGAATGTTTATATTCTAATACCATTTGTCTTAAATTCTTTGCAACCGTTATAAATTATGAGAAGTACTTTGTTGCTTAGCAAACTTACTCGGGGGTATAGCAAGCGCTACACGTGAACGTCGCTAGCCGATAACAGACATACCTGACCCACTAAAATCGTCCTATGACACATGGACATGAATTGGAGGGGAGTCGGGAATTAGGAAATAGGACCACCAATATCATTATCATCGTCATAATCATCTCTAAAACAACAAGCAAACATTCAACAATGACAACGACAACAACCAAATGGGTATTTTGGTACGTGAGGGCACGTGCTGGGAGGACTGGGCGGTGCGTCTATCTCTTTCTCGTGACGGTATCACGTGGGGATGGGGACCCACCCCAATTACCTATAAATAAATGGGAGAATTAATGTTAAAGTCATTAAGTAGATTTCAAGATAAAAAAGAGTATAGTATTTCCTGAAAATGGTAACCAATCAACATCAAGTTTGAAAAAAAAAGAAGAATGGAAGACATTTCTTAGAGTATTAATCATCTCTTATAAATGCATTTTGAATTATACAAAACTTAGCATCTCTTAATACTTGAGCAATTTGAGAGGTTTTAACACCCGACAACTCTATTTACAATTTACAACTGGTAATGCGACGAGATATGATTACTTTGTAGTTTCTGCAAAAGTAAGTTTGACTAATTAACATTTTTGAAAAATAACAACCCATCTTTGTATTATGAAATTTTTGCAATTACTTAATATAAATCCTCCTAAAAAAACAGAAAAAGAAAAAGAAACCCATCAGAAAGCAATGGCAAAGACTCTGTAAGTAAGAGTAGCAGTGGGGCCCGGGCATGTGCTGTGCTTTTCAAAGTGACCTGTCGTTTCTGGGTTATTGAAGTCCCAAAGGGGTGAGGGGGTCGGACTCACGTGTTGGACTCTCGTGCCACCTTTTCCTTTTTGGCTCGTACTCGCACTGGCAACGTGGCGCCACATTTACACGGACACTTGGGCAAAAAACGAAACCACTTTGAATTCCTTTCCTCTCTAGTGGCTAATATATTTCTTCAGTGGGTGGGTCATTGGATGGCCCATATAATAACGGCCCTTTAGGCGTTTGGTGGTTCTGGGCTCTTAGTTCGGACCATACGAATACCAATTGGTGGTGCTAGATCCACCAACAGGCCTAGCTGATTTATGTCTGGTTCAGGCTAGATCCAGGGTGGGAGAGATTTTGGTCAATGATGAGTATCAATAAAGTCTCCAATAAGTTCAATTTCACAAGCTTTATTTTATTTATTTTTAAATTTTTAGCCTATGCAAATCGGACGATGCCAGCAAGTTTAGGTGATAAGGTCAGACAATTGACAAAACCCACGGCTTGGGTTCTAGTCTCCTGACTAACCCATCTTCACCAAACTAACGCTAACTCCACTAACTACATCAATTAATTAAAATTCATTTTTCAACTATGACTAACTTTTCACTCTAGAAGCAATTTTGGGTTTCTTCAAAGCGTTTAATTTTGATGTAATAATTGTATATAATTTTTTTTTATACAAGCAAGTACTAAATTGTCATATAAATTGTCATAGGTGTCCACAAATCTTTTTTTTTTTAATTTTTATTTTTAATGTTGTATTGGAACGGGTTACTTACAAAAATGTCTCATAAACTTTGACTCAGTACTAATAAATTTTTCTAAACTCTAAAATTTAATACATTGACCATTTGAACTATCAATTTATATCAATCACTTATATTACTAATATGTTAGCAATCTGTTAAAACCATAGTTGTGAATCTCCTACCGCACCGGCTGGTATCGGCCGGTACACACCACACCGGCTATAAAACGGTGTAAAGAAGGGTATGTTCCGCACCGGTTAAAATACCGGACAATACCAGCAAATACCGGTCCATCTCGGCTGTACTGGGCAATACCGGTCTACACCGGGTGGTATCGGTATACATCGAATTTTGTGTAATTTTTTATAAAATAATTTATTTTTATTATAAATGTCTATTATTTTAATAAATAGTAAATACTAGACAAATAATATGTCTTTTAAATATTTTTAAATACCTACTTGGGTTAGATTACGTGTTTATATTGTGTAAAAATAATTTAATGTTAAATAATACTTTATATGAACAATGCCGACATTTTGAAAGATAATATATCATAAATAAATATATAATTTTATATGTATAAAATATTAATAGTGATAAATTCGATACGATGTCCGATAATATACCGGTACCGGTACGTGCCGTACTAATAACAAAAATGGTGCGTCGACCGGTGCGATATTAACAACTATGGTTAAAACCGTGAATGCAAACTATAATAAGACTCGCACATATATTTTATACCTAAATTGAAACTCTTTTTTGTAATTATTGTCTAATATCTAAAATGCCTCTTAAATTGCCCTACATCTACATGTCATTCCAACAAGCATTTTGATTATTAGATAATTATTATAATAAGAGAATATCAATTTAAGTATATAATCATATTTTTATGAACATGTACAAGCCATATGACTATTTTTTCATCAACTTTTCTAACAAATTGTTAATAGAATGTGTTAATTGATACAAATTGATAGTTTAAGTGGTCAATGTGTTATGTTTTAAAGCTTAAGGGGGTTTAGTGATTTTAGGTCATAGTTTAGGAGGTGTTTTTGTAATTACCCCTACTTAAATTCTAAAAGACACGTGATGTATTTTGGTGTCCCTTTTATATAAAAACAATTCCACACTAACAATGCATCAAAACTAATCTCTTCTTTAAATACCTGCCATGAACTTCATTTTCTAAACCCATTAGGACATAGTTCTTTTTACTAGCATTTGATTTTGACTTAGAGATGTTTTTACTAGCTTTTATATTGTGCATGTATTATATCGGATAAGTGCAATTGCCCATAAAAAAAAGTCAAACTTTTGAGTCTGAATCCTCTAAAGTTATATTGTGAAGTTAATTGTATTGTAATAATTTTATTAAACTGTGACACCCACTCTCAATCAGGAGTTCTTAACACTTTTTTAGGATGAGTGTGATCACATAAGTTACTAACATGCGAATGAAATCTCACAATAATCTCAAAGATATAAATTATGTAAGAAATAACAACATCATTATATAAAACAATCCCATAATCACGATACATAAGTGAAGAAGTCTACTAATCCAAACTTATGAATATTTACAAAATCATAATGTAAACAAACTCTAAAAAGACTCTCATACAATGTACAACAATGTACAAGACCAACAACTCAACTAAAGAGCTTCTCGAAACTCTCCAACTTAACACCAATATCAATATCAGTGGACTGGACATCGCCACTTATCTTGCAAAATAATTTGTGCAGGTGTGAGTTATTGTTAACATGCTCACTAAGATAATCAAACTTGTGAGATTACAATGCTATTACAATAATTCGTGTATATGCAAAGCTTATATAGCTCATCAACGTGCGTAATGATGTTACAAATGACATTTTAGAACTTCATAAAAAGATACAATGTATGAAGGTACAATGTATGAAGATACAATGCAACACAAGAAGATACAATGGAGTTTAAACCCACCCTCCCGACGCAATTTATGAAGATACAATGCAACACAAAAAGAAGCACAAAAGGAGCAGGCCAATGGACCCACACCAATGTGCCCTAGTGGAGCGCTACTGGAGTGCCCCTGCCAATGGACTGCACCAGTGCGCCTCAGTGGCGAACTACTGGCGCGCCTCTGCCAGTGGACTGCGCCATTAGGTGCCCTCCAGTGCGCTAGTGTGCCCCTTCTCTCCTCTGGTTAAAAAATGATGTCTTCTAATGGAATTTAAACAACTCCAAACCACTCTAATCCATTCTCAAGTGATTCCCAAGTCTTCTAAAGCCTAGAATGAGATTATAAAGTCTCAAACAAGACTTCAAAACATTAAAACATGCACAAGGCAAGGATCCCAAGTCTTTAACTTGAAATCTCAAACTCTTGGGATTCAATCCCACAACTCTATGGCATGAAAGGTCCTCCAATGCAACAATCAACGCAACAAATGAAAATCAGCATAATCTGGAGATTCCTCACCTTAAACAATGGATACATAACCTCCTTCTTCAATCCCTTCTTCTTCTCTTCATTTCTTTCTTTTTTCTCTCATTTTCTCTCACTTTTTTTTTTTTTTTTTTTTTACTAAACACCATTACTACAGAAGCTCCTCCCTCCTCTTTCTACCCTTGACTTGAAGTCATAATAGATACAAGCTGTTTCTAATTCTCCATATGTCACACACACACACACATGCTAGCAATAAAGCACACATCTCACACACACCACACACACACACACACACACACACACACACACCCCTTATGTGTAATGAAGCACACACCTAAGTGGTTTGAGGTTAACCTCCCACCTAACACCTCCTAGCTTCACTAATCCAGATGATTAAATAATTAAACACATCTAAGCTAAGTAATCATCATTAGCCTAAAGCTAAGTTTAGAGATTAATTAAACTAATTAATCATATTTAAAAATAAATCACACTCACATGTTAAGCTTCTATTAAGACATGCTAATAAAGCTCCTTGATTAAGAAAATCATGCACTCATAAGCATGCTATTAAATTAAACATGATGCTAAACAAGATCGGATTTTACAATTCTCCCATCCTTTAAGAATTTCGTCCCGAAATTCACTTACTAAGCTGAAATAGATACGAATACTTATTCCTCATATTTTCATCACTATATCATACCTATCACCGCTATAGGAGTTTCCTGAGCACCTCTCTGAGTCATGGCATATACTCGGGATTAGGATCATTGTTCAGAAGTAATCCCTCACCCCTATTGAGTATTTCCTGATGTTTCTCTCTCACTGCTAGTAACACTACCTACAGAAGAAACCACTGTAGAGCCTTGAGTACAATTTCTCGCTATATGCTCTGATTGCGCACACTGAAAACATTTATCACTTCATGGTATTGTACAATCTTTCACCATATGTCCCATTACCCCACATCTATAGCAAAAAATTTCTCCACTTCTATCACTAGAAAATCCCGAATCTAAGGTCTCACTGAAGGTCTCCAAAATCCTTAACCTTTTTAACTTCTCGATCTCAGACTTTCTTATCTTTGACTCGGTTGTGCTTGACCTTCATCACCAGAATTTGCAGATTCTATTAGTTTTTTCTCCTAAGGTTTCAGCCCCCACATCAAATCTCCCTTTTTTGAATTGCTCCTTTCTTCTGGATAATTCTTTCACATCTTGTTCTACAATTTTTGTTTTATTTACTAAATCTGCATACATTGTCATTTCAAGGACTGAGACTCGAGATTGAATACTCAACTCCAACCTTTGCTGAAATCTTCTACACTTAGCTCACTCAGTACGTACCAAATCAGGTGTAAACTGAGATAACGCCGTGAATTACTCCTCATACTCAGATACTAACATCTTTCCTTGCTTTAGGGAAATGAACTCTCTTTCCTTCTAGTATTTATAGATGAGAGGAAAGTATTATTTATTGAAGGCTTCCTTGAATTGCTGCTAAGTGATAGGTACCACGGCTACTTGAGAATCCAACATTCGCCTAGCAGCTTCCCACCAATACCTAGCCTGCCCTCTTTGTATAAACGCTGCCAACAATAATTTTGTTCATCATTGACTGCCCTAACTTCAAAAATAGCTTCCAGCTTCTTTAACCATTCTTTAGCTTCTAATGGATATATTGTCCCAGTAAACTCTGGCGGATTCAACTTTATGAACTGTTCATACAAAGTACTAGCTGTCGATGTAGGCCTCGTTGATTGATACTCTATATACTGTGCCAAAATATTGGCCACTCTGTCTGCTGCATTTGGCTCATTCGGAACACTAACCGGAATATATATTTCCCCCAGTTCCTGAAGTCCTTGCCCCCTAGCTGGAGCTGATGACACTTCTTCCTCCACTCCCCTTGGTAGACCTCTTTATGACATTCTTTCTGTCTTAATTCAATGTTAACATACAATTTATATGACCCACATATTCCTATCAAATTAAAACCGACTCAACAACACCCTATAATCCACTGTAACTCTAGACTTCAACTCAATAACGTAGCCTTAGTCTTAAGCCTTTGCCTTAAACCTCAGCTCTGATACTAATCTATCACACCCACTCCTAATTAGGCATCATTAACATCTTTTTAGGGCATGTGTGATCACACAGATTACTAACCTACGAATGAAACCTCACAACAATTCTAAAGATATAAATCATACAAGGAATAACAACATCATTATATAAAATCATCCCATAATTACCATACATAAGTAAAGAAGGCTACTAATCCAAACTTGTGAATATTTACAAAACCATAATGTAAACAAACTTTAAAAAGACTCTCATATAATGTACAACAATGTACAAGACTCACAACTCAACTAAAAAGGTTCTTGAAACTCTCCAACTCAACACCAACATCAACAACAGTGGACTGAACATCTCCATCTATCTTCAAACAATCTGTGTGGGTGTGAGATATTGTTAACATGCTCACTAAGATAATCAAACTCGTATAGAACGAATGATAGATAAATATTGAGTCACCCATCAAAAGATAATCCACTTTCAATGATATAAAATCATACACTTGCCACCAACAATAATGGGATATGCCTCATGTACTGCAATACCTCTTTGGGATGTAATGTTTGATGTCACCACATATGTGCGCGCCTTTACATAACATTGGCCCAATATATCGATAACTTGTTATTTAAGAATATCTCATGTGATATTCTTTAGGTTAGTCCCACGTGACTGAACCTTAGGTTAGTTCCACAGGACCGAACCTTCTCTGTGCAATGCAAGTTATAAGCACAATATATGTTGTATGCAAGCCACCTCATAATTCAATAATTAATACCAACGTTGATAAGAAGACATTCAATTCAATAAAAGCAAGAATATTTTAAACCTCCCCACAATCAACTCCAACATTAACAACAAGACATCCAATTCAATACGAATAAAATTATCTTAAAACCCCACCTCATGCCGCAGTGTAAACAAATTGAATCACTCCCTTGGTGGAATTGGAGTGTCCTTGGTTGCCGTCAAACCTACCACACACCACCATATTAAACTTACGAGATTACAATGTTATTTACAATAATTCATGTATACGTAAAGCTTATATAGCTCATCAACGTATGTAATGATATTACAAATGACATTTTAGAACTTAATAAGAGTGTGCTAACTCATAATATAAGTGTTTAAACCCTTTTAACGCAATGTATGAAGATACAATACAACACAAGAAGAAGCGCAAAAGGAGTAAGCCAATGGACCCGTGCCAGTCCGCCCTAGTGGCACCCTAACAGTGGATTGCGCCAATGCGCCCTAGTGGACTGCGCCATCTACTACGCTAGTGCACCCCTCCTCTCCCCTGGTTTGAAAATGATGTCTTCAAATGGAGTTTAAACAACTCCAAACTGCTCCAATCCATTCCTAAGTCTTCTAAAGCTGAAAATGAGATTATAAAATCTCAAACAAGACTTTAAAACATTAAAACAACAAGGCATGAAAGGTCTTTCAAGTATTCCAAGTCTTTAACTTGAAATCTCAAACTCTTGGAATTCAATCCCACAACTCTATGGCATGAAAGGTCTTTCAAATGCAACAATCTATACAACACATGAAAATAAGTATAATCTTGAGATTCCTCACCTCATACAATGGATGCACAACCTCCCTATTCAATCATTTCTTTTTCTCTTCCTTTCTTTCCTTTCTCTCTCTCATTTTCTCACTTTTTCTTTCTTACTGTGGGTCAAATAAATGCGGGCCCAAACTAGTTTACAAGCCCAAAAGAATTGGCACCCCTGAATTGGGCCTGGAGCAGCCCAGAGGCAGTTGTTACAACACATGCCCAGCATATTCTATCAACCTAAGCTAAAACCCCCTCTGCCCAACTTATAGATATAATCATGTGGATGATTAGAGCATTTAATAGAAAACAGACCCGCATTTAATGCGGAGGAAGTGCTACACACAAACGACGATACTCACGTCCGATCAATCAAGCTTGAGCATGGCGATACAAGAGAAATTATGTCTGATCAGCTGACTCTAGTCGGCATAGACCTGCGCAGTAAGTCATGATTAACGGAGTAGACTTAACAGAGAGCGCCACACTATAAGTACTAGAGCTTTGAGAGAACAAGGTATGATTAATCCAATTAAGCCATATACACTTGTAAATTTTACTTTATTCGGGGTTAAGATTATTAACTTGACCGTCCGAGTGTGATCGGCCCAAAGAGAGTTGACCCATTCTAACTCCTTTGTCTCTTTACAGTAGGTTGGAAACTCACTGATATTGTTTCGAGTGATCGGTCAGGCCTTCTCAAAAATCCCACTTACAATTGGCGCCGTCTATAGGAAGGTCCAAGTAAACATGAATACCAACTTTTTAGGGAGAAAAGGAGTCCATGCCACTAAACAAGTGAACGAAACTCCCTCCGGCAATGATAATACCAACTCGGCTGGTCACCGTGTGAGACCCCAAATTTTAATTCATCAGTAATTAATTATAGTTTTGTATGGTTAGGTAAGATGTAAAATTATATGGGTACTTGATGCCTTAGGCTTACATGTGATATGTTGGCAAGTATAATGGACATATATTACATCTAGTAGAGGTATACGTGAACTTCAATTAGAGTAACAAAATGAGGTCCAATATGTGATGATATTCGATTATTTAGTATTGTTATGACTAAGACTTCTAAAGAGTTAAAATGAGTAATTGGTGCAGTGAGGTGTCAAAGCATAAGTTTATGGTTTTATTAGGTATTTTATCTTTATGCAATAGTGCAAGAAAAAAAAAAGAAAAGAAAAGAGAGAGAGATAGATAGAGAGAGAAGGAAAGAGATATAGAGAGAGAGTTGCAAAGAGAAATAGAGAGGGAGGAAGAGAGAAGGAGCTGCTGTAGCGCAAGAAGAAGCTGATTTCAGGTATAAGAACTCTTCCCTTGCTGTAGATCAGGCTGTAGGTAGAAAGACCTTGAAAACTTACTCAATTTAGATACAAAATTCTTCTGATTTGGTTAAGAATTGAGAGAGAAATCTCTGTCCAAAGTTGAAAGATTTCTGCTGCGAAAATCTACAGAAACAGCCATTTTCGGAGGTTATTTGGCCTCTTTACAAATCTGATTTATAGTTGGATTTTTGCATAGTTGAACTTTGAGATCTTAGAAAAATTTGGACTTTAGTTTCAGCCAAAAATGTTTTATATTCAAATTATGGTGATTTTTCAAAATTAAGCTGCCACTATACAAGTCTGATGCTCAGATTTGCCCTGATCTGTAACCTCTGGTTTGACAGAACATTCGACCAAGTTAGAGTAATCCAAAAATTATGAAATTTTTACTGTATTTTCTGGATTCATGGATGGGATTGTATACCAAAGTTTAGATCAAGGGGATATCGTTTACTTAGGTTTCAAACTTCTCAAATGAGAACTATCTACTGTAGAAACTTAAGTTCAGCAGCACTGTCCTGTTTTAGAAAGTACCAAATAAATACGTAGACATATTCAAAAAAATATAAAATTTGGTCTGGATGCTTTTTGATATGCCTATTTTGTATTTCTAAAGTTTTAGAATTTTTGGGTATAAGCTCACGAAGTTATGTCCAGATTATGAGGCCTGTGTCAGTTTTGGTAGATTAGAGGACCTAGTGTATTTTGATATTTTTTAGCTCTAGCTTTACATTGGGAGTTAAATTGAGATTAGCATATGGTAGTTCTAATGCATAATTTCAGTGCTATAACTTGTTTGGAGTGTAAACATTAAATTGATGATTATTGCTGAAATATACATTGAGATTCCTAAACTAACATGGTTGTAGTAGCAGGACCTAACGGAGGGCAAGATCCGTTAACATCATTCAAGGAGTAATCTTGGTCGTAGGGTATGTACGGTGACATGTGGGATCTAAAATATTTATATTCATATTGAATGAATATATTATTTGTAATATTATGTGTTGATTGTGAAATATTTGTATTGTTGATGTTGATTGTGGGAATTGAGATAATCTTATTTATATTGAATGAATATATAATTTGGAATATTATCTATATTGGTGGTAATTGTGGGAGTTATGATATTCATATTCACATCGAATGAATATATTATGTTTAATATTATCTATTGGTGTTAATTGTGGGATTATGCGATTTATGATGATCTTATTGATATTGACTTATATGCCTTACTATCTATATTGGTGTATTGTTTGTCTTATTATGAACGTTGGTGTTGATTGTGACAGTCTTATTCATATGAAGTTGCTTGATCATTATGTATATAACATCCTATTGATGAGGTTATATATATGTGGTGATAATGATGAAATTATATATATATATATATACGGTGATATTGATGAGGTTGTATAAGAGGTGGATGTGACATTGCATTCCATCCATATTGCATGTCTTGCATTGCACTGGAGAGAGTTAACCGATGTGGGGTTAACTAAGACTTAGTCACGATGGACTAGCCTAAGGGTGCCATGGTGGGCATTCCTTAATAACGCGCCATCGACATATTAGGCTGACGTTATCTAAATCGCGCGCACATGTCGGTGTTTCATGCATTGCATCACAAGAGACATTACATCGCATGAAGTATATTACATTATTGGTAGTGATGAGAGGATGTTAACATATTGTTGATGTTGGTATTTTATAGATGAGTATATATCATTGGGTGATGGATTATTCATTGATGGCTGATTCTACGATTGTATTTATCATTCTTTATGAGTTTGATTATCTATTGTGAGCACGTTGACTTTTAGCTCACACCTATACAGACTGTTTTGATAGGTAACGTGGAGATGGCGGTTCGGTTCACTGTAGTCCTAGTCGTCGCCATGGTGGCATCTATGTTGATGTCAGGATGTCGAGTCTCGGGGCTTGGGAGAGCTCCATTCTCTTACTTTTAGTTTTTTAGTTGTATTTTCAATAGGATGTTGAGTCTTCATGTAATGTTTGTTATTAACATGGTACGATGGTAGAGCATTTGGAGGATTGTTGATTGTTTTTCAATTAGTAATGTATTGATGATTTGTGGTTTCCTTTAATGTATGTTGGGGCATTTATTATATTTCTTTCTTACTATTACTCTATGTCGCTGCATTTTGTTTTTCAATTAGGTTTTAAAGTATCGTTCGCAGGTACGGTGACTTGTGCGATCATGTCTCGCCTAATGTGACATAAGTAATGTCTAATTGGGTTGGGGGTGTGACATACCGAACCACCCTGGAAAGAAGTAACGGGGGTCGGACGAGGAGGTCGAAAACCCAGTCCCCTACTAGAAGCCATCGAGGATCACGAGACGAGTTACGGAGGGATCTATACTACGCCAGGGGACCAAATCTCCGTAGAAATCATCACCGGGACCTGGGCCCTTTACTTTCCTGTGGACGTGTGCCCAGTGACCATTCACTTCGTGTTACTAAAAGGGAATTGCAGCGACGTGACGACGAAATCGCTAAGCTTACTTCCCAGGTAAGAGTAATGAGTGATGCAATATCCAAGAAGGATGACCAAGTCAGATGAGGATCACCGGCACGTTGCGACAAAAGAAGGAGTTAAGATTCCCAGAGCAG
The DNA here is from genome assembly GCA_033060915.1 of Euryodendron excelsum. Classification (NCBI taxonomy): domain Eukaryota; kingdom Viridiplantae; phylum Streptophyta; class Magnoliopsida; order Ericales; family Pentaphylacaceae; genus Euryodendron; species Euryodendron excelsum. The sequence continues at coordinate 28,639,346 of CM065384.1, read as the reverse complement.
AAGTTCAACGCCGGTGCACATTGTTAGGAGCCATGCTTCCAGCACAAGCTGCAACAATAACAGACGAGAAGGTCGGCACCATAGGAGGAGCTGGACACCACAAGACGGGGTCCGATTTAGAATCGGTCCGCAACGGAAGGAATGGGAAAGGTGGCTAAACGAGAAACTTGATAGCAGAGAATAGCTCCCCAAAGCACGCACTACTCAAGACATGGTCAGCAGAGCCCTAGATCAGATAGCGTCCACACCTTTCACGGAGGAGATTGAAAGCTGCCTGCCTCCGAGAAAGTTTGCTTTGCCAAATTTCACACAATATGACGGAAAGGCCTATCCAATCAGTCACGTCCGCCACTACAAGCAAATGATGGCACTCTGGAGTGAAGACCAATCCTTGATGTGTCGCGTATTCCCATTCAGCCTAGGAGAGGTGGCCTTACGATGGTTCGATAAGTTGCCGTCCAAATTAGTATCAAACTGGAGATAACTTGTTGAACTATTCATTGCTCGCTTCATAGCCAACAATAAGCAACCTAGAGACGTAGACTTTCTACTCACTTTACGGAAGAGTGATGGAGAGGAATTACGGACGTATGCACAGTGCTACTGGGCAGCCTATAATGAGATTGACGAGTGCAGCGAACAGCTAGCCGTAACTCAGTTCAAAATTAGTTTGCCCAGAAAGCACCGCCTACGACAGTCCTTGATGAAATAGCCAGCCCTCACAGTACAAGAATTGATGTCAAAAATCGAGCGATATGCGAGGTTAGAAGAGGATGTACCGCAGCCCGTTCTCGAGAAGGTCGGCATTATCGCTGAAAAGAAGAATGGGTGGGACACAAAGAAGTTTCGACATGAAGACAACAACGTCCAGAGTAAGAAGGTAAGCAATGGGGTCTACACTGTTTTCAAGGGCCCCATTTATAAGATTTTGCCCCAAATTCGTGACAAGTCGTTCTTCAAATGGCCCCCGAAGTTGGGAGCAGACCTTATAGCCCGAGACCAAGAAAAGTTTTGTTCCTATCACAAAGAGAGGGGGCATTAGACGGTAAACTGTCGACAACTAAAAAACCACCTTGAAGATCTGGCAGAAGCTGGCCATCTTAACTAGTATATCGACAGGGAAAAAACAAAATGGGAGGCCGAGCAGCCAAGGCTGGAGGCGCCCCCATAGATAGAAGACAAAGTTGAACCAGTCCGGGTGATCAACGTGTTGCACGGATCGGCGGACTTAGAAGCTACTGACCGGCACAGATACTGGGCCAATATTCGAAAGGCCATGCATTTGAGGGAGGTAATGCAGATAGGCCCCCCTCCAAAGAAAGGCAAGATTGGTAATGATACCGCAACCATAACCTTTACTGATGAAGATCTCGTGGGAGTTCAAACTCCCCACAATGACACACTGGTTGTGACTCTACACCTGGCAGGCTGTGACGTGAAGAGGCTGCTCATTGACTAGGGGAGCTCCTTCGAGGTTATGTACTACGACCTCTTTAAGAAGCTAGAACTGCAGGACTCCGACCTCCAGCCCACACTTAACCCATTGATCAGGGTTTAGCTTTGATCCCGTTTGGCCACTTGGAAAGGTAACTGTCCCTGTCACGGCGGGAGGAATTACCCTACAGACAGAATTCCTGGGGTCAATGTACCATCCACATACAATGCAATCATGGGTCGAACATGGTTGCATCTCATGAAGGCGATCCCCTCTTCCTACCACTAGTTGATTCGATTCCCCTCTTTGGAGGGGTGCAATAGATAAGAGGGGACCAAGTCGCTGCCAAGCAATGCTTCCTTATGGCATGTGCACCAAAAGCATGAAGAGCTCTTCCTTTACTCTGCAGTTTTGGAGCATGCGGTTGAGCTAGAAGAATTTAATGTCAAGTTCCAACCCCAAGCGGTAATTAAAGGCCAGGTATTGACTAATTTTATTGCCGAATTATCTGTTGAACTTCCATAGGAAACCAATCCAACCCCAATTTTCAATGTGCAACATGATGACCTCTCCCTGCAACTTTGGAAAAAAGGTGATCATTGGAAGCCGTTCGCTGACAGAGCATCCAATGATTAGGGGGCAAATTCAGGGATAATTCTCAAATGGTATGGCATTGGAGCTGGTCATTAAGCTGGAGTTCACTACTTCAAACAAAGAGTCAGAATATAAGACTTTGCTTGCAGGGTTGCGCCAAGCTATTGATCTCAGAATTGCTGAAATCATGATCTACTCAAACAGATTCCTAGTTAAGTCGTGAGTTAGATCACTGAAAAATACGTAACACGCAACATCCAACAAACGAGAAGTTAGGCCCCAACTGGGAAGGTCCTTACTGAATTACGTCCCAAGTCAGCGTGAGGGCATATCGACTGGAAATTGTCAAAGCATTGCAACAACGACCCCGACCTTGGAATGCAAACAATCTCAGAAAATTCTGCCACTAGGCCCTTCTTATCTTCAAAGGATGTATCTGCCTGTAGTTTGTACCCAGAAGGAGGCAACTTCCTTCAACAAAAATTTAATCCTCGCACAAATCAATGAAATTAGAAGCTACTCAACAAAGTTGATGCCACTCCAAATTGCAAAGTATCGAAGGAAAATAAAAAATCAAATGTAAAAACTTGGTTCTGGATCATTTATAACCAGGTCGGCTAATGAAGGTCACAAAAAACCAGGTGTAAAAACCTGGTCCTAGATCATTTATGACCAAGTCAGCCAATTAAGGTCATTAAAACTAAGTGTAAAAACTTGGTCCTGTCTAAGTTGGACAGGTCACCCAATGAAGGTCACAAAAAACTAGGTGTAAAAACCTGGTCCTATCTAAGTTGGACAGGTCACCGAATGAAGGTCACAAAAAACTAGGTGTAAAAACCTGGTCCTGGATCATTTATGATCAGGTCGGCCAATGAAGGTCATTAAAACCAAGTGTAAAAACTTAGTCATGTCTAAGTTGGACAGGTCGACCAATGAAGGTCACAAAAAATTAGGTATAAAAACTTGGTCCTGTATCATTTATGACCAGGTCGGCTAACGAAGGTTATTAAAACAAAGTGTAAAAACTTGGTCCTGTCTAAGTTGGACAAGTCGGTCAATGAAGGTTACAAAAAACCAGAGGTAAAAACCTAGTCCTGAGTCATTTATGACCAGGACGGCCAATGAAGGTCATTAAAACCAAATCTAAAAACTTGGTCCTGCCTAGGTCAAGTACATTGGCAAAGAGCTTCGTCAAAATGACAAAGCTAAGTGTCCCAACTCAGCTCTAACCAAATCTAGTGGATTGGCTAAATTTCTCTTTATCTAAAGTTATGAATGAGATGAAATTAGGAGTATTTACTTCGTTAAAACATGCTCTATCTTCCAAAGCTTGACAGAGATGCTATTTACCAAAGTATGCAGGTCGTCAGATTTTTTCTGCCTAAATTGGGCAGGGATTCTATCTGCCTAAGTTCGGTAGTTCAAACAAATAAATAACAAAATTTTTATCTAAACAAAGATAATATTCATAAAAGCATATGTTCAAAATTGATTCATGAAATATACACTTCTTGCAAGGGTGATATTGTTCAACAAGAAAAGAAAAAAGCAAAAAAGAGAGGCCCTAAGGTAGCTTGACTGCTGGAGGTTTGGCAGTGGATAGGTCAGCCGGAGGTAATTCAGAGGTTGATGGCAATTCGGTTGGAGGAAGCTCGATAGGATTGGCTTCATTAACCACTTGAGTTTTGCATCTTTATCCCTCTCACGTTCGGTTTTTTCATCAGCCTCATCCTTTGACTCAAGTACTGCATCAGCTCGGGCAGGAATCTCCGTCTAGAAGGAGGAAGACTTGTCCAACTTCAACTGCCTCAGAGCGCCCTCCAGCCATCTTGAAATGTATGCTTTGCGATTTGCTTGACCTAGGCCTCGTAATGATCCCCGGCTTCCTCAAAACCCTTGTTATATTTGGCTTCAGCCTCTTTTTTCAGCTGCTCCACCTCTAGTTGAGTTTCAGCTAGAGACGCTTCTAAGGCCGCCGACTTCTCAGTTTCGGTCAGTTTGGGCTTCAGATCGGTAGCCTCCGTTTCATCTTTTCAACAGTCTTCTTTCTTCTGCCCAACAGAGGCTTGCGACTTGGCAAAAACACCCTGGCTATCCTGCCAAGCCTTTTGAAAACCTCTGGCCTCCCAATTTCTCTGATGGAATTTCTCCTTCAGCTCGGAGTACTTTTTCAGAAGAGTCCCTTGTCGATCTTATAGGCTATAGAATCGTTGCATAACCTCTAAGCCGTGAATGCCCTAAGGAGGATAAGTAAAAACAGGCATTAGCACAGAGTTTTCAAATCAAATAGCCAAAACAAAGAGTTCGGCACAACAGACTTACCGCGAACGTTGACTGAACAACTCCAAGCATCAAGTCTCTAGTGTTGGCGTTGTTTAGTTCCTTGACATCCTTAGGCGGTATGATAGCCTAAAGGGCCTTGATCGCGGCACTAGGGCAGCACTGCATTAAGACTTCGATTTGGGCTGTGCTATGAATTTTTCAGCCAATGGCCCCTCCATCGTGCCCTTGCCCTTCTCGACAGTAGAAGGCCCCATCGATTTATCTTGGGTAGTGGTCGTACCTTCGACCCTCGCTCGGCCGGCGACCTTCTCAGCCGTTTTCACCAACCTCCTTTTCTTCACCGCCTCCTAGGCTGTTGGTTCCTCGTCCAGATCGACCACCTTGGTGGTAACAGGAACTTTAGTGGCAGGGGGAATGGTAGGTAGAGGAGGAGCATTGGTGTCACCGATTTAAGCAACGGTCTCGGCAGAAGATGATGCAGCTTCCTTCCTCTTCCTAGAACCCTTTGTCCAAGTGTAAGAGACAAGTCTCAAACTTTAGGAGCCATTTCAACTCTAAAAGCAGAGGCAGAGATAGCAGCAATAGGTGCGGGACTGAGAAACGGTTGTAAGCACCCCATTTTTGCCCGTTCGGCAATCTCCGGCCCGACCGGATTCGGTTTCCAACATCACAACACATGCAGGCTCAAGACGAGCCTTTCAATCTCCAATCCAGTCAACTGGTCGCTTTGCGGGTCCACAAGGACCCGTTGGAGCCGTAAGCACCATCATTCCAGGCAGTTTTTCAGACCGGGAGGTCTCAGAAATCAACGCCATCCAGGTAGCTTCTCGGGATCGAGCGATCTCGGGGACCAACACCTCATCAAAAATTTCAGACGGTTCACTTCTGGGGCCTGCTAGCCCACCAACATAGAATGTCTGTCATTTGGTAGCTCTCCGAGACCAGGCGTTCTCAGAGACCAACACTACCCTTCTAGGTAGCTTTCTGGGACCAGGCATTCTCAAGAATCAACACCACCCTTACAGGTAGTTCTCTAAGACCAGGCGTTCTTAGGGACCAACACCGCACATGTAGTTTTTCGAGATTGAGCGGTCTCGGAAACTAACACCTAGGTCAACACCGGCACCTGCTAGCCCGACTCGGTGAAAAATGACCAAAGTTGCCCCTTGGGCCTCCAGGCACGTTTTGGGAAAGCTCAAAATTCCTCAAAACGATAAGTCCATCCTTCCAAAATATTGTTAAACCATTGGGCATCTCCCGCAAGCCATTTGGTCTAAATCCGGTCCTATTCCAACTCATTCTGATCAAAATGACCATTTTGCCCCTGAATGTCTCAGCACGGCACAAACCTCGCTAAACGGCAAAAGACTCTCTCAAAACCATCCCTGAACAGCCCTACACGCTTAACACAACATACCAAACCATTCCTGACCATTTCCAACCAACTCCGGTCAAAATGACCATTTTGCCCTTGGAAGCCCAAAAATGCCTCGAAATAGCACCGGCCTTGGGATTTCGAGCAGAGGGTTTCACCACATGCCCTTGTTTAACCCAAGGAATGCCCTACAACACTAAGCTCACACGACGCGATAAAAGTTCCCTGGAGCATCTCACAGACGCTCTGCCTAAATTGTCTTTTCCCCCAATTCCCTAGTTATAACGCACCGTCAACTGACTTGAGAAATGCATAAATTAGAGAATTCTCGAAAGCTCGTCCATAGATCTTTCCATCGATACGGTTCGATCGAATAGATCGCTTCGCGAAGCCCTCCATCATACGGTGTGAAAACTGTAACTTTTAGCAACCCTCGGAGCGTCTCGCAGACGCTCCGCCAAGGTTGATTTTTTCTCCGATTCCCTAATCAAAACGCACTGTTAAACGACTTGAGAAATGCGTAAATTTGGGAATTCCTGAAGGTATTTCCAAAGTACTTTCCATCGGTACGGTCTGATCGGATAGATTGCTTCTCAACGGCCTCGATCACACGAAACGAAAATAACCACTTTCAAACATCCAGGGAGCATATCACAGACGCTCCGCAAAAGTGACCTTTTTGGCACACTTCCCAAGATGATATCACTCACCTCTAAACATAATTCAAACTTTTCAAAAACATGAAAGTTCATCGGAAGCACTAGAAGAGCATCTCGAGTGCGACCGATTCCCCCAAAACCTTCCTGATTGACTTAATTATCGAGACAAAGTTTGGACGAACTTTCCCGGTGATGGAGCGTATGCTACATGCGCTCAAATTTTGATTAGATCGACTGACTTTCGATCAACAGTCGAGATTTAACCAGTACACAGGGTGCCACGTGTTATTCTGGCATTGGAACAGTACCTATGCATGTCCTACATGCACAAGGCCAAATTTTAGTGTGTAGCACATGCGCAAGGCCTGTTCCAGATTGCCTACAAATAGAGGCCTCCCCCCTTGCACATTCCAAGTTCAAAATTGATACGAAGTTCTGCTGAAATCAATCCAGAAACTCGAATCTCTATATATATATTCCTCCCCTCCAACACTTAGGCTAGATTCTACCCTTCCTAAGCCTATACACTCCACTTACAAGGCCTCATACACACTTATACACTCCACTCTAGCCTCTCAAGCTCTCTTGAAGTCACTCAAGCTCCAATCAAGACATCCATTGGAGACTATAAGTGTGTTGAAGGCAAAAGGTGGTATCCCTTTTTACATTTGTGCTCTCCCCCACTCTTCTCTTCTCCCTCCTAGCCTAGTTAGGCTATTCCTTATTTTAATCCCCATCTTCAACCCCCCTTTCTTGCATGCTTGAGCCAAGACGGCTCTTAGATCATGCCTAGAGGAAAGCAAGTGACAGCCATCGTGTAGGGGGACCTCTCACTAGCCTACTTTAAGATGGTATGGCCTAGGAGCCCCTTGTTTATGTGGTGAAGCCTAAAAGCCTTGTATGTGAATCATGACCCCTTGCATATTGCTATCTTGATCATGTCTTATGTGCTTGGTTTCATTTTATGCTTATTGCCATATTCCACAATGCTTGCATTACTCTTAATTTTATATTATTTCCAAATTCTACATTTCTTTCAAAAATTATTCCAAGAGTTGGCCCCTTGAAGTTTAGGATGAGATTTTAGAATTATGCCTTAGAAGAGCCCTTACTAACCCCCTAACTCTCATTTTGGCATCATTGTATTTCAACTTGCATAAAGGTTGCTTTCCATTTCTCTAATTTTCAAGATTTCCATTCTTTCAAGCATAGTGGTTGGAATGGCCCCATGAAACCCTCTCTCGAGTGGTCTCTCTTTTATTTGGTCATATGAACCCTCTCTTGATGGAATGATTCTCTTGAAAAGTGGTTTTCAAAATCCTTCTCAAAAGATAATTTTCAAAAATACATTCTCTCCATCTTTGCATCAAAAATGATTTTTCAAAAATTGTCATCATAATGTTGATTTTTGAAACCCCCACTCTTGTCAAGATAAAAGTTATAATGGCCATGAGGAAACCTTCCTTGGAATGGTCCCCAATTACCAATCATATAAACCATACTCTTGGCTAGAGTCAAAATTTTCATGGAAATGATCTTCAAAAAGATTGCAAACCCAAGTCCATTGTGTAGCATGTTTTGTCCTTCAAAAATCCTTCCAAAAGTGCATTAAACCAACTTTTAAAACCATCTTCCAATCCAAACCTAGGTTAACTTGACCCTAGTTACCTAACCCTAGGTTAACTTAACCCTAGTTGACCAACCCTGGGTTAACTTGACCCTGGTTGTCCAACCTAGGTTAACTTGACCCTAGTTACCTAACCCTAGGTTAACTTGACCCTAGTTGACCAATCCTAGGTTAACTTGACCCTAGTTGTCCAACCTTAGGTCACCTTAACTCTAGGTTAACCCAACCTTGATTAGTTAACCATAGGTCATCTTAACCCTGGGTTAACTTAACTTAAGTTAGTTAACCATAGGTCATCTTAACCCTAGATTAACCTAATCCAAGTTAGTTGACCTTAGGTTACCTCTAACCCCAGGCTAATCCTATTTAGGTTAATACACTTCAAGGTTCCAATTCTTGAACCCTCTTCTAATTGGTCATTCAATTTTCAAACTATCCTCATAACCTACTTTCCAAAATGTCCTACTCTCATAATTTCAGAAAAAGTAACTCCATAAACTCTTCAAATGTTTCAACACTCCATCTTCAAGACATTTCCAAAAATATTTTCAAAGAGTCACAAACCTAAGGTGTCCCTAGCCCTCTCATGGTTAGGGATTCCAAGGACAAGTGATAAATCAAGAACAACCTCTAAGGTTGTCCATATTAGGATTCCAAAACCTTAGCCATTTTCAAAAACCACTCTCCAAACCAATTCATTAAAACATTTCTCCAAGGTTTTCAAAACAAGACTTCAAAAACACTTTCAAGTTTCCTTGAGTCACGACAAAGCCTTTTTTCCAAAACTCCTTTAAGGTGATCCAAAATCACTTTCCAAAAAACACTCCACCATTCAATTTCAAGACCACAAAGAGTCTTCAACTTCCAAGACCTCAAAGTGTCTTAAACTCTTTCAAAGTCCCAAAGTGTCTTCAAACCTTCCAAAGGCCCTAATGCGCTTATTTTCCATCGGGCTCTTGCCCGAACTACGAATGACCTGATTCTCATGAAATGAGATACGTAGGCAACCTAAAATGATGCGGTTATAACTTTTATTTTAACTCCAACCCCTTTTCAAAAACTCCAATCAATTCAAAGTTTCTATTCCAAACTCTTTCAAAACCCCCATTAGTTTCAAATTTCTTCCAAAAACTTACATCATGCATCATCCATTTGAAAAGTGATGATTAGACCCTGTTTTTAAAATTCTAAAGTGGACATTAAGGGGACAATGGTAACTGGTTATTTTAGTGAGTGAACAAAGGGTGATCAGACACGTAGGTACCGAAAGGGCGGGGTAGGGTGATGATCTTAGGATATCTTCCCTACACGTAACCAACCCCCGAACCATAGATTTCTGTTTTCGAATGATCAAAATGAAGTTATTTTCCAAAAGGGCTTCAATTTTTCCAAAGGTTGCCAAACAACCTATTTCCTTAAAAACCCTCTCTTGAGGGAGTTTTCAAAAACCTTTTCCAAAAACCCTAAGTTTAGTATTCGGATTAATGCTTAGTTCTAGGTGCCCTAACTCACCTTAATCAAGTTAGGTGGCGATTCCTATTTTTCTAAAAAGCCCTTAGTCGAACCAATTTTCGAACCTAGTCGCACTTGTCCTTCTAGGAGGATGAGTTCTAATAACAGAGTTTTGTGCTTTAGGGTCTCCGAGCCGAAAGTACCTTGGACACCCAAAAACCGGGGCGCGACAACGGCAAGAGAGGTGAGCGATCCCCAATATTGTGCCTGGCTCCCTCCACCTTTTGGGCAGCAATCATGTTGGCAGATACCCCATTCGTCGCAGTGAAGGACTGGTACCAAATTGGCTAGCCCAGTAGCACGTGTGTAGCTCGACCTATCCTTTGCAATTCTCTCTTGCCTTTGTACGCCCAGACTCACTCTAAGGCAACAAGATCGATGTCGAGGTGTTCGGTCTCCTTGTCCTTAGGGCCAAAGCTAGCTAGGAAACACGAAAGCACAGAGTTAGGCAACAAACCAAGGAAAAGTTAAATAAAATTAGAGAAAAGAGAAAAAGCACATCAAATAGCAAAGAGAGTGGTAGACCTATCCTTTTCAGTGTTCTGGGGCATCTCATCTCTGGTGCCAATTCTACAGGAATGTCTCCAAATTCCCTTGGCCCCCTCACTCTCACTATGGCATTGTCAATCCCCTTTCTCCGAACTAGGAATGGCCCTAAAATAGTACTTGTACCGCTCCGTTTTACTGTCGCCACCCACCTCCACTGCGGTATAACAATAGTTGAACTCGTGAAGACTTAGGTTTAGGCCCAGATGGCAGTTCAACTCAATCATCCCCATCACTATTTTGTAACCGTTCGACAGTAGTTGGATTGGGGCAATTTTATAGTGGCTAAGGAGTTAGGTCAAGATAGGATGGACGGGAAACCTAAGGTCGCCCTCTACTATTGCGACAAGGGGAAACAGAGTCCCCTCTTCAGTCACCATCCAGTCGTCATTCTTCGGCCTTACCAAGCCAAAATTTACCCCCTTTGGGAAATTATACCGCTGTTTAAAGACGATAATGGCGTCGGACTGGCTAAGCATCCCCTAAGTCTGGTGCCTATGATAATTAAGGGGTTTTAGGATTCAAAGCCAGAAAAATGAAGAAGGAATACAAAGAGGAGGAGGACTTAGAAAATGGCGGTCTTCATGACAGAGACAGATGCAAGGCGTGGGGGATTTCTGTGTTCGAACAATGGATACAACCCTCTAGTTTGTGAAAAGAGTATCAGCACGGTGGTAACAGATCTGGGGTAGCCCAATGGTCACGTCTCTTTTAAGACCATCTGACGGTTGATGCCACCAAACCATCGCAAGATATTAGCCTAAGACCCCTACAATTGGGGCACTAAGGCTAGGGGTAATTGTGGGCCCAAACCATTTTACAAGCCCAAAAGAATTGGGACCCCAAAATTGGGCCTGAAGCAGCCCAGAGGCAGCTATTACAACACAGGCCCAACATATTCTATAGGCCCAAGCTAAAACCTTCTATGGCCAACTTACAGATATAATCATGTAGATGGTCAGAGCATTTAATAGAAAACAGACCAGCATTCAATGCGGAGGAGGCGTTGCACACAAACGACGGTGCTCACGTCCGGTCAGTCAAGCTTGAGCATGACAATACAGGAGAAATTATCTCCGATCAGCCGGCTCTAAAGAATATAGACCTGTGTAGTAAGTTATGATTAACGGAGTAGGCTCAACAGAGAGCGTTACACTATAAATACCAGAGCTTTGAGAAGTAAGGTATGATCAATCTAATTGAGCCATATACACTTGTAAATTTTACTTCATTCGGGGTTAAGATTGCTAACTTGACTGTCAGAGTGTGATTGGCCCAAAGAGGGTCGACCTATTCTAACTCCTTTGTCTCTTTATAGCAGGTTAGAAACTCGTTAATATTAGTTCAAGTGATTGGCCAAGCCTTCCCAAAAATCCCACTTACACTTACCAAACACAATTACTACATAAGCTCCTCCCTTCTCTCTCCTCACTTGACTTGAAGTCACAATAGATATAAGTAGTATCTAATTCTCTACATGTCACACACACACACACACACATACACACACACACACACACATGCTAGCGATAAAGCACACACCTCACACGCATACACACACCTTATGCACACACCTCATATTTAATGAAGCACACACTTAGGTGGCTTGAGGTTAACCTCCCACCTAACACTTCCTTGCTTCACTAATCCACATGATTAACATAATTAAATATATTTAAGCTAAGTAATCATCATTAGCCTTGAGCTAAGCATGAAGATTAATTAAGCTAATTAATCATGCTTAAAAATAAATCACACCTCACATGTTAAGCTACTATTAAAATAGGCTAATCAAGCTCCTTGATTAAGTAAATCATGCACTCATAAGCATGCTATAAATTAAACATGATGCTAAACAAGATAGAGTTTTACATGAACTATGTGTATGGCCACATTTACAAAAGCTAAACCTTAGTTTACATAAACCTAGGGGTGGCTACGGGCCAATGGCTCATTTGGCTAGCTTAAGCTCGCTCATCATTTATACGGTTTAAAATTTATTTTTAGGCCTGATTAATTTAATTGGTGAGCTTGGGAATTGAGTTTAAAGTATGACTTGACCCGAAATATATAAAATAATATTTTTTAATATTTTAATATATTATGTATTTAGATTTTATATTATTTAACACTATTTTAAATCGCGGGCTTAGGATTAGGCATGTCAATTTGGCTCGCCTAGCTCGTGGCCCACCGGACTTTGGCCGGACTTTGTGGGCTCCTGCCAAATTTTAGGCCAGGTCGAGCCGAGCCAAAATTGGGAATGTAAGGCCCAAGCCCAGCTCAGCCCACAGCCCTAAGGGGGGGCTTCGGGCTCAGGCTTTGGGCTTGGGCTTGGGCTTCAGGTTTTGGCTGTTGGGCGGGCTTGATGGGCTTTTGGGCAAGCTTGATCGTTTTTTTTAATTTTATTTTTTTAAATTAGTAATTAATTTATAAATTAGTAATTAATATGTAGTAATCACAATGATTAAAACTAAATTAGAAAATTAGTCAACTTATGAAAATTATACAAAAAAAATATAAATGATTAAACTTATGAAGTATTGATTAATGTAAACTTAGATAAACTATTAAATACATAAGACAAAAACTTTTAATTAGTAATTGATAATCAATAATGATTCAACTAAGTTAGAGGCTGAATTAAACTTATAAAGATTTTACAACAATATATAAATGATTAAACAATCAAACTTACAAAGTATTGATTAATGTAAATCTATATAAACAATTAATTATATAAAAATATACTATAACTTATAAATTTATGATTTGGACGGGCTTTTGGATTGGCCTAGGGTCGGGCATTTTGAGCTTACCGGGCTTGAGTCGGGCTTGGGCTACCAAGGGTAAGGCCTAGGCCTACCTATAAGGGGATTAGGCTCAGGCCGGGCTTTGGTCCGGTGAGCTCGAGCGGCCCATGGGCCTCGGGCAGATTTGTTGAAGAGAACCAACTTCTTTTGGAAAGTTTCTTAAGAGAAAAAAAATATGAATTTATTCTTCTTAATATCTGTCTCTCATCCACTAACAATTAAGAACCAACTTATTTTGGCATATTTTTATTCAAATTTTCTTTGGATTCATGGTCACAAATTTGTTGAAGACTGAAAACATTATGTCCTAAAGAAAAATATATAAAAATTAACTTAAGAGAAGGACTCCACCATCATGTTGTTGAAGAGTTATTCCGTATTCCTTTGTAAATGATTCTATGTCCGTGGTGATTTGTGAGTGAGGAAAAAAAGTGCAGTGACCACTTAGTACTAAGTGTTCAGTACTCATTCTTATTAAATTAGGATAGAAGATATTTTATTACATCAAAAATATGAATTTATACTTAATGAAGAGAGTTTTATTGTACTAAATAACACATGACAAAATTTTTTATGCATGAGTATTAAAGAATCTCATACTACTTGACTATTAAACTTTTTTCACAGAGAGAGAGAGAGGGAGAGATTTCATAATTCTCTATCCATGATAAGTGACAGAGAGATTTTAGAGAAAAATTTCCTCAATGATAAGTGAGAGAGAGAGGGAGATTTCTTATTTTGTGATTACTCCAATTAATTACTAAGTGAAAGAGAAGGTGGAGGGCGAAAAGGTTTCGTATTTTGTGGCTCTTTCAATTAATAACGATAATCCTAGTAGAAGAAAACGGGAGAAACAGCAAAAAAAAAGTCTATCGACTGCCGCAGTGGAGAGAGAGAGAGAGAGAGAGAGAGAGAGAGAGAGAGAGAGAGAGAGAGAGAGAGAGAGAGAGAGTAAGTACTTTCGGCTTGCCAGAATAAAGATCAGAGGGTTGTCAGATTGATGAGGAGAGCATATCGAAGGGCCAGTATTAGATTTCAGCAAGCGAATATGTTCCTAAGTCCCCAACCCAGCAACCCTAAAATAATTGAGAGGGATTATATATTGCTCCAAACTTGGCCGGTTACACCACCCGCAAACGGGTCATCCAGGTTGACCGTTTAAATTCTGCTTCAAGCGTTTTTAGAAATTAGAATGGTTTTTCTTTTTTTATTTATTTATTTTATTTTATTACCTTCAACTGTTTTGGGGTCAATCCATACTGTTCTTTGGTCCAATTCCCAGTTAAAAAGATTGGCCCGGTCTGAGTTTTAAAATATTGTTGCTATATTCATAATTGTGAAAGTAGTTATGTTATTTATCATAGGTGGGCTAAACAAAATTTTTATTTTTGATTATGCGGTTTTGGTGTTTGGGCTTGCTTGCTTGCACATCTTGACCAATCTTCTTCCTAGTTTGGTCTATAGCGGACCATTTACACTAAATTACAATAGATAAATTTCTTACGGCCTGACCTTATGAGGATTGACAAATGTATTTTATAATAAAATTCACAATCTAATTTGAAAGGACCTACACTCCTAACTTATAGACCATCCTGCCCTAAAATATGATCATCAACTTAAGTCTTAAATTAGGAAAAAGAGTTCTACGTACTCAGTGGTAATCTGTATCAAATAGTGACACGTGGTAGGTGAGTACATCAACAACCTGAATTTGAAGAGAAGTGGAGAGACTTTTAAGAAAACATCCTATCTAGTTTTGCGAAGTGATATTTTTTCTTAAAAACTCTCTATGACTCTACTAATTCAAATTGTTGATGTATTTCACTCACCATATATCATCATTTAATATGAATTACTTCCGAGTACTCGATACTACTTGACCACTAGACTTTTTTATCTCTAAAACTATGTAGTAATTATTTGTTTCACTCTTTGACATTGTAATTAGCATGACAGGAGTTAGCATAGATCACCTAATCCTTACTAACAATGACTTAAGGAACTTAATTTGCCAGTGATGACAACATTTTGTCACAAACCTAGTCCTTACCTACTAAATATTTAGTTGAAAGCTTACTTTTGAGCCATGGAAGGCTACTGGTTTTACTAATATTGCTACTGGTTTTACTCGTGCATGAAAAAGTTATGTTTGTTTTTTGTATTTATACTTATACGGCCAGGTCACCATAAAACAATCTTACCATTATGCCAAGTCTATGGTAATTTGAATGAGGCTTGGCCTATGATTGAATAAAGTTATTATCCAACCGACTATTGTTACAAGTGAGTTTATGAAAGTTGAGCTTCCATCAACTACATTGATACAAAATTAACAATAAAAATGCAATGAAAATATAAAAAATAGTAGGACTAATATTATACAATTACGGGGCATGCAGTTCAAAAATGTTTATGTTTAGATATGTTAATCAGCACTTTCAATCTATGCCAATATTTATTTACTTACCATTGCCGAGGTAAATGAAATTCCATGCTGAAAAGTGAGACTAATGCAATGTTCCAACATAGACTTGTGAAGGAAGGGAGAAGGAAAAAAATAATAATTGACCAACACATGTTCATTTTTAATGAGTAACAAAATAAAAATAATATATTTTCTTGTTATTTTTTTAACCCTTATTTTTTTAACCCTTAAAATGTATTAAAAAAAAAACTTATATCCTCTTAGTCCATTATCAAAGCACGTGTCAACCTACTTAAAATGTATTAAAAAAAAAAACTTATATCCTCTAGTCCATTATCAAAGCACGTGTCAACCTACTGCTTCATTGGTGAGTATCTATACATGTAGATCACACATCATTATCGTTCTTTTTTAAGCACTGTCAAATATTTAGTCCTCCACAAAAAATGCCATGCTAATTACTTGCCGAATCCGACGACAGCATCTGGTTCTCTACTTGCTTCTTGATTCTTCAACCTTGTGCAAGACTCTCTCGATTAATATATACCCTTCACACGCTTCAAAATACGTAAACATATATATATATATATATATTTATATTTTTATATACAGATACATATATGTAGTCCTCATCTTCTGTATTTTTGTCTTTAGCTTGGGATATTGCTGAATCGGTACACCAATGACGGTCACCGGAGCTGGCACACACGTCCTGGTATTCCCTTTCCCTGCGCAGGGGCACGTGATACCCCTTCTGGACCTAACCCACCAACTGGCCGCCGGTGGCCTAAAAATCACCTTATTGGTCACCCCTAAAAACCTCTCTCTCCTCAACCCACTTCTCGCCAAAAACCTCACCGTCGAAACCCTAGTCCTGCCTTTCCCTACGGGCTACACCTCCGTCCCCGCCGGCGTAGAGAACGTCAAAGACCTGACCGAGAACGGTTTTCGTGTTATGATACACGCCTTGGGTGAACTCTACAATCCTCTCCTACTGTGGTTCCAGAACCACCCGTCGCCGCCGGTGGCCATTATCTCCGACATATTCTTGGGGTGGACACACCGCCTCGCGTGCCAGCTCGGCATCCGCCGGTTCGCGTTCTCCCCTTCCGGTGCTATGGCGTTGTCAGTTATCTATTCGCTGTGGCACGACCTACCGAAGAGAGACGATCCCAACGATGAGAACGCTCTCATCTCGTTCCCAAAGGTGCGGAATTCCCCGATTTACCCTTGGTGGCAGCTCTCTCCGCTGTATCGGAGCTATTTGGAAGGAGACCCAGTTTCAGAATTCATCAAAGATGGGTTTCGGGCTAACATGGTGAGTTGGGGACTCGTGGTCAACTCGTTCACTGAGTTGGAACGGGTCTATATTGACCATCTGATGGTGGAATTGGGCCACGATCGGGTGTGGGCTGTCGGGCCGTTGATTCCTCCCGATGATGATCAATCTGGCCCAACCGAGAGAGGTGGGTCCAGCTCTGTGTTACCCAGAGATGTATTATCATGGCTTGACACGTGTGAAGATCGCACGGTGGTGTACGTTTGCTTTGGGAGTCAAGCGGTGTTGACAAACAAGCAAATGGAGGAGCTAGCACTTGCGTTGGAGAAGAGTGGGGCGAAGTTTATAAGGTGCATCAAGGAGCCCACAAAGGGACACGTGGAGGGAGATTACGGTGTGATCCCATCTGAGTTTGAAGATCGTGTGGGTAGAAGGGGACTTCTTGTGAGAGGGTGGGCCCCGCAGCTGTTGATACTGAGACACCAAGCCGTGGGCGCGTTCCTCACTCACTGCGGGTGGAACTCGGTCGTAGAAGGGGTATATTCCGGTGTGCCGATGTTAGCTTGGCCCATGGGGGCTGACCAGTTTTCAAATGCAACTTTATTGGTGGATGAGCTTAAGGTGGCGACTAGGGTCGTTGGCGAAGGTGCAAATGCCGTGCCAAACTCGGATGAATTAGCTCGGTCGTTTGCGGAGGCCGTGGGCGAGAATCGGGTCGAAAGGGTTCGAGCCTTGGAGTTGCGTGAGGCAGCATTGGAAGCCATTAAAGATGGTGGAAGCTCGTCCATAGATTTGGATGAGTTAATTCGGCGTCTTTCTGAAGAATCTTTTCACGACAAAAGTTTGATTTGATGTCCGACCCAAGCCAAACCTTTTCTAGTCTGGGCATAATTCAATGTCTTTGCTTTTGTTGGGTCTCGTACCACAGCGGTGACCGAACAGTTGAGTCACTGGCTCACACTTTTGTTGGAATTTGGAACTCACACAATTAAGGAGTTTTTTTTTTTGCCAAAATAGTATTCTTTTAAAAAATAATTCTCGATCTAGAACCATTTTAAAATTTTTTTTTCACTATAATACGACTTCTGTCAGATGTGCAGCCAAGGTGGACTTTAGTGCCAACCTTGGACTTTATTTCTTTTTTTTGGTATTCAACTGGGGTTTCTGTATTATTATTTTTTATTTTTTATTTCTCAACGATTTTTAATCCAGTTTCGTTCCAATAAAGACCCAAACCGACGGCAATTACTCCGTTCAGAGCTAATGAATTAAACCATTACACAAACTCTATTCCAGGAGTGAATCACTTTGTACTAATTGTGAAAGACATTTTTCATCTCTTAGTTATAGCTAGATAGTCAAGATTCTTTTGCTTCATGTTATTTTGTTTTCATGTCACTATAATACGAATACGTGTAATATGTATAAATGTACACATGAGAATATGTTTTTATGATGTATCAAAAAAAAATATATGAGTATATATATATATATATACACAAGTATAGATTCAGTAAAAAAAAAAAAAATACATACATGTGTACATTCTAAAATCATAAGGATATATACTAAAAAAATTATTTTTTACAAACCCCATAAATTACCTTTGAAGCACAAATCACAGTACAATTGACTTAATTTGATAAATGAGAAAACAAATCCCTTCGTTTTTTGAATTTTTTCATGTTATTTTTGCCATTGTAATTTGAATTGCAGAAGAAATATAAAGATTGTATGGATTTAAAAAAAAAAAAAACATTGTTGGGGGCAAGAGTAGAACCATCTTGAAGCTACTTTTCAAAAAAGATTATTCATTGTTGATCCATAGGAATATACTTGAATCTTATCATTGACGTGTCATTGGTGTACTTTCGGTGTTATTGTCTTCCCAATTTTTTACTAAGACTTTTTTTGGTTGCTTCACGGCACTTGGTTTAGCCTAGGTGATCTCATATAAAAATCTTATTTTGGTTTTCTTGCAGTTCTGTTGCTACGTTCAATTGTTGTACTACCAAGCTTGGAGAGAGGGGGAGGGGAAAGAACACCCTTAAATTGTTGTTAAAATGTTTTAGAAAAAGAAACAAGTATCTAAATAAAAAAATAACCAACATAGCACCTATTTTTCATAAGTGCATATGTGGCAACAAAAACTTATTATTTTTAAGGGAGTGTTAGATTGAAATTTATTTTTAAAATAAGTATTATTTTGACCAAAGACTCCACAATTAAGGTTGGCACCAGCTGAAGTGCAAGCAGCCATCAGTCGCCGACTGCTATTAATGGGAGTTGTGCCTATCACTTTTCTTGTTTTTGTATAATATAGCTGCAAAATGTAAAATCCCGGTCTCAAATTCGAGTATATCTTTTTAGCAAATAATTCAAGCATATTATGAATTGAGAATGGTGATTCCATCTCTTTTTCGTGGCCATATTAGA
Source organism: Euryodendron excelsum (assembly GCA_033060915.1). NCBI lineage: Eukaryota > Viridiplantae > Streptophyta > Magnoliopsida > Ericales > Pentaphylacaceae > Euryodendron > Euryodendron excelsum. Next base: position 28,620,359 of record CM065384.1, on the reverse strand, counting down.
ATTCCAAATTTACAAGCTTGGTCTGGAATTTTTTTTTTTCTCTTAAACATCTCTCTTTTTTCTTTCAAAATTACTGATTTCACAATTTTTTATACACAAAATATATATCAAATTATATAGTAATGACTTTTTTAAATTTGTGAACCATTGTATGAATGAATCTAAGTCAGTCACGTTTTCCTGCTTAAAATTTATGTACATATATTATAACCATTTTTTTTTTTTTTTGACAGAAGTACAAGTTAACTGGGATTAAAACTGAATAAATAGTAATGACTCTTTCTACGAACCAAAACTAGCGACGTAAGCAACATAACTCTTCTAATCAAATAAATAAATTGCGTTTCAGTTCGTAATTGGCAAATTGGAAACAAATTACTGTCATATGAGTAAACTCAAATGGTCAAAAATTTTAAACTCAGATGATCAAATTCTACTTTGGATCAATAGTTGATTGACATGAGAATTCTTATGATATTAAATCACAAAATAATATATTTTTTTATCATAATTTTGTCTACTAACATTTGAAATTTTATAAAAAATATAACTACATTGATTGCTATGTTTTTTTTAAATAGTACAAAATTTTAATGAAATTTATGCATAAATTAAGTTTGAAATATTTCTTTCTTAACCATTATGTTTCTTTTACTAAATAATTAAAGTAATTCCTTGCTTACAAGCTTCGAAATTATTGATTTTACAAAGTAATAGCATTTTTAAAATTATCAACAGCTATAAATGTTTCTTATATTTCAATGAATACATCTGAATAAGTCATGTGTACACTATAACTATGTGAACCATGATCCTTTTTACTTTGACGAAATTGTATTTAGGTCCTATAAATTTTGAGTGTTTAGAATATAGTAGTGCACGTTGACCCTCTAAAATTTTAAATGTTTTACCTTAACTTTTCAAAACAAGAGAAATTTTGCCAATAAAATTCAAAAAATTTTATGTTGACCTTCCAGAACACCTAAAGTTCCGTTCCTGATCACGTCATACTTTTTTGTTGTGTATAACTTTGATTGCTAATGCACAGTAGAGTCTGTGTGGTGTAAGCGAAACAAACTCTATCTGAAGTCCACCATACCCACGTACCAGTTGAGCTCCAATTCCATGTTCCCGCTAAAGAATGCTGTTAAGGCTATAGAGGGTGTATGTATGTATATATACCAGAAGTTTTGCATATATAGTAATGCGTGTGTAATTTTCTATTGAATAAAATAAAATTACAATAACAAATTCTAGTTGAATCACATGTGTAATTCTTTATTTGATAAAAAAAAGTAACAACTCCCGCAATTCAATCAAAACACAATTATCTTTATACTACATTGACAAACTTCTAGACATTCACATGCATACCAATCTCCTAGCCTTTTCATGATACATGCAATAACAAACCCTTGACTCAACTGCTCTATATTGACATAAACACAAAACTTAATAATGTGACCATCTTATCTCAACATTAATAATCAAAATACAAAAATAATAGAAAACAAACTTATAAATAAGAAGTTTATTCCAATTCAAGAACTATCCAAATTCAAATTCAGGTAAAATGTGTTCCCCGCACTCATTCCCAAACATTTAATCCTTATTGTCAATGCGATATTGTAATGAGAGAAAAAAAGTTCTTAAGATAGAGAATATGATAACTAACAAACAAAGTTCTTAAGATAGAAAATATGGTAACTGACAATAAGATAATTAAATCTTTCAATTCCAATTCCATGCTTTGCATAGTAAGTTGGCCAACCATGAGCATCTATTGAAGTTGTTTTGCAACAATTCTTTCGACAGGCATGAGAGAATGTAAAATTATTAGCTATTAATAGATTTTGACAATTAGTTAAGTACGTAAATATGTGAGTTGTTTACCTCGTTATCATATTGCACGTCTCTTTGTAATCCTGTAGTGATTCTTTCCTTCGCTGATTATAAAACTAAAATTCATTTTTTTTAAAAGTAAAGTGATATATTCAAATAATAGGGGTGGCAAAAGCATAATATTTACAATTTTGGAGCTGATAAGCTATTGAGAGTGGGATCATACTACCTTAATGTTTTTAAAAGTAAAGTAACATACGTTTTCATTATTATGAACAATGGAATCTCTGTTTATATATATATAAATATTTTTATATTTTAAATGTTTAATAAAATCTGTTCAAATAATGTTGTAAATAAATGTCATAACTTAGCTTATTTTGTACAATCAACATTCGATTTACTAGTTTTTGCAGTTGCATAGATTGAGCTTTAATCAGGAAGCCTCATTCAAGACTATAAATCTCACTATACTGAAGAGTGATTAATGGTCTTGGTTTTTGACTGATAGAAAGAGTGGCCTTCGACTGAGAAGTTTCGAGAGGATTGTTGGGTGTTTTAATAGAGCGATAGACGGGGAGTTGGGTGGGTAATATGGGGCTGAGGTGGGTTCAGTGGAGGAGAGAGGGTGAATGAGTTCCGGCCATGGCAAGTGTTTCTGTTTGGGTGGTTGATTTGGTGGTGAGCGAGCGGAAGAGCAAAGGAGAAATAAACAAGAAGAAAGGAGGCAGCATACAATGGTATAGAGTGTAGACCCAATGCCTTCCCTCCCCTATTGCTTTCCAATATTTCCCTTATCACCATCTCACAAACCCACCACTATCTGTCCACTTTTTCCTCTCTCTAGAAAGCCTCTCTCTAAGGATTTCTGAAAAATTTTCTCTCCTTAAAAGCCAACAAAAGTCCCACTCTAAAAAATACAAACATTCTCTCTCTAAAAGCAAACCCAACTGTCTCAGTTCTAAAATCCAGTGCCAATAAACTCTCTTAAAATCTATGGGTCTATTTGTAGAGATGGAATGTAAAGAGTTCAACCCATACACACCCACTGAATTGGTCAATTACTACATAATACAACCCTAATTTTTAATGTTACAATTTTTCACATGATTGCAACTCCAACCACACAAATATGTGTCATATATATATATACCTATATGCGCGTATGTATGTATGCTGGCACCTTTTTCAAATTAGGACGGGTCTACTGTATTTGAAGAGAACATAGTTTATCAGAACACTTCACCAATGTAATGTATGCTATCAGAACCCTTGAACATAAAATGTAGGCCATCAAAGACCTTCAATAATATATATCGTGGCATATTTTAGATGAGGGAGCCAAGATAAAATAATTTTATTCAAATGAGGGTAAGGTAAAATTTTTTAAATTTTAGGGGTCATTACACTATACGTTTTTGTAAATATATAAAAATTTATAGGGGTATAAAGGAATTTTAAAAATTTTGAGAGGGGGCGGGTCTATCCGCCAATGGGCATACATACCCTATATAGAATTCAACAGTATATATTGTGTCATACATAACATATATATAATGAAGGCTTGTTTAGAATGAAGGCTTGAACAGGCCATGCGTGTAGTTTGTGTTAAAACTCTTGCTCTGCTGCAAGCTTGCATGAGAAACTTGTTGTTTATATACCCCGTGATATGTTATGTGATGAAAATTCCTGTAGTGTGTAATCGTAATAATTATAACAAATAACAATAGTGTGTTTCAAACTGTATAATCCAATACTAGCAACATAAGCATACTATCATAAGAAAATTACATAAACTACTAAATAACGATATAAAACACTGTAAATACTTACAGTAGACACGTAAACTCCAAGAACACGAAAACTGCAAAACAACCGAAAATGTTAAGCATTCAAGGAAGATGATTTTGATCAAGTTGAGTTAAACTACTCTCTTCTTAAGACAAATTAGCCCCCCTACACTAGTACTAATGGGATGAATGGGTGTCTGTTTCCCAGGATAAAATGATCAACGGCAACGAAGAAAAATCACTGCAATTTTCATGCTCGGCAAACCAACCAATGTTCTAACTCTCTTTAATGCATTAAAATCCTAACACAATCAAGCAATACGAATGTAGAATGTGGAGGGAAGGAATAGAATTCCTGAGAAGCAATTTGTCTAGAAGCTTTGTAAATTTCAGTGTATTTGGAAACTCGATATAGAAAACCGGTGATGTTTCTGACTTGTATGAATTGAACAACATGTAAACTTTTACTGTTGGAAAAACTCTACAAGAACATATCTCGATAAATATCGACAGACATCAGCGACTAAAAGCGGTAGTGGTTGGACAGAATTTCGACGACTAGAGAACACGATTGAACTTCATCGTGTCTGAATCCAAGTTTGGCAAGAGTTCATCACGGCAAATCGGCAGGGTCTCGAACGGATGAAATAATTAACGTATGGGTGGGTGGTAGGTAGAATCGAGTTGCGTTGTTTGAATATCTTCCAATTGGGGAAGGATCTTCGGTTTATATAGGTAGTGAAGTGCCTATTCGAGGAAGGACACTTGCCAAACATGCCCTTGAGCCTAACAGACACATCTGTTTGAATTTCAAACAATTAACTTTAAATTTAGCACAAAAAGAATTGAACTAGGGTCAGGCCCGGTTTGGTCACCCTCACTCGCACCCCTGGCCCAACTCGGTTCAGTTCGGTTCTGGTTGGCAGCGCGTGGTTAACCTATAGGTTGGGTTGGTCCTCGCCTATGCATAAAATTGGGGTGCCCAAAACCCAACTTCAAGGAAAGGCTATCTATGGACATCATTTTTTTCCTAAGAAATTGATGTGGGACAAGCCACCTACACCTAAGTAACCATGATCATGTTAGCCACTTTGAGGGCCATAATCTCATTCAAATCTCCATGGATTTGAGCAAATAAATACTTGATCATTATCTCATCATGGAGGGAAAGTTAAAGCACTTTGGATCCACTTTAAAAGATATGTGGATCCTACATTTATTGAGGCTCAAAATTATGCAAAACTTAACATTTTTTAACAATTCCCCACATGAATGAGATTGACTGATGTAATGCAAAATGCAAATGCAATATGACAAAGAGAGAGTAAGTGGAAAGCTACTCCATCGGGATATGTGGCTTTTGGCTTTGAACCTTCGCTAGCGAGATACTATTGGGTTTAGGGGCTAACAAGTGAACATGATGTTTTAGACTGTTAAATCGTTAGTATAAACCAAAACAATAGTATTCGCATGGTTTCCTTCTGAACTCAATTTGGTTCTCATGATTATGTTCATTTTGGCCATGAACAATGCCTGGTAATTCATGAGTGCTTTAGAGAATGTAGCCTTTACAATTCTCATGGAAGCGGCCCCTTTACACTCATATAGGTGATTTCTTATTAATATGTGTATACCATACTCCACTTGGTTTCCAAGTTATAAGAATCATTAAAAGCTTTAAATAATTAATACGAGTATTCTGCAATACTCCACTTGGGCTACAAGTTATCAGCAGTATTAAAACCTTTAGCTTATACTAATATTGTTGCAGTTAATCACTATTTCATCATAAGAGTGGACAGGGAAACAAAATTACTCAGTGATTTTGACTAAGTCCACCACAATTCGATTATCTCGTTGAATCTAGATCTTGGGATCTTCGGTCAGCTAGGTTGGTTTGCCATTATGACAACTTACAAAGTAATAGGTTATATGACCCATTCCCCTCGATGAAGAATTTCTTGATCTCTTACTAGGCCTAGAAGAAGAACTCTCATAATATCCATTAACTAATTATAATCAAGAATACTATTCTATTTGTAAGCTATCACTTTATAGTTTACTGTTATTAATGACACTACTGTCGTGGCTTGCCATTATCAAAATAATTTTGTGCACTTGCTATTGCTGATTGTCTATTGTAATATATGTAAATAGCTATCATAGGCTACGGGCCACTAGAAATATCCTCTATGTTGTGAAGCTTCTTAACTTCCTTACTTTGCTAGCAATATCATCAGATTCAACACGGATCTGGCTAAACATGAATGTTTAGAGGATTTCCACTTTATTGTTACATCTCCAAGTGTAAAGACATCCACTTAAGGATTTTGAAGTCTTTAGAGTTAGATATCCAATCTACATTATTGTACATTTTCAAGCACATCTGGATATCTTATATAGTGCAACTCATAGTTCTAATTATCTTAACTACGACCATCCAGAAAGTAGACCTTGGGTTATTTGCATGTTTACTTAATTAACTTATTAAGTATTTCATTTCCGAATCAGTACAATGTAAGTTGTCATTATCCAAGAACATTTCAAAAGAATATGCAGTTAACATGCAAGTGGAATGAATATTCACACAAGGCTAACAATGGCATTTCCATATTACAAGGTACTCTTTGACATCTCTCCAATGTCAACATTCTCATGTCATTGCATTTCATAGCTTTGCATTAGAACCCTATCCATTGATCCATTAAATGATCCTTATTTAAATTAACATTTTAAAGAACGTCATTTCACAAGTCAAATGACGCTTTCTAGTACATAGGTTATTGAGATAACATATTCTCTATTCCCTGCAGTTTCATGTTCCAACATCAATTGTTTGTGTCGCGCCCTAATTTTTCGCACTCGAGAAAACGCAAGTGAGAAAAACACAGCATTTTCTCATTAGAACTCATCCTCTTAGAAAGACGAGTGCGATTAGCTTTGAATTAGAAATTGATTTGAATAAGGGCTTTGAAAAAAGTTTGGGAGTCGCCACCTAACTTTGTTAAGGTAAGTTAGGTCATCCAAAACTAAGTGCAATTCGAAGATTAAACTTAAGGTTTTTTGAAAAGATTTTGAAAACTTCCTTAAGAGAGGGTTTTTGGAGAAAACAGGTTGTTTGGCAATTTTTGAAAATATTTAAGCCCTTTTTGAAAATAACTTCCTTTTTTGTCTTTGAAAACAGTGATTCTAGATTCGGAGGTTGGTTACGTATAGGGACGATGCACAAGGCTATCACCCTATCCCACCCTTATGGTGCCTACATGTCTATTCATCCTAGGTTCACTAAATTAGAATATTTGATTATCCATTGTCTAATTATATCCACTTCGAGAAGTTTAGAAAAAGGTTTGATATGATGCATGACATGCAAGTGCAAGAAAAGGATTTGAAGAGAGATTTTGAAAAGTAAATTGGAATTTGAAAGGGTTATGACCGCACTCATGAGGGTTGTCTATATATTCCTTTATTAGGAATCAGGTCAATTGTAGTTCGGACTCGGGGTCTGATTGAAAGTAGACACTTTAAGATCTTTGAAAAGTTTAACTTAAAAAGGTTTGATTTGAACTTTGAATAAAAGATTTGAAATTGAACTTTGATTTGGAATTGATTTTGATTTGAAATAGAACTTAAGGATTTTGAAATTGACTTTGATTTGAAAAGATTGAACTTTGAAGGAAAACTTGAACTTGATTTGGGAAAGATTGAGTTGAGCTTTGAAAATATCTTAACTTAGATTGAAGTTTGAAATCATCTTGGTTTAGAAAAGTCCTTGAAAAGAGTTGAAGCTTCCTAACTTTACGGTTAGGGTTAAACTAGGGTTTCGACATCTTAAGATTGGTAACCTAGGGTTAAAACATGAAATAAGAAGATTTGATTTAAACTTAAAAAGTTTGATTTTGGAAAATTTCGAATTAAGAAAGTTGAATTTAAGAAAGATTTGGAAAGGATTTGATTTTATTTAGAAACACATGATTTAGAAAAAACTTGTAAAGATTTGATTTGATTATTTGATTTGAAAGCACTTAGAAAGTTAGGGTTAGGAAAGATTGAATTTTGGAAAGCTTTGAATCAGGAAAGTTCCAAAGTAAGAAAGTACCAAATTAAGGAAGTTTTATTTTAGAAAAGTTTTTATTTTAGGAAAGGTTCCAAATTAAGAAAGAATTGATTTTGGAAAGATTTGAATTTGGAAAGATCCATTTAAGAAAAGTTTTGATTTGAGAAAGGTTTTGTTAGGATTTTTAGTATTGGCTAATTCCGTTGACAAAGATACTTTGTTTGTAACCTTGGTTCAAGTTGTATTTTGGTCAAAAAGTCTAAGATTCAAGTTCAAGCTGTCAGAGTACAAGCTGTCCAAGCTGCAGTACAAGTATTTAAAGCATGCAGAGCTGAAACTTTGGAAGGTCATATTTCTTTGCTTAGGTGTTCGTTCAAGCTCCATAATATATGGATTACATATAACTTTTCGAGAGAAATTTGAATATATAGAGATCTCGGCTCAAGCAAAGTCCGCTCGAGGGGTACGTGAAAATTCTACAGATGCAAAAATCTAGAGAGCATTGCTCGAAGGCCGCTAGATATCCGCTCGAGCGGTACGAAAAAATTTTGTTCGAATTAAAATACTCTCTCATCAAAGTAGTTAATTTTTGAGGACTTTTTTGCCAGATCTTTTCAACCAATCAGGAGATAGTTTTAGCCTATTTTCCTGATTATTTTGGAAAGCATATAAGAGTAACAAGAAAGAGACTTAGGAAAAGACTCTGGATATTTTTCTTTAAGGCCTAATATTCAGAATTGATCAAGAGAGTAAAGAGGGTGAAAAGTTGATGTTTTGAGATCACAAGAGCGAGTATTTTTATCAGTTGATTTTGCAATTTGAAGAACGACTAGGAGACGGTCTTTAGAGGATTCTAAAGGTGAAGAACATCAAGGGGATTCGGTGTTAAAGTTGGAGAATGGGAGCAGAAACTCGAGGAGTCAAGCACATAGTCTTAAGCCGGGGTTCGTGTGGATTCGAACAGTAATTGTGGAGTTCAATTACTAGGGCTGTAAGTTTATGCGTGAATAAACTGTTCAATTTAGTGCTTAGCTTACTAGACGTAATTTTTTTCCCGATTTGGGATTCCACGATAAATTCCTATGTCTTTTACTTTATCGCTCTGCATTGTATACATTCATTACATTGATAAAGACTTAGGTTAAAATTAAAGTAATACGAAATTTCAATTGGTATTAGAGCGAGTTACTTTAAATTTCTAAGTAATTGATCATAACTTCTGTTTACATGGATTTGCCTAAGGAAGGATTGTCCACAGTTAGAGCACCCCTATTAGATAGTTCAAATTATCCATATTGGAAGGTTGGCATGAGAGCATTCATCAAATTTATTGATGAAAGAGCCTGGTTAGTTGTGTTACATGGTTATACAACATCCACTACAACGGTTGCGAACGTGACTGCACCTAAGACATATGAACTATGGGATGCTATTGATTATGCTAATTCAAATTGGAATAGTAAGGCCTTAAATGCTATCTATAATGCCCTCATATCTGAAGAATTTAGGAGAGCCTCTAATTGTGAGACTGCAAAGGTTGCATGGGACACTTTGAAAATTGCTTATGAAGGTACCCCTGGAGTGAAGCTATCTAAACTCCAAAGACTGACCACGACTTTTGAAACACTTAGAATGGAAGAGTTTGAAACTTTCTATGAATTCTATGCCAAACTAAGTGATATGGTTAACGCTAGCTTTAATCTGGGGGAGAGAATCCCAGAAAGTAAAATAGTCAGGAAGATGTTGAGGTCACTGCTTGAGAGATTTTAGGCTAAAGTGATAGCCATTGAAGAGAGCAAGGATGTCGACTCAATACAAGTAGAAGAACTTGTTGGCTCTCTGCAAACCTTTGAATTGCATACTCGTCCACCTAAGAAAAACAAAGTTATTGCACTCAAGCTGGCTCAAGATGTAAAGGGAGAATAAGATGATAGTGGGCCTGAATTTGACCTTGAGAAGATGGCCTCAATGGTTAAGAAATTTAAAAAATTCCTCAAGTTTAATCAGAAGAATAATGGTGGGGACAAACTTAGATTAGGACAAAAGAGTGATAAAAATTTTGGCAAAATGCCATCAACCTAAGGCATTCAATGTTATGAGTGTCATGGGTTTGGTCACATAGCTTATGAATGTCCAAATAAAAAGAAAAGGAAAGGAACTGTTGTTCTTGTTGTAAGAGAAGAAGTGAGTGAATCTGAAGACTCTGACGAGTCTAAAGATGAAGAAGAAGAATGTAACTACACTACATTCACGGCATCTCTGACTGATCATGTAGAAACCTTGGATTCTGATGGTGACTATAAAAGTGAGAAATCGAATGACTCTCATGATGACTCATTGAGTGAGTCCAGTAGAAAAGAAAAAAGTCTAAAATCTGCTCACTTTGAATTGCAAAAGCATTGTCTCAAGCTGAAAAAATATAAACTTGACATGAGTGTTAAACTTAGAATAGTTGAAAAAGAATGAGACATGCTTCATCAAGAGGTTGCTGAATCTGCTGCATTAATTAGTCTACTCATGGCACATAGACTGACTCTTACCAACAAGAACTTAGAACTTGAAAAAGAATTGCATGCATATCTAGATGAGAAAAAGTTATTTGTTTGTAATATTGCTTCACTTGAGTCTGAGTTGGCTAAAACTCAAAATTGTGTTAAGAAGATGAATGCAGGTTCAGAAAGCTTCATCAAATGATTGATGCTAAAAAAATATGTGATGATCGAAGGGAAATTGGCTATGAGGAGGGTACAAGCAATGTAGTCAAATTGGTTCAGACGGTTCAAGCTAAGGCTTCCACAGTCAAGCCATAAGGTATACCACAACCTAAAGGTCAAGCGTGAAACAGGTATGCTACTCGCCAGAATTTTAACCCTGTACATGTTAAAACTAGACAAAATTGGCCACTACCTATACAAGAGTTTGTACCTATCTATCATTATTGTGCAATTCGAGGACATGTTTGTCCTCAATGCCATAAGCTCTATGGTCTACCAGTTGACTACACAAGGACTAGAGTTAATGGATTCCACTGATCTAGGTATGAGTATAATTTCTCAAGTAATCGTTTTAATGTACTCTTATAGCCTATGTGGGTTCAACCACCAAGGCAATTCAAATAGATATTGGTATTGAATCAAAACGCTACGACACTACCTAGGAGAGTACCAAATCAGACCAAATCGCAAATAAACAAAATATGGATAAGAAGGTTTGACTATAGCTCTCAAAGTGTTCACACAGCACTAAAAGTCCAACAGCTAAACATGTGATTCTGTTCTTCCTAGAGTTTTTTTGTAGTGTGTGTTTTTTTTTGGTTACGAATCTTCCTTTATATACAAAACTCTAAAAAGATTTTCGGTTGCTTTGATGATACACTTGAGTAAGTGTTGTACGGTTAAACATGGCTTATATTGATTACACAAGAAAATTGTACGCTGGGTCATATATAATTTTGTGTATACCAGTCTAAGTGATAATTTTCATGTGTTTGTGTACAAATTTTTGCACATATCAGCCTAATTTAACTGGTTGTTTGTCCGCATGAGTGATCAAACAATTCTATGTGCTTTTCTTGTGGTTAATGTAAATCATTTTCTAGTTTGAACATATGTGGTATGATTGAATATGTGTTAATCCCCTCTATCAAAGCAAAAAAAATAAAAAATTATGAGAAGCTTGTGCCTGATGGAAAGGGCTACCTATGAATGTGTGTGAAAGTCGCTATCTGACGGGCTTTAATGGTGCAAGTTGTGTCGAGTCGATAGTAAGGACTACTATGTTCAAATAGCGTGAAAGCTGCCACGTGATTGCTAAAAAAGTAGTAAGCTTCAAAAGTAGTCATATACTGAAGGGGAGAATAGCTCAAAGTCAACCTAATTATAGGTTATAACATATGTGCTTTCTAGATTATGCATTACTTTATTTTACAAATGTGGTGTAGCTATATAGATCACTAATTAGATTTGAACGATAGGTTGATTACGGTTTGATATTCACAATAACACCACTACACATTCAGGAAATTTGTCAACTTTTGACTAGTTACTATGGTTTATATTGCCTGCATGTATATTGCTTCTGTGATCAAGATGAGCTAAGTCTATATCTCACATAACCATCTCTTGATATCAGACAAGTGTTGATTTTATTTATACCTGGTTATTTTGTGTTTATTATTAGTTTGTCAATTCGTAACAAAAAGGGGGAGATGAGATTAAATATGTTGACTTATGTTACTTGTGTTAAATGTTGACTTATGTTACTTGTGTTAAATTAAGGGGTTGATATAAGGGGGAGAAAGTGATATTGCTTGTGGATATAATTACTATATTATTTATATATTTTTTATCACATGGTTTGATTGTTTATGAATTTTTATACATATATTTTTCACCACTTGATTTTCACACGGTTTGATTGTTTATGGATGTGCAACTATAGCTTCAAAAATTTTGCATTCTTCTCGTTGTTTTTAGTTAATTTAAGTTCTTGGGATGAGAGTTGTAATGAGGTTGTTTTAATGTTTAAGTTTTGTCACAGAATTGTCGAATAGGGGGATTGTTAGGATTTTTAGTATTGACTAATTCCTTTGACAAAGACATTTTGTTTGTAACCTTGGTTTAAGTTGTATTTTGGTCAAAAAGTCTAAGATTCAAGTTCAAGCTGTCAGAGTACAAGCTGTCCAAGCTGCAGTGCAAGCATTTAAAGCATGCAGAGTTGTAACTTTGGAAGGTCATATTTCTTTGCTCAAGTGTCCGTTCAATCTCCATAATATATGGATTCCATATAACTTTTCAAGAGCAATCTGAATATGCAGAATATGCAGAGATCTCGGCTCAAGTAAAGTCTGCTCGAGCGGACGTATGTCCGGTCGAGTGGTCTGTGAAAATTCTGCGGATGCAAAAATCCAGAGAGCACTGCTCGAAGATTGCTAGATATCCGCTGGAGCGGTATGGTTAAATTTTGTTCGAATTAAAATACTCTCTCATCAAAGTAAGTTAATTTTTGAGGACTCTTTAGCTAGATCTTTTTGACCAATCAGGAGATAATTTCAACCTATTTTCTTGATGATTTTGGGAAGCATATAAGAGCAGCAAGAAAGAGACTTAGGGAAAGACTCTGGATATTTTTCTCTCAAGCCTGATATTCAGAATAAATCAAGAGAGTGAAGAGGGTGAAAAGTTGATGTTTTGAGATCATAAGAGCGAGTATTTTTACCAGTTGATTTTGCAATTTGAAGAACGACTAGGAGACGGTCTTTAGAAAGAAATTTGAATATGGATTTTTGTAAGTCTTTTGAATAGCTCACTTTCGTAAAACAATTCTAACCATGAAAAGATTAGAACCATTCTAGGGTTGCGATTTTTTATAACAAATAGGGTTTGAAATATGAACCATAATGATCACATTAAAAGTAACACTTTTTTAAAACAACTCTAGCCATAGAATGGCTAGAATCATCTTAATATTGTGATTTTGATAAAAGCAATTTAGGGTTTACACCCAAAATTTAGATCTTGATAGTTACATTGAATATAACACTTTTGTAAAACAACCCTATCTATGGAATGACTAGAATTACTCTAGGATAGTAATTTTGAAAACAAGTTTAAAAGAAAGATTTTGAATGTAAGTTTTGAAAGAGAGTTTTAATGCAAGTTTGAAAATAACTTTGAATACAATTTTGAATGTAATGCATGAACATGACAACTGCAATGCAGTAGGTTTGTGAACATACCAGGCTAGGTTTCACTACATAATCAAATGGGCCGAACGCACACCATCAAAGGTTGAACTAGAAGAAAGCCCCGAACACGGTGACCTTCAACAGTCCTTCTTAGGCATGAATCGGGGAGTCCCTTGTTTCAAGCATGCAAGAAGAGGAGGTAAAAGATGGGAATTAAAATAGAAAAAAACCCAAATGGGCTAGGAGGGAGAAGAGAGAGGGGGGTTACATAAAAGTAAATAAAAACCAACCTTGTATTCTTCTCGCTTTGATTACTTGGTTTTCTTTACTTGACTTGAACTTTGAGAGTTTCAAAATTGCAGCATTTGAGCCTTTAATGGATGTTTGGAGGCTTGTGTATGAGTGTAGAAGGTGTATAGAGGCTAGGGTTTGAGTATATGGAGGCTAGGGCTTGAAGAGGCTTGAGAGGACTAGGGTTTGGAGAGACTTCAAGCTCTGTTTTCAGGGAGATATAGTTTTTGAACTGAATTTGCGAACCCTTTTTACGCAGGGGAGGATCTATATTTATAGGCAATTGAAAACACCTTGGCGCTTGTTGTAGTGGCGCTAGGGAAAAATTTTCATTGGCGCTAGGCCATTTATTGGCTTGGCGCCATTTAGGAAAGTTTTTAGAGTGGCAAGAAACCTATCTTTTGACTCATAGGACGCAAGGCAAAAGATTTGGGTGCCTGTCCTAATGACTACCATGCAATTTTTGGCTTGGCTCTACTAGGAGTGACTTTAGAAGGTCCGAGAATGATTTGGAAGGTCAGGGATGGACATGAACCCTTGAAAGAGTGTCTTAGAGGTAATAGGCTTGAGAAACAGCGCCGGGATCTGTGAAAAGGTTGACCAGCCCACCAAGGGCAAAACGATCAATTAGATCTGGAAAACACTGGAATGGACTTGGAGTGACCCGCAGGATGACTTGAAGGTTAGAAACACTATTGAGAGTACTCTGAGGAGTTACCGATTTGATACCCAGAGCTGGTGTGGTTGGAAAAGGCAGTCGCCTTACTAGGGGCAAAACGGGCATTTTATACTGGGCTTATTAGAATAGATTCAGAATGATCCAAAAAGGTATTGGAAGGTTGAGAATACTATTTGAAGCATTCTAGGGAGGTAACCGGTTTGATACCTAGAGTCGGTGTGGTTCTCGAAGGTGATTATATGCATAGGGAAAAATGATCATTTTGATCGGATGGTCTCGGAATTGATCAGGAACCGACTGGAAGGCATTTGAACATACCAGGGTGTCTTTAGAATAATCTTAGAAAGGTAGAATTACCTTTATGAGAATTTGGATACTTTTTCGAGAAGCATGCCGAAAAGGCCCAAGGGACAGTTTGGTCATTTTTTACTAGAATGGGCTAGCAAGCACTAGTGTTTCTCCAATTTTGAGTGTTTCCATCACTCTGATAGTGTGTGACGAGTTGGTTTTCAAAGGTATCTCGTCCTTCGGTAAACGTGTCACAGTTAAGAGGTGTGTTTAGTCTTGTGACATAAGGGCTTTGTTAGCAATTTCCAATATCGACCTGTTTGTAAATGTTTTTACCACTCTGACGGTTACGATGTTTGTGACTATTTTTATCACTGTAATGGTGTGTGTTCATTCCAAAGATTGCCTGATTTTGAAAAGTTGCTAGATAGTCTTATCGTCTGAGGGATCAACTTTCTCGAAAGACGTGTTGAATAATGGACATTTTACATTGGTGGGTTAGCAAGGGCTAGAAGTGAACCATTCTACCATCTCGGGGACTTGGGTTCCATCCCGATCGATAAGTTTGAAGGGATTTACCATTTTGAGGAGTTTTCTCGATAAACGTGTCAGAATGAATAGACTTACTATTTGAGGGATTAACTTTCTCAAAAAACGTACTTGTTTGAGTTTGATTGGTTTGAACTAGAATTAGAACTGGAATTAAGGTTGAAATAGGAACTTGCTGTCTTTAGGAAGATGTACTGACTAGAATTAGGCCAAACAATGCCCCAAGGGCATTTTGGTCATTTTACCTTTATTGGGCTCGGCGGGTCTGCGAAGTGATTGATTGACTCGACTGAGTCTGAAAAATTAGTTTGGACTTGAATGTGTCTATGTCAGCTTAAATGTAAGTCCGATTGGGCCGGAGATTGTTGAGTGGATAAAAATGGGGTGCTTACAATTAGGACACTAGGATCAGAACATCCATTAATATTCTTACTCTTTTATATTGTATAGATTAATTTTTGTTTCCTTTATCTATAGACTCTTGGTCTTGGAACATTTCCAAATTTGAAGTTTTAATAGACTTAGATATATGTACAAGTTTACAAAGAAGTTCATTCCCAGAGAATGACATCGTTCTAGTATAATTGTAAGAATATCAGTACTGTTAAACTTAGTATATAAGGCACTAACATGGGTACTTGAGTTTACGCAGTTCGTATTTCCTCCTTGAAATCATAGGACTAAACACTTGAGCCAAGCACCCTCACCCTTGAGAATTTAAGTTAAGATCCATGACCTATTTATAATTTAATAGGGGTGTTACGAGTATCTTACTGAGAACCTAGGTCTTCGAAAAGCATAGCTTCCCCCACATTTCTGGATTAACCATATTCATTCAATCTAGTAATAATCATCAATTTCTAAAGAGTAGGATATCTTTTCCAGGAACACTGATTTTTCATACTTAGTAAGGTGTTAATGATAGGTGAATAAAGGCTATAAGCAACTAATGTTAGGATTAAAACAATAATGCTTTGGCTTCACCATATCTTTTACCTTAATCTTGTCGCTACATTAATTTAATCTCACTTGCATATTATACAAACACATAATGCACGAATTACTAAAAGTAATTATGCCCTTTGTACCCTCTTTATGTTGAACATCTTTTAAGACAAGAAAAATGCAATTGACTAAATCGACTACCATTTCATCCCAACACATATGACATTCAATAACAAAATATGTTAATTCACAAAACAATACATATTATTAATTCAGTCACAACACATAATCTAACATATGGTTACAAGGATACTACAAGTGTTCAACACAAACACAATAATCTAACTCATAGATAAACACATGACTAAAAATACGATGACGGAAAAGAATCCGACAAAAATCTCCTAGCCACAGCTCCAACATCCACATCATGTGTCATCTTTCGAACACTCTCAAGAGTATGCATTTGGTAGAATTGAGATTCCACCTTATGTGAACCCTGATGTGTGCCAGTAGGATGTGAGAACAACCACAACTTCTTCAAGTAAGCAAGACAAGACACACTCTTTTGAGCAGTGTGTTGGATCTTCTTATAATAGAATCGACTTGGTCCCGTCGTTGTCCTTGGCACAACTGGTTGCACCGATTTAGGAGAAACTTCTTGATAGCCCTTGATGTGAACTTTCACTTCAGCTCTACAAATAAAAGGATCATCGTCTTTGGGACTTCCAACTCAATTTTGACCCACTTCCTCGATTATAGTTGTAGTGCCTCACATGCACCATCTTGCTCGAAAAGAGACAGGTGTAACCGAAGATTCAGATTCATGGGAATCCACCATCTTCATGTGAACTACAATCACAAATAGCCACATTTGTACAATTAGGATCTCATAGAGCATAACATACTATAAATGAAAAAAATGCTTAACATCCACTAAGCATGCTAAACATAAATTTCGAGAATTTTAAAATAGTAGCATCTACCACAATTGCAATCATAACATCAAATTTAAAACACTTGACACTAACAACAATGCAAAACAATTCTCAAAATATAAATTTAGGATTAAAGCCATTCTCTAGGCATTTTTTAGATTAAGACTAACTCGGACTCGTTACACACCAACACGCGTAATGTAGATGAGCAGTACAACACTGTTGCACCTTGATTTTTTTTGCACTCGAGATATGTGGGAAACACACGGTATTCTCTTGTTAGAACTTATTCTCCTAGAAGGATGAGTGCGACTACGTTTGAATTGGAAGTTGATTTGAATAAAGACTTTAGGAAAATGATTTGAATAAAGACTTTAGGAAAATGATTTGAAATCGCCACCTAACTTTGTTAAGGTGAGTTAGGTCATCTAAAACTAAGTAAATTCTGAAGATAAACACTTAAGGTTTTTGAAAAGTTTTTGGAAAAACTTCCTCAAGAGAGGGTTTTTTTGTTGTCGTGGAAAAACAGGTTAATTGACAAACTTTGAAGAACGTTTAAGCTCTTTTAGAAAATGACTTTAGTTTTGGTCTTTTAAAAATAGTGATCTATAGTCTGTGAGTTGGTTAGGTATAGGGAAGATGCACTAGGCTATCATCCTATCCCAACCTTGCGGTACCTACATGTCTTACTATCTTAGGTTCACTCATGTTGAATCTCCGATTACTAAATGTCCAAGTATATCCACTTTGAGAAATTTAAAAAAGAGGTTTGTGTCATCACTTTAAGGATGATATGATGCATGATATGCAAGTGCATGAAAAGAATTTGAATTTAGAGAGAGTTTTTGAAAAGGAAATTGGAGTTTTGAAAAAGGTTGTCACCACACCCATGAGGGTTGCCTACGTATCCCTTTGTTGAGAATCAGGTCAGTTGTAGTTTGGACTCGGGGTCCGATTGAAAATAGACAATTGGAGATCTTGTTTGATTTGAAAAGACACTTTAGGGCCTTTGAAAGTTTAACTTGAAAAGGTGTTGGTTTGAACTTTGATTGCAAGATTTGAAATTTAACTTTGATTTGAAATCGAACTTTGAAGTAAAACTTGGACTTCCTTTGAAAAGTTTGAATTGAATTTTGAAATAATCTTGACTTGAATTGGGGTTTGAAGATGTAAGCACCCCATTTTTGATTGCTCAGCAGTCTACAGTTCGTCCAGACTTGTACTCAAGTCAATATGGACGTATTCCAATCGAAATCAACTTTCTAAGTCTAATCCCGTCTATCCATCGCTTCGCGGGCCCACCAAACCCAAATAAAGGCAAAATGATCGAAATGCCCTTAGGGGCATTGTTCGATCCAACTCCAAATCAGACACGTCTTTCGGAAGACGATAACACCCCTTTCTAATTCCAAACCAGGCACGTCTTTCCGAAGATGGTAAGTCCCCTTTTCATATTCCAATAGGTGCGTCTTTCCGAAGACGGTAAGTCCCCTTTCCATATTCCAATAGGCACGTCTTTTTGAAGACGGTAAGTCCCTTTTCCAACCCCTTTTCCAATTTCAATTCCAATCCCTCTCTCGAGAAAACTGATTCCTCAAAACGGTAAGTCTATCCAATCTGACACGTTTTTCGAAGAAAATTTCTTCTAAACGGTAAGTCCCTTTAAACCTGTCGACCGAGACCAAACCCAAGTCCCCTAGATGGTAAAACAGTCCACCTTTGGCGCTTGCTAGTCCGCCAATGCAGAAATGTCCATTTTGGCACGCCTTCCGAGAAAGTTGACTTCTCAGGCGCTAAGCCCCTTTAGGAGCTTCTCGAGATCAGGCAGTCTCGGGAATGATCGCGAACCATCAGAGTAGCGGAAGTACTCGTAAACATCGCAACCATTAGAGTAGTGAAAATACTCACAAGCAGGTCGATATAGGAAATTGCCAACAAACTCCTGTATCATTAGATCGCCGTCAGAATGGCGGAAACACTCAAAACCCAGGTCAACACTAGTACCTGTTAGTCCACTTCGGTGAAAAATGACTAAACTGCCCCTAGAGCCGTTTTCCAACACATTTCTCGAGAACACACCTAAATCCTCAGCATGGTAAGTCCACCCTTCCAAGATTGTCTTAAAAGCAATCCGGCATGATTAGCTGCCTTCTAGTCAGTTTCGGGCCAGTTTTGAGACTTTTTGGTTAAGATGACCATTTTGCCCCTAGGTATCCGAAAGCCCCGAGGACCATACCGGCTCTGGGTATCAAACTGGTAACTTCCCAAGAATGCTTCTTATAGTGTTCTCAACCTTTTATCATCTTTCCGGATCATTCTGAGTCAGTTTTGATAAACCCGGTACAAAATGACCGTTTTGCCCCTGGTGGGTCGGTCACCTTTTTCTGGCCACACCAGCACTGGGTATCATACTGGTAACTTTTGGGAATATTCTAAATAATATCTCCAAATCTCGAGTCTTCTTTCGGGACATTCTGAGTCCGTTCCAGCAGCTTTCCGATCTAGTTGACCGTTTTGCCCCTAAAGGCTTGGTCAACCCTTCCAACAAATCTTGTCATCCTTTTTCAAGTCTACTATCTACAGGACACTGTTTTAAGTGTTCCTGTCCATTTTTGACCTTCCAGGCCATTCCCGTCTCCTTAAATGCTTCCCGGACCTTCTAGAGTCACTCCTAGTGAAGCTATGCTAAAAATTGCATGGTAGTTACTAGTATATGCCCCCAAATCTTCTCAAGATACGTTGCTTGCCGACCTTAAAACTTTCCTAACTGGTTGGCGCCACTAGTAGTGGCACCAGAAGCATTTTTGGCCTGGCGCCACTGCAATAGGCGCCAGGTCATTCCATTTTCTATAAATACAGAGCTTCATCCAACCTGAAGGAGGTCATCAAACTCAGTCTAAAAACCATACTTTTCGAAATACAGAGCTCTTAGCCTCTCTAAACCCTAGACTCCTTAGGTTCTCTAAACCCTAGCCTCCATACACAAACCTTAACCTCATATACACTCACATACACTTCCATACACTCATACACTAGCCTCCAAAGCCTCCTTTGAAGACTTGAAGTGCTTCAATCTGAAGTTTTGAAGATTGAAGACGAACTCTTGAAGATTGAAGTGAAGACGAAGCAAGACAAGCAAAGAAAAGCGCGCAAAGCTAAGCAAAATAAAGAAGACATAAGGTAGGCTTCTTATTTATGTTTACGCATCTTCCCCCCTCTCTTCTCTCCCCTAACCCACTTGGGTTTTCTTCTATTTTAATCCCCCATCTTCTTCCCGCCCTTCTTGCATGCTTGAAACAAGGGAATTCTTAGTCCATGTGTAGGATTAGACTATTGGAGAGTCACTGTGTCGGGGGTTTTCTTTTAGTCTAACTGGAGACCACGTGGGTTCGGCCCCCTTGATTATGTGGTGAAGCCTTTAACTTTTTATGTTCATGACCCTCTTTGCATTGTGCATATCATGATCTTGCATTTTTCTAAAATTCGTTTTCAAACTCGTTTTCAAACCTTGCATTAACATCGTTTTCAAAATTGCATCAAAATCTTTTTTTTCAAAACTTGTTTTCAAAACCACAATCCTAAGGTGGTTCTAGCCTTTCCATGGCTAGGGTTGCTTTAGGAAAGTGTTACATTTAAAGTGCTAATATGGTCCTTATTTTCAAAACCTTTTGTTGTTTTCAAAACCATTATCTTAAAGTGGTGCTAATCTTTTTATGGTTAGAATCGCTTTAGAAAAGTAAGGTATTTTGATATATACTTCCTAAAAACTCTCTTTTCAAAAAACTCCTCCTAAAAATCTCTTTTCCAACATGCTTTCCATAAACTCTCTTTAAATTCCTTTTCAAAATTGTTTTCAAAAACTCCCTCCAAAAATCTATTTTCAAAACTTCATTTTCAACTCCTTTCCAAAACACTCTCTAGGTTTTCTTCCTAGAAAACTCTCTCCAATCTGCTTTCCAAAATTGTTTTTCAAAAACTCCTTTCCAATAATATCTTTCCAAAAACATCTTTCCTAAAAGTTCCTTTCCAAAAACATTTTCCTAAAAGCCCCTTTCCAAAAACGCTTTCCTCAAAGTTCACTCTTCAAAGACGCTCCTTACGTTTCTTTTCTAAACTCTCTCTTTTCAAAATTCACTTTCTAGAAACTTCTCTCTAGGATTTCCTTCTAAAAACTCTTTCCTTAGAGCCTAGGTTAAATCCTAGAACCCACAATTAGGAAACCCTAATCTTCCTACCCAAAAACATAGTTTCTAATTTCTTATTTTGGCCTCAAAACTTAGGTTTTCAAAACCTCTTATTTTCTATATCAAAGCTATACATATTTCCAAAACGTCTTTTTTACGTCAAAACTATAGTCTTCCAAATCTAGGGTTTCTAAAACTTCACCTTCCAAGTCCATGTCAAATCCAATCTTTCCCTTTAGTAAACTAGATCCTATCCTCTATTATTAGAAACAAAATCAAAACATCTCTTTTAAGAAACAAAATCCAATCCCTTTTTTTAAGAAATAGGAATCTCAATCCTTCCTAGTCTAAACCTTTCCTATTTCAACTCTTTCCTAATCTCATACTTTCCTAAACCTTAAGTGTCCAAAACTTGAACATAAAAATCTTTCCTAAATTTTAAAACTCAACTTCCATATCTTTCTTAATTCAACCCTTTCCTAATTCTATCCATTTCCAAATCTTAGCTTTCCAAATCTAAGATTTCAACTCTTTCTTAAACTTAAACCTTTCCTAACTTCAAGTATTTTCTAAAACTCAAACTTTGAAACCTTCTAAAATTCTAAACTTTCTAAACTCAAAACCTTCTTATTTTCAAAGCTTCCTTATTTCAAAACATTTCAAATTCAAAACTTTCCTAAGTTGAAACTTTCCTAAAATGAAGTTTTCCTAAAACGAAACTTTCTTATTTTGAAACTTTCCTAAATTGAATTTTTTCTAAACCAAAACTTTCCTATTTTGAAACTTTCCTAGTTTGAAAACTTTTCTAATTCGAACCCTTCCTAAATCCAATCTTTCTTCGATCTTCCAAGTCCAATATTCGAGTCAAGTCTTTCTTAAATCCTATGTTCCTAAGTTTAGGTTTCCTAAACCTCAATCTTTCCAAATCAATTTCCTAATCCTTCAATTCCAATTTCCAATTTCCATTCTTCTAAGTTCAAATCAACTCTTTTTCGAATCCAATCTATTGTTTTCTATCGGACTCTAGTCCGAACTACGACTGACCTGATTCCTCAAAAAGGATACGTAGGCAGCCCTCATGGGTGCGGTCACAACCTTTTTCAAACCTCTAATTCCACAACATTTTTCAAATTTCTATTTCCACAACTTATTTCAAACTTCCAAATTCCAAATTTCTATTTCCAAATTTCTATTTCCAATTTCTAAAACTTTCCAATTTCAAATCTATCTTTTCAAATTTCTTTTCAAATCTATCTCCAAATCTATTTTCCAACTCTTTTTTTCTATTGCATTTGCATATCATGCATCATGATAGTTTTTAAGCATTCTTTTTCTAAAGTGGATAGGATTGAATATTTGTTAGTTGAAAACTCTCATAGGTGAATTTAGGGTAAATAGACATATAGGTATCGCAAGAGTGGGGTAGGGTGATGGCTTAGTGCGTCTTCCCTACACGTAACTAACTTCCGAGTCTAGGATCACTGTTTTCAAAGACCAAAATGGAGTTTATTTTTAAAAAAGGGCTTAAATATTTTTTAAAGGTTGCCAAACAACTTGTTTTCTTAAAAACCCTCTTTTAAGATAGTATTTCCAAAAACCCTAAGTGTGATCCTCAGATTATGCTTAGTTTTTAGGTGACCTAACTCACCTTAATCAAGTTAGGTAGCGACTCCAAATGTTTTTCAAAAGCCCTTTATTCAAATCTATTTTCAATTCAAACATAGTCGCATTCATTCTTCTAGAAGGGTGAGTTCTAATGAGAGGGTACAATATTTTTTCCGTTTGTGTGTGTATTTCTTGAGTGCGAAAAATCTAGGCTCGACAGCTGGCGACTCCTCTGGGGACACTTAGAGGGTTAGGCCATAGTCATGTCTCTTTACCCTTCACTCATGTAAAGTCTTCAATTAACTTGATCAATCCTATTCACTTTAAATTTTCAAAACCAAAATTTCAAAATTGTTTTCAAAAAATCATGCATTTATTCATATTATCTTGTATTAGGTTTGCCATCCACATACTAACTCTTGCATCTTTGTTTTGTAGGTGCGCTTTTTGTTTAATTTTTATGCATGAATGTGATGAACAGGATGGATGTGAGTTGTTGGGCTCTTTCCTCCGCTTTCAAAAATCACACACACACTGCATGTGCACTTATATTCTGCATACTTGCATTTTACCCTGATATGTCCTTTTTAGTTAGAAAGAGGGAACGGTATATTAGTTGTGGGCTAGATGCTGTGTCAGTTTCTTTGCCTATGACCTCTTGATGGTTCCCCCGCTTGGATCACCAAATGATCATGGCACCACCTTGGGGAGTGGGCCTAGGTTTGAAGATCCGGGGACTAAGCCTTTTTAGGACGCATTAGTCAACCCTCAACCTCATACTCATATAGACATCTTGCATAGCCGAACCTTTGCCGGATTTAAGACACGACACTATTTTCCAAAACCATGGAGGAAAGGGCAACTGCTCTTATTTTCATTTATACCTGTCTATTTCTGTTGTTATAATGATTGTATTTTTACTGTTATAATGCCTGTCTAATTGCTCATACATGTATATGTACTTCAACTGTATTCTTTTTCCTTATACTTTATGCATCCATTTTCATACATTTCATATGCCATGTCAAGATGAGAGTTCCAAATAACTCAAGTCACTGCATTCTTGCGCATATGATCAACCTAAAGAGAGTGACACCTAGTTCACTCTCCCATACATTAAACCTACCCAAACCCTAAGGGTTCCCACGTTAACCCTAAGGAATCATTGCATACATTTTAAGTCATTCCATTAAGAGGGACCCTAATCCCTCTATGCTCACGGAGATAGGGTTGCTAAGAAGATAAGGGGCAATCAATCAACAAGGTCTTTCAGCGACCTCCTCGACATTGAATCCAACAAAGGTGAATCCGAAGACTCAAGAGTAGTTTAGGATTCCTTATGTAAAATTAGATAGGTGGAAGTCTAAAAGAAAATGTCCCCCTTCCCCTTGTTAAAATGTGTCTCAATTCCTTTATATTTAAACTCAAGAAGTCCTATGTACTCCTCTATTTTTCATGAATGAATGGATGAATGAATGTTTCCGCTAAATGGTAAGGTATTTGTATACAAGTCCTCTATCTTTGAAAGTGAGCTAATACATCATATTTAGTCTCTCTCTTAAGTAGGGGCACCCCTAGGACATGTATTGCATAAAAATCTTCAAATCAAGGCACTAACTTCTCTTTTGTTTCTTATCTTCTGTCCTCCCCCTTCTCATCTCCAAATACCAAGAGAATAGAAGGCAAAAGCAATACAAGCAGGGAGTTTTCTAAATCACTCACTTATTATCATCATATTGCTTACACGTTCACTTCTTTTATGCTCATGCACCCATATCCATTGCAAGACAAGAATTTCAGGAAACTCGAGTCATTTCATTCTCTTGCATCTAATCAACCGTAGAGAGAAAGGAGCAATCCGATTTCATGTTAATCGAACCTACCAAAACTCCTAAGGGTTTTTAAACCCTAAGGATTCATGGCATGCATAGAACCATATCTCGAGAGAGGCCTAAATCTCTCTCAGTCTATGGAGGCGAGATTGCCCAAATAAGAAAACATCAACCGGCCCACGTCGAAGAGGTATTGTATTACATAATAAGGGCAAAACCTCACCTCCAAAATAGACTTGTCATCATGCCTAGATTCCCTCTAAGAAGGGACTTTTATAGGACATGCATCACAAAGAACCTCCAACTCCACATGCTGACTGCATTCTATTTTTCTTTTTCTTTTTGTAGGTCAGAGAGCACAATTGAATTCATGCAATCCCTCTAGCACCTCACCAGATTCAAACTCATGCAAGGATAAGCCCGGCTATTGAGGGAGGCTGAACCTACATGAAGGAATAAGAAGAATCAACCATCCATCCGCAAGACATTACCTCTATGCAACTACCCTCGCGCCATGCCAAGACATTCACTATCCATGTAGAAGAGGACCTCACCATTTGCGAAGTCTTGTCTGACCCGTGCATTGCAACAACACATCCTTTAACTTCCAAATGCATGACAAATGTCGTGAACTCGCCCTCCATTGATACACCCGATGAATGAAGCACCAAGAGGTTGATGTAGTCCCAAAACCCTATTAAGGTTTCTTACTAAAAGACCCACAAGAAAAGGTAAGTTTTCTTAAAATTCTTCTGTTTCCTTTTTGTTCTGTTTATTTTCTTGCATATCTTATTTAAATAAACACACATGCCAAGCATTCATGATTTGAAATGAAAAAGATGAAGTTTCTAGTTTATCCCCTTTGTCTGATACTCTTGTGGATGATTGTTGCGTTTAGGAATTTTTCCCCATTTGATAAATGACTCGATTTAAAGGATGTGATAACATGGGCAACCCATTTAAAAGGGGTTAAAACCTTTGAGAGACAAAGAGAGAATGACAGACAGGAGGAAGACAATCTCAACAAAGAGGTGCGAATTCTATTGAAGAGGCGACGCTTGCATGGTATCCTAGCTAGGCGATGGGTAGCCAAATTCTCAAAATAATGAGAAGCCATTGTTCTATTTATCCCAAATAAACACTACCCTTTGCTCAGCCCACTAGAGTCGTACATAATTTCTTTTCAAATATCCTCAAACCAAGAACCATACCCTACATTGGGTTAAGCACAAAATAATTGATTTGATAGAACATGTAGGGGTTCATTGATAGAAACACATCATCCCTATGAATATTGTCTAAATTTTGTACAAAGGTTTTATAGACTAAGCAATTCATTTTGAAATTATTAGAGACCCTCAATTCTATTACCATACACAAAAATATCCCCTTTGCTTAACCAACTAGTGCCTCGCAGAAAGCAGAAAATTTTTTGTCAACCCCGATCCGGAACCATCCCCCCACACTGGGGCAGACAGGTAGGAGGAGATCTGGCAGAGAATGTCTTCGACCATCAAGCTGAAGTAACGTGAAGGCTCTATGGATCAAGCAATTCTGTTCAAAATGAAGAGAGGCTCTCATTTCATTTTCCATACAGTTAAAAGCAACCCTTGTCAAACCTGTTGAGCCAGTTACTTTTTTTTTAAAGAGAAACCCTAACCTAGGGATTACCACCCACAATGGATTAAATTGGAATGCTAAGGAAAGGATCTGAGAGAAAGAAGTTGTGGAAATGTTCGCGTCACATAAAGCAAAAAGAAAGGGATGAAACAGAAAAGCAAATAGAAAAAACTACCACAGAGCAACTCAAAAAAAAAAAAAAAAAATGAAAGGGCAACTCCGTTAGAAGGTCAAGGATCAAACTACAAGAAAGCTGAACTCCTTTAAGAATATATAGTTATTCAAAAGTGATCCTAGGTAATAAAGAAGCCCGGTAGAAGCAATGGATTCAAGCCTTTACCCTTTCTTGTAAAAACCCGAAATCGTGGCCTACATTACGACCCTGTTAAAGTCCTCTCCGATTGAAAAGGATTGCTTGACCTAAATGAGCCAAATGAGCCAGGCGTGTTACTGAAACTAAAGGAGGATATCAGGGAACGAAACCCCGCTAGAAGACCGACTAAGGATGGTGTGGATCTAAACCCTACTAGAAACAACATCAAATTTGAGCCTGCGCATCCTTTTCATTCATAAACCCCTTAACCTAGCCTATGTTACGGTCCAAATTAAAGTCCTCTCTGATCGAAGAAAATTGCTTAGTCCAAATAAACCTGAAAATACCAAGACAAGTAGGATGAGAAACAACAACTAGGAAAGAATGCAGGGGCAATCTCATGCTCCAAAGTATGCTCAGATGGTTTTGGTCCAAATAACCCACTAAAAGAAGATCTTTGAGCCCAAATATCCTTTCGTTTCTTACAACCCTTAAACCCAGCCTACATTATGGTCCTAAAAGAAGTCTTCTTGGATTGAGGGCCTAGCTGTTTATCGCTTCGCAAAGGGTATGCAAGTTGTCGCTCAAGCTATGGTGCCGTTTTGAAAATCTGAGAGAGAAAAACCAAGTGAGATCAGCAAAACTCCAAACAGTAACCCTGTAGAAAGTAGGGATAGAATAGCAAACTGAAAGGTCAAGATCCTTAGAGAATGGTACAAATGTTATCACACCCCGATGAGAATGGGACAAAACTAAATGAGGCAGAATCCTGGAAAGGAAATAGAATCCTAAGAGTATGGGCCCTGAGGCAATCCTGGGACATTCTTTGTAAATGGTTTATATACGTGTAGTATAATGCATTCATGACATGTATAACCTGTACATCCATTAAATTCCTTTGTAATTTGTATCTATTTATGTATTCATCCAAGGCATGACATGTAGTCAATTCCATTTCTGTATGTTCATTCATCCAAAAAATATAACATGCATTAAATTCCATTTCTGTATAAACCTGTGCATTCATAAAATATATATATCAAAAAAGTAGGACATGCAAAATAAGTCATACATCTAATTCCATGTGTATTCGTAAAAACTAAAAAACAATAAAAAAATAAAAATAAAAAAAGAAAATATAACATGCTTTTACCTGTGCACTTTTAGAATCGGCATAAGTAAACTGTTTTTATACAAAAACTAACTTTATGTCCTTCCCTCTCTCTCAAATAAGAAACAGGGAACAAGGTAAAATGTAAAAAGGAGCTAAAGCCACCACTTAGACATCTACAGCATCGTTACACACCTCAAAAAGCTTAGATTTCCATGGCCGACAAGAAATAAAGAATAGGTCAATGGCCCACCCTCAACCTCCTTAATCACATGACTCCTGATTCTAGATACCATGTATATTGAAAAAGAATATTGGAGCACACCCTCGAAAATGAGCATTGACCCCCTGCTGGAGTCTGGTAAGGCTCACAAAGGTCTCTCCTACAACCATAGGAGCATGGGAGTGCCCCTCACGAATCTTGACAAGTAGTGCACATAACAGACAATCGACCAAGTCATCCTGCCCGGCGGAAACATCAACAAGTTCAGGAGAAGCAGAGCTAGGGCTACCATGGAGAAATGGACCAATCTTGAGAAGTATTCCAATCCCCTATCCATCGCAAACTCAAAATGAGAGACACAAGAACTTCATTGGGACATAAAGAAACTGGAGCAGCAGATCAGAAGAAAAGGCCACCAATTGGAGCCCAAACTGAAAATAGACAATCGTGATGCAGCCATCAGGAAAGGTAGGTCCCATAATGTCAGCTGAACCATCCCGAAGACCTAGGAGGAAGCCATACTCATGGGGAGTAGGGGCAAGCTCACATTCCCCAAAATGGAAGAGAGCCAGGTCAGGTGGCCAAAAGGGAACCACTATCAGAAAACAAGCTACACTAATAGGAGAGAAGCCATGCAACCAAAAGACCAGCAAAAATGTCTTGCTCATCTGGAGGATACCCGTCATACCAAACCCGTAGTCAACTCAGAATAGCGTCGGCCATCCTAAAAGTCAAAAGTGAGAAACTTCGATGTCCATCTCATCCTCGAAGGCTGGCTCAACTGGAGGGAAATGGTTGATTGGAAGACTACTCCCCCTCCCACTCTAGCTAGAAAGTGCTCGATTGGCAGAGTCCTGACTACCCCTAGAGCAGCTGGAGCTATCGACAGAATCTGTCTGGGCCACCTTCCCGAAGCAGTGTCTCCCATCGGAACCGTCATTGCCCACGTATGCCATCCTGAGAAGGTGAGCTAAGGTAAGAGGTGTTAATACACGATACATGCAAATAAATAATAACATAATAAAGTAAAACAAAGTAAACAACAAACAATATAAATAAATAAAAAGATTTCAAATGATAAGTTAAAACCAATTCCTACACATTTTGATTTTTCAACTTCAAGTCAAATCGCAAGGGTTTTCTGGCTTTTTCCTTCAAAAAGATTTTATTTCTAAACCTCTTTTAACTCCTTCCCTAAATTTCCAAAAATTTCGACGGAGTTTTGTTTAAAAATGGTCCCTACAACACCCATCACATCAACACAACATATAAACCATGCACTTCACAAGTTACAATCACATGACATCAGCACCCCCGCACACACTTTTTAACTTTTTGAAATTTTTAAAACATATGTTTTATTTTCCCAATAAATCAATGGTTTTCAAAAAAATGTCCTAAAATTCCTCAAGATCATTTCAAATGTTTTCTAAAATATTCCTACATTTTTCCAAATTTTAAACTCTAAAAATTTCATCAATTTCTTAATTTTCCTAATTTTTTAAGTATTTTTCTATTTTTTAAAAAATTAAAAATTCACCAGGTTTTAAAAAAATCACGAAACTTCACAAGGTTGTTAAACACATTTTTCTAAGGCACATGGCATAAAAATTTAGCCAGAAAACCCATTGCCCAAGCCTATAAGAATAAATTCTCAATTCCTGCAGTAAACCCTGTTCACATGATCACATAAAATCACTCAAATTCAATCAAACAAGCACTAAAATGCAAAAATAACGTCGCCATACTGTTCAAAACATATCAAAACATCAATTTCTACTATTTACACAATTCAAACGAAATTCTACACATCAAAATCAACAAAAATTTGAAAACTCACTTTTTGGAGTTCTCTGGTGACGTGGTCTCCTTCCGGTAATCACCCGTGGTCTCTAAGAAGTGCTCCTTCAAGGTTCAAGTTAGTTTCCCCACAAACACTCTCAATCTTTCACAAACTTTTCAAAATACCACAAGTTTTCGAACCAGAATTTTTCTGGTTTTAATCCCAAGCCTGGTGCCACAAGCAGAGGCACCAAGCTAAAGTAGGAGTGGTGCCAGTTGCCAATACTGGGGGGCTTTGCCTTTTTTTCCCACCAAAACTCTTGTTCGAAAGCCTTTTGGGCCCAATAACCATTTTCGAACCCCCGTTGTCGAAAAATTCCCTGAAGTCCGTCCCTCCGACTGCCTCGCGGTCAACATGGGACTCTTACTCTATCGTTTTTTGTCTTTGACAAGCAAAGACGGAAAAAGAGGGGCAGTTGTAGGACCCTATTTTTGACCGATCGGCAGTCTACGGTCCGTCCAGACTTGTACTCAAGTCAATATGGACGTATTCCAATCGAAATCAACTCTCGAAGTCTAATCCCGTCTATCCATCGCTTCGCAGGCCCACTGGGCCCAAATAGAGGCAAAATGACCGAAATGTCCTTAGGGACATTGTTTAGTCCAACTCCAAATCAGACACATCTTTCCGAAGACGATAAGACCCCTTTCCAATTCCAAACCAGGCACGTCTTTTCGAAGACAACAAGTCCCCTTTCCATATTCCAATAGGCATATCTTTTCGAAGACGGTAAGTCCCCTTTTTAGATTCCAATAAGCACGTCTTTCTAAAGACAGTAAGTCCCCTTTCCAACCCCTTTTCCAATTCTAATTCTAATCCTTCTCTTGAGAAAGTTGATTCCTCGAGACGGTAGGTCTATCCAATCCGGCATGTTTTTCGGAGAAAGTTTTTTCAAAATAGTAAGTCCCTTTAAACCTGTCGATCGGGACTGTCCCAAGTCCCCTAGATGGTAGAATGGTCCACCTTTGGCGCTTGCTAGCCCGCCAATGCAGAAATGTTCGTTTCGGCACGCTTTCTGAGAAAGTTGACTTCTCAGGCGCTAAGTCCCTTTAGTAGCTTCCCGAGATCAGGCAGTCTCGGGAATGATCACGAACCGTCAAAGTAGCGGAAGTACTCGTAAACATCGCAATCGTCAGAGTAGCGAAAATACTCACAAGCAGGTCACTATAGGGAATTGCCAATAAACCCTTGTATCACGAGACCGCCGTTAAAGTGGCGGAAACACTCAAAACCCAGGTCAACACCAGTGCCTGCTAGTCCACTTTGGTGAAAAATGACCAAACTACCCCTAGGACCATTTTTCGGCACATTTCTCGAGAACACACCTAAGTCCTCAGAATGGTAAGTCCACCCTTCCAAGATTGTCTTAAAAGCAATCCAACATGATTAGGTGCCTTCTAGTCAGTTTCAGGCCAATTCCGAGACTTTTCGGTCAAGATAACCATTTTGCCCTTAAGCATCCGAACACCCCGGGGACCACACCGGTCTGGGTATCAAACCGGTAACCTCCCGAGAATGTTTCTTATAGTGTTCTCAACCTTTTATTATCTTTTCGGATCATTTCGAGTCAGTTCCGATAAACCCGGTGTAAAATGACCGTTTTGCCCCTAGTGGGTCTGTCGCCGTTTTCTGGCCACACCGGCACTGGGTATCAAACCGGTAACCTTTGAGAACATTCTAAATAATGTTTCCAAATCTCGAGTCTTCTTCTGGGAAATTTTGAGTCCGTCCTGGCAGCTTTCCGATCCAGTTGACCGTTTTGCCCCTAAATGCTCGGTCAACCCTTTCGACAATTCTTGTCATCCTTTTTCAAGTCTACTACCTCCGGGACACTGTTTTAAGTGTTCTTGTCTCTTTCCGGCCTTCTGGGCCATTCTTGTCTTCTTAAATGCTTCACGGACCCTCCGAAATCACTCCTAGTGAAGTCAAGCTAAAAATTGCATGGTAATCACTAGTACAGGTGCTCAAATCTTCTCAATATATGTGTCCAAAACTTGAACCTAAAAATCTTTCTTAAATTTTAAAACTCAACTTCCACATCTTTCCTAATTCAACACTTTCCTAATTCTATCCCTTTCTAAATCTTAACTTTCCAAATCTAAGTTTTCAACTCTTTCTTAAACTTAAACCTTTCCTAACTTCAAGTGTTTTCTAAAACTCAAACTTTGAAACCTCCTAAAATTCTAAACTTTCTTAAACTTCAAATCTTTCTAAATCTAAAACTTTCTATACTCAAAACCTTTTTATTTTCAAAGCTTCCTTATTTCAAAACATTCCAAATTCAAAACTTTCCTAAGTTGAAACTTTCTTAAGTTGAAACTTTCCTAAAATGAAGCTTTCCTAAAATGAAACTTTTCTATTTTGAAACTTTCCTAAATTGAATTTTTCTTAAACCAAAACTTTCCTAGTTTGAAACTTTCCTAATTCAAAAACTTTCCTAATTTGAACCCTTCCTAAATCCAATCTTTCTTCGATCTTCCAAGTCCAATATTTGAATCAAGTCTTTCTTAAATCTCAAGTATTTCCTAAATTCTATGTTCCTAAGTCTAGGTTTCCTAAACCTCAATATTTTCAAATCAATTTCCTAATCCTTCAATTTCAATTTCCAATTTCCAATCTTCTAAATTCAAATCAACTCTTTTTCGAATCCAATCTACTATTTTCTATCGGACTTTAATCCGAACTACGAATGACCTGATTCCTCAAAAAGAATACATAGGCAACCCTCATGGGTGCGGTCACAACCTTTTCAAATATCTAATTCCACAACATTTTTCAAATTTCTATTTCCACAACTTATTTCAAACTTCCAAATTTCAAATTTCTATTTTCAAATCTCTATTTCCAATATCTAAAACTTTCCAATTTCAAATCTATCTTTTCAAATTTCTTTTCAAATCTATCCCCAAATCTATTTTCCAACTTTCTTT
This sequence comes from Euryodendron excelsum, assembly GCA_033060915.1. Classification (NCBI taxonomy): domain Eukaryota; kingdom Viridiplantae; phylum Streptophyta; class Magnoliopsida; order Ericales; family Pentaphylacaceae; genus Euryodendron; species Euryodendron excelsum. The sequence goes on along the minus strand of CM065384.1, from coordinate 28,587,633 downwards.
TTCTATTGCATTTGCATATCATGCATCATGATAGTTTTTAAGCATTCTTTTTCTAAAGTGGATAGGATTGAATATTTGTTAGTTGAAGACTCTCATAGGTGAATTTAGGGTAAATAGACATGTAGGTACCGCAAGAGTGGGGTAGGGTGATGGCTTAGTGCGTCTTCACTACACGTAACTAACTTCCGAGTCTAGGATCACTGTTTTCAAAGACCAAAATGGAGTTTATTTTTAAAAAAGGGCTTAAATATGAAAGTTTCGAGTCTAGGATCACTGATTTTGAAAAGTTTCGAATTATGAAAGTTTCAACTTAGGAAATTCTAGTTTAGAAAAGTTTTTATTTTAGGAAAGATTTGATTTTAGAAAGATTTAATATAGGAAAGGTTTGAATTAGGAAAGATTTAAATATGAAATTTGGAAAGTTAGAATTTCAAAATATTTGATTTTGGAAAATTGAGTTTGAAAAGGTTTGACCTAGATTTAAGGTAACTTAGGATTTAAGCAATCCTAGGACCGTGAGTTTATGTAATGAATTTGAATTGGAAATAATGGATTTCAATTGAAAAAGGAAAGTTTTGTTTTTGGAAAGTTTTGCAAAGTGAAGGTTTTGAAATTAGGAAGGATTGACATCTACTTTCCAAAACAAAAGATTAGATCTTATTTCCAAAAATAGGATATTTGATTTGGGTTTCTACTTGGACAAGATTTGATTTGACTTGAAATTGGAAAGTTTTAGTTTTGGAAATCTATCATTTTGTGTGATTTTGGAATTAGGAAATCTATGATTTCATGTAAAAAATGATTTTGGAAATCTATGCTTTGAGGCAAATAGAAAACTATAATTTTATGTGAGAAACCTATGGTTTCCAAAATATAGATTCTAGGGTTTTGACTTGAACTTCAAGACTCAAGGTTTTTGGAAATCAAATCTTTGAAAAAAAATTTAGGAAGTGGATTTGCAAAACTATTTTGGAAAAGGTTTCAATATAGACTTTTGAAAGTCTTTTAAATATATCACTTTCCTAAAATAATTCTAATTATGAGAAGACTAGAACCATTCTAGAGTTGTGATTTTGAAAACAATTAGGGTTTGAAAACCTAATATGGACGTTGATAGTCTCATTGAATATAACATTTTGCTAAAATAACCCTAACCATGGAATGGTTAGAATCATCTTAGAGTTGTGGTTTTGAAAACAAGTTTGAAACAACCTTTTTTTTTTTTTTAAATGCAAGTTTGAAAGAAAGCTTTTGAATGCGATATTAAATTCAATGTATGAACACAACAACCATAATGCAATAAGGACGTGAACATACATGGTTAGACTTCACCACATAATCAGGAAGGCCGGACCCACACCATCTTAGGTTGAACTCAAAGAAAATTCCTGACACGGTGACTTCTTCTAAGGCCTTCCTAGGCATGAATCAGGAGATCTCTTATTTCAAGCATGCAAGAAGAGAGGGTAGAAAATGGGGATTAAAATAGAGAATAGTCCAAGTGGACTAGGAGGGCGACGAGAGAGGGGGGAATTTTATAAAAGTAAATAGAACCCTACCATGTTTTTTTATTAGGTTGAATACTTCAATGGAGGACTTGCTTGAACTTGAGAGACCTTCACGAGCTTTTGAAGAAGTTAGAAGTGGCCTATATTAGAGCTTGGAGGCTAGGATTTGAAGTGTATAGACTAGGGTTTGGGTGTAGGAGGCTAGATCTGAAGAGAGCCTCGAGAGAATTAAGGTTTTTTGGAAAACTTGAAGTCTGTTCTCAGAGAGGCAGAGTTTCTAGAGTGATTTTTAGATCTCGAATACATAGAGAGGGGGGGGGGGGGGCTGTATTTATAGGTAGCCAAAATTTGCCTCTGGTGGAAGGTTGTTAAGTTAGCAAGAAACAAATCTTTGACTCTTAGGATGTAGGGCAAAAGATTCAAACGCTTGTTCTAGTGACTACCATGCAATTTTTGGATTGGCAAAAGATACACTATGAGTGACTCAAAAAAGTCTGGGAATGATCCGGAAGGTTTTGAGTAGCAAGACTTGGATGGGAATGGGCAGGAACCCCTAAAAGAGTGCCCCAGAGGTAACCGAGTTGATAACCAGCCAGTGTGGTTAAAAAGGCGACCGGATGCCTAAGAGCAAAATGGTCATTTTGCACCGAATTTACTGGAATGGACTCAGAATGGTCCAAAAAGGTGCTGAAAAGTTAAGAATACTATCAGAAGCATCCCTGGAAGGTAACTGATTTCATTTCTAAAGCCGATGTAGTTCTCGGAGGCGATTGGATGCCAAGGGGTAAAATAGTCATTTTGACAAGATGTTCTCGGAATTGACTCAGAACTGAATGGAAGACACTAAAACGTGCTAGATTGTATTTGGGACAATCCTAAAAAGGTGGAGTTACCACTCTAAGGTCTTAGGCACTATTTTGAGAATTGCGCTGGTAGGGCTCACAAGAGCATTTTGGTCATTTTTTTACCAAAATGAGCTAGCAGTCACTGGTGTTGTCCTAGATTTTGAGTGTTTCATCACTTTGATGGTGTGTGATGAGTTGGTTTTCAAGGTATCCCATCCTTCGGTAAACATGCCACGATTGTGAGACATGTTTAGTCCCGTGACATAGGGGGTTTATTGGTATTCCTGATGTTGACCTGTTTGTGAGTGTTTTCGTCACCCTGACGATTGCAATGTTTGTGTGTTTTCGTCACTCTGACGGTGTGCGTTCATTCTAGAGACTGCCTAATCTTGAGAAGCTGTTGGATGGTCTTATTGACATGCCGAATAACTAACATTCTACGTTAGCGGGGCTAGCAAGAGCTAGAAGTGAACCGCTCTACTATCTCGGGGACTTGGGTTTCGTCCCGATCGACGGGTGTGAATGGACTTATCGTTCTGATGGGGTTTTGTGTTTTCTCAGTAAATGTATCGTGTTGGATGGACTTACCGTCTAAGGAATCAACATTTTTAAAAGATGTGCTGGATTGAGTTTGACTGGAATTGGAATTAGAATTGGAATTGGAATTGAGATTGAAATATGAACTTACCGTCTTTAAGAAGACATGCCAATTAGAGTAGGACCCAATAATGCCCCAACGACATTTTGCTCATTTCGCCTCTATTGGGCTTAGCAGGCCCGCGAAGCGGTTAATTAACTGGATTGAGTCTGAAAAGCCAGTTTGGGCTTGAATGTGTATATGAAGGTTTGAATGTGAGCCTAGTCAAGTCAGAGATTGTTGAGCGGGCAAAATTAGGGTGCTTACAGCTGCCTCTCTTTTTTGTCTTTGCTTGTCAAAGGTAGAAAATGATAAAGTATGCAACCCATGTTGACCGCGTGGCGATCGAAGGGGCTGGAGTTGTTGGAATTTGAAATTTTGAGTTTAAAAATTGGATTATCTTGATTTTTGAAATCTAAAACTTTGAAAACTTGACTTTGAAACAATTTTGAAATTAATTCCTCTTGAACTGACATTCCAACTGATGGAATGACACTCCTTTGGGAGATTCAGGGTTTTAAAATTAATACTTTGAAATTGAAGATGATTTTTTTTCAAGCTGTAAAAATTGATTTTTCCTGAACCGACTTTCCTACTTGTGCAACAACACTTCTTTGTGGAGATTCAGGATTTTGGTATTAAGGATAATTTTTGAAATTGATCTTAAAATGACTTTCTGCAATGGAATGATTTGGATTTAAATTAAAAAAGTTTGGAAACTTTTGAAACTTGGAATGAAACTTTTGAAGAGAAAGTTTGAAAACCAAGAATTTTGAAATGAAACTTTTTTAGGAGAAAGTTTGAATAGTAGGAATTTTGGAGATAAGGCTTTTTGAGGTGAAAGCTTAAAAATTTGAAATTTTTTAAAGTAGACTTTTTGAGGCCAAAGCTTGAAAACCAGAGTTTTTTTAAAAAATAGAGCTTTTGAAGAAAAAAGCTTGAGAAACCCGAGAAGATATTTTGAAAATAGAGCTTTTGAAGGAGAAAGCTCGGGAGACCTAGAAGTTGATTTCGAAATGAAACTTTTTGAAGGAAAAAGTTTAGAAAACTTTTTGAGTGGAACTTTTTGAGGGGAAAAGTTGGAAAAAACCGGAGGTTGATTTTGAAACGATACTTTTTGAAGGAAAAAGCTAGAAAACCTAGAAAGGTATTTTTGACATCAAACTTTTTGAAGATAAAAGTTAGAAAACCTAGAAGGTATTTTTGAAATCAAACTTTTTGAAGAAAAAACTTAGAAAACCTAACAAGGTGAAAACCGTTTGAAGGGGATTCATTTGAACTCGAACTTTGGAAACTCTTGTTTTTTTTTTTTTTTTGGAAGGTGAGGGGTAGAAAACTTGTTTTGACTCTAAACTTGGAAATTCTTCAAGATAAAATGTTTAGAAAATTCATTTTGACTTAAAGTTATTAGATTTTTGAAAGTAAAATGTTTAGAAGATTCGTTTTGACTTGAAACTTGAACTTTTTGAGGACAAAATGTTTAGAAAATCTTATTTGACTTTTGAAAATTGAACTTTTAGAGACAAAATGTATAAAAAAAAAATTCATTTTTACTTGACACTTGAACTTGTGAAGACAAAATGCATAGAAAATTTATTTTGACTTAAAACTATTGGATTTTTGAAAGCAAAACATTTAGGAAATTTGTTTTGACTTGAAAGTTGAACTTTTTGAAGATAAAATGTTTAGAAAATTCATTTTGACTTGATGCTTGAACTTTTTAAAGGAAACCTAGGGTTGAAACATGCAATTGAATTAGAAAGGTTTGATTTAGACTTGAAAAGTTGGATAAAGAAAAATGTGATTTTAGAAAACTTATAATTAAGATAGATGGAATTTAGAAAAGATTAAAAATGTTTGATTTGATTTAGAAACACTTGACTTGGAATGGTTGGAAAAGATTTGACTTGAATATGTGATTTGAAATAATTTAGAATGTTTGGGTTTAAGAAAGATTGGATTTTGGAAAGTTTTGAATTAGGAAAGTTTTCAAAATAAGAAAGTTCCAAATTAAGAAAGTTTTATTTTATGAAATTTTTCAAATTAGGAAAGTTTCGTTTTAGGAAAGAGTTGACTTTGAAAAGATTTGAATTTAGAAAGATCCGATTAAGAAAGGTCTTGATTTAAGATAGATTTGAACTTAGAAAGATTTGAAACTTGGAAATAAGATTTGAAATTTTAAATTTAAGAAAGTTTTAGAATTTGGAAAGATTTGATAAGTTAAAATTTCGAAAGTTGAGATTTGGAAATGTTTGAAATTAGGAAAAATTGGAATTAGGAAAGATTCGATTTTTGTTTCCTAAAGTACAAGATTGGATTTTATTTTAAAAAATATATGATTTGATTTTGTTTCCAAAATTGGAAGATTGGATTTGGTTTCCTAAATTGGAAGATTCGATTTGGTTTCCTAAATTGGAAGATTCGATTTGGTTTCTTAAATTAGAAGATTCGATTTGGTTTCCTAAATTAGAAGATTAGATTTGACATGGAATTAGAAAAGTTAAATTTTGGAAATCTTGGATTTAGAAATCTATGATTTGAGGCAAAAAGAGGTTTTGAAAATCTATGATTTGATGTAGAAAATAGTTTTGGAAACCTATGATTTGAGGCAAATGAGGAAGTCATGATTTTGAGAAAAGGAACTAAGGTTTTCTAACCATAGATTCTAGGGCTTGACTTAGACTTCAAGACAAAGAATTTTTAGAAAGTAGATATTTGGAAAAAGTTTTTAGGAAGTAGATTTTTTAAAAGAGTTTTTAGGAAGTAGATTTGCAAAACAAATTGGAAAGAGATTTGAATATGGACTTTCACAAGTTTCTTGAATGTATCACTTTCCTAAAACGATTCTAATCATGAAAAGATTAGAATCATTTTGGGGTTGTAATTTTGAAAACAAATAGAGTTTGAAATATGAACCATAATGATCACATTGAATATAGCACATTCTTAAAATAACTCTAACCATGGAATGACTGGAATCATCTTAAAATTGTTGTTTTGATAAAAATAATTTAGGGTTTACACCCAAAATTGGACCTTGATAGTTACTTTAAATGTAACACTTTTCTAAAATAATCACAACCGTGGAGTGGCTAGAATCAGCCTAGGGGTGTGATTTTTAAAATAAGTTTGAAAGTAAGAAATTTTGAATGCAAGTTTTGAAAGAGAACTTTGATGCAAGTTTGAAAACAACTTTAAAAACAATTTGAATGGATGTATGAATACGACATGCACAATGCAATAGGGTCGTGAACAAACAAGGCCAGGCTTCACCACATAATCAAGGGGGCCGAACTCATACCATCAAAGGTTGAACTAAAAAAAAGCCCCCTACACGGTGACCTTCAACAATCCTTCTTAAGTATGAATCGGGGAGTCCCTTGTTTCAAGCATGCAAGAAGAGGAGGTAGAAGATGGGGATTAAAATAGAAAAAAATCCAAGTGGGTTAGGAGGGAGAAGAGAGATGGGGGATTACATAAAAGTAAATAGAAAACCAACATTGTATTCTTCTTGCTTTGATTGCTTGGTTTGCTTTACTTGACTTGACCTTTCAAAGCTTTGAAGTTGAGCGCTTGAGTCTTCAATGGATGTTTGGAGGCTTGTGTTTGAGTGTATAAGATGTATAGAGACTAGGTTTTGAGTGTATGGAGGCTAGGGCTTGAAGAAGTTTGAGAGAATTAGGGTTTAGAGAGACTTCGAGTTTTGTTTTAGAGAGACAAAGTTTTTGGATTGAATTTGCAGACCCTTTTTACGTAGGGGGATGGTCTGTATTTATGGGCAATTAAAACAACCTTGGCACCTATTGCAATGGCACTAGGGCTAACTTTCCAATGGCGCCACTAGGAGTGGCGCTAGACCATTTGTTGGCTTGGCGTCACTAGTAGTGGTGCCAACCATTTAGGAAAGTTTTATGGTGGCAAGAAATGTATCTTTCGACCCTTGAGATGTAAGACAAAAGATATTGTCGCGCCCAGATTTTTCGCACTCGAGGAATACTCACACAAGTGGAAAAAATGTTGTACTCTCTCGTTAGAACTCACCCTCCTAAAAGAATGAGTGCGACTAGGTTTGAATTGAAAATTAGGTTTGAATAAAGGGCTTTTGAAAAAGATTCGGAGTCGCCACCTAACTTGATTAAGGTGAATTAGGTCACCTAAAAACTAAGCACAATCCGAAGACTACACTAAGGGTTTTTGAAAAAAAAAAAACAAAAGGTTTTGAAAATATCTCCTCAAGAGGGGGTTTTTAGAAAAACAGGTTGTTTGGCAACCTTTAGAAAATATTTAGCCCTTTTTTGAAAAATAACTCCGTTTGGCCTTTGAAAACAGTGATTCTAAGTTCGGAGGTTGGTTACGTGTAGGGAAGACGTACTAACCCTACCCCACCCTTTCGGTACCTACATGTCAATCTACCCTAGATTCATCTATGAGAGTCTTCAACTAACTATTGGCCAATCCTATCCACTTTGAAAAATAATGTTTAAAAAGAAACTAACATGATGCATGATATGCAAGTGCAATAGAAGAGAATTGAAAAATAGATTTGACAAGAAATTGATTTGAAATTGATTTGATTTGAAAATAGATTTGAAGAAATAGAATTGAAATTGGAAAGTTTGAAAATTTGGAAATAGAAATTTGAAAATAGAAATTTTGAAATTGAAATTTGAAAATTGATTGGAATTTGAGATTTGAAAAGATTTTGAAAACCACACCCATGAGGGTGGAATTGAAAGTTTGAAAAGTATTGTGACCGCACCTATGAAAGTTGCCTACGCATCCCTTTGGGAGAATCAGGTCAGTCGTAGTTCGGACAAGAGTCCGATTGAAAAGAGATTGATTTGGAAGAGAGAGATTGAATTGGAAAGAGGATTTGATTTTAAATTAGAAGAGGAGATTAAAAATTGAAATTGAGAAGATTGGATTTTGATTTGAAGAGATAGATTTTGGAAAGACTTGGTTTTAGGAAACCTAGACTTAGAAAAGATAGGAGACCTAGGAAAGACTTGAGATCAAGAAAGATTAGATTGGAATGTTGGATTTGGAAAGATCTTGAAAGATTTGGAAACTTGGAATTTAGGAAAAATTTAGATTAGGAAAGTTTCGAATTAGGAAAGTGTCATTTTTGGAAAGTTTGAAATTAGGAAAGGTTAGAATTAGGAAAGTTTTGAATTAAGAAAGTTTTGAATTTTGCAATGTTTGAAAAAGGGAAGTTTTGAATTTGGAAAGTTTTGAAAACAAGGAAGTTTTGAAAATAAGAAAGTTTTGTTTTAGGAAAGGTTTGAAAAAGAAAAGTCTTCAGTTTAGGAAATGTTTGAATTAAGAAAGTTTTGAATTTAGAAAAGCCTTAGATTTAGGAAGATTTTGAAGTTTTGGAAAGTTTAGAGTTTAGAAAGATTTGGGTTTAGAAAGTTTTAACTTAAGAAAGTTTTGAATTTAGGAAGCTTAGAATTTTAGAAAGATTTGAAATTTAGAAAGTTTAGGATTTAGAAAGTTTTAGAGTTTGAATTTTAGAAAGTCTTGAAATTAAGAAAGGCTTGAGTTTAAGAAAGATTTGAAAACTTGGATTTGAAAAAGATTTTGAAAAAGGGGTAGAATTAGGAAAGGGTTGAATTAGGAAAGATTTGAAAGTTGAGTTTTAAAGCTTAGGAAAGATTTTTATGTTCAAGTTTTTGGAAACTTAAGATTTAGGAAAGTGAAGAATTAGGAATGATTTGAATTAGGAAAGAGTTGGATTTTAAAATTTAAGGAAATATTTAAAGTTTAAACTTAGGGAACTTATGGTTTAGGAAGGAATTGAATTAAGAAAGGTTTAGATTAGGAAGGGATTGGATTTGGATTTCTAAAAGAAAAGATTTGATTTTGTTTCAAAAAACGGAGGACGGGATCTAGTTTCCTAAACGGGGAGATTTGATTTTGTTTCCTAAAGGAAAGATAGGATTTGGTAAGGATTTGGAAAGGAGATTCTAAAAACCCTAGATTTGAAAAATTGTAGTTTTGACGTAGAAAATAGGTTTTGGAAACATGTATAGTTTTGATGTAGAAAACAAGAGGTTTCGGAAACCTAGGTTTGGGGCAAAGTTTGAAAACCATGTTTTTGGAAAGAAAATTAGGGTTTCTTAATTGTGGGCTCTAGGGCTTGACTTGGGCTCTAAGGAAAGAGCTTTTGGAAAGTGCGTTTTTGGAAACGAAGGTTTTCTAGAAGGGAAATCCTAGGGAGGAGTTTTTTGGAAAGTGAATTTGAAAAGGGAGTTTTTGGAAAAAGATTTTAAAGAGAAGGAGTTTTGGAAAGTGTGTTTTTAGAAACGTGTTTTTTTTTTGAAGGAAAATCCTAAAGGGGAATTTCTAGAAGGGAGATTTTGAAAAAGAGAGTTTTTTGGAAAGAGTTGTGCGGTACGTTTTTAGAAAGTGGATTTTGAAGAAAAGATTTTGGAGAGGAGTTGAAAAAGAGAGTTTTGAAAAACAGATTTTGGAAGGGAGTTTTTTGAAAACAATTTTGAAGATGAGAGTTTTAGGAAAGTATGTTGAAAAAGAGATTTTTAGGAAAAGATTTTTGAAAGAGAGTTTTTAGAAAGTATGAAAACGTCTCACTTTCCTAAAGCGATTCTAGCCATAAGAGGGCTAGAACCACTTTAAGAAAGTGGTTTTGGAAAACAATAAGATTTGAAAATATAGACCAAAAAGGTCACTTTTAATGTAACACTTTCCTAAAGCAACCCTAGCCATGGAAAGGCTAGAATCACCCTAGAATCATGGTTTTGAAAATAAGTTTTTGAAAAAGAGATTTTGATGCAATTTTGAAAACAAGTTTGAAAACGATTTGAAAAACAACTTTGAAAATGGTTTTTGGAAGATGCAAGATTATGATATGCACAATGCAATTTTAGGGTCGTGAACATACAAGGCTAAGGCTTCACCACATAATCAAGGGGGCCGGACCCACGTGGTCTTTGGTTAGACTAGAAGAAAGCCCCCGACACGGTGACTCTCCAATACCCCAATCCTACATATGGACCGGGAATCCCCTTGTTTCAAGCATGCAAAGAAAGGGGGGGAAAGAGATGGGGGATTAAAATAGAGAAAACCCAAGTGGGTTGGAGAGAGAAGAGAGAGCGGGGAAGTGCAGAAAATTAAAGAGAAAACCTACCGTATGTCTTCTTTATTTTACGCGTCGCGCTGTCTTCGGTCTTTGTCTTGATCTTCACCTTTAGCCTTCAAGAGTTGTCTTCAAGCTTTGGATGGCAGCTCTTCAAGTCTTCAAAGGATGGTTGAAGGCTAGTGTATGAGTGTATAGGGGAGTATATAAGTGTATAGGAGGCTAGGGTTTGTGTATAGTGGCTAGGGTTTTGGAGGTGCTCAAGCTCTGTATATCGAAATATAGGACTTTTAGGTTAAGTTTGCAGACCCTTTTCACGTTGAATGAGGCTCTGTATTTATAGAAGGAGGACAAACCTAGCGCCTGTTGCAATGGCGCTAGGGCAAACTTTACACTGGCACCATTAGGAGTGGCGCCAGGCCATTTCTTGGCTTGGCGCCACTACTAGTGGTGCTAGCCAATTAGGAAAGGTTTAAGGTCGGCAAGCAACGTATCTTTGACTAGATTTGGGCGCCTGTACTAGTGACTACCATGTAATTTTTAGCTTGGCTTCACTAGGAGTGACTCCGGAAAGTCCGGGAATAATTTGAAGGAGCCGGGAATGACTCGGAAGGTCGGAAAGGAGTAGGAACACTCAAAATAGTGTCCTGGAGGTATTTGACTTGAAAAATGAAGATAAGGTGGGTCGGAAAGGTTGACCGGGCCTTTAGGGGCAAAACGGTCAATTGGACTAGGAAACTGCCGAGACAGACTCGGATTGTCCTGGAAGAAGACTTGGGATCTGAAAACATTATTCAGAATGTTCCCGGAGGTTGCCGGTTTGGTTCCCAGAGCCGGCGTGGTCGGAAAAGGAGACTAGCCCACTAGGGGCAAAACGGTCATTTTATACCAGGTTTGTCGGAACTAACTCGGAATGGTCCGGAAAGGTAAGGAAGGTTGAGAACACTATAAAAAGTGTTCTTGGGACATTACTAGTTTGATACCCAGAGTCGATGTGGTCGAAGAAGGATACCGGCCCTCTAGGGGTAAAACGGTCATTTTGTACCGGGTTGGCCGGAACTGACTCGGAATGATCCGGAAAGGTAAAGGAAGATTGAGAATACTATAAAAAGTAGTCTCAGGAGGTTACCGGTTTGATACCCAGAGCCAGTGTGGTTCCTGGGGCATTCGGATGCTTAGGGGTAAAATGGTCATCTTGACCAGAAAGTCTCAAAAAAGGTCCTAAGGGTAGTTTGGTCATTTTTCACCGAAGTGAGCTAACAGACACGGGTGTTGACCTGGGTTTTGAGTGTTTTCGCCACTCTAACGGCAGTCGTCGTGACACAGGGATTTGTTGCCAATTCCCTATATCGACCTATTCGTGAGTATTTCCACTACTCTAACGGTTTTGTGAGTATTTCCGCTACTCTAACTGCTTTGTGAGTATTTCCGCTACTCTAACGGTTTGGTGAGTAGTTTCGCTACTCGGACCGTCTCGAGGAATAAACTGTCTCGAGAGAGGGATTGGAAAGGGGTCTTACCGTCTCCGAAGAGACGTGCCTGGATTGGGACCGTCCCGAGGAATAAACTGTCTCGAAAGAGGGATTGGAAAGGGGTCTTACCGTCTCCGAAGAGACGTGCCTGGATTGTGAGTGTTTCCGCCACTCTAACGGTTTTGTGAGTACTTCCGCTACTTTAACGGTTTTGTGAGCATTTCCGCTACTCTAACGGTTTTGTGAGCATTTCCGCTACTCTAACGGTTTTGTGAGTAGTTTTGCTACTCGGACCGTCTCGAGGAATAAACTGTCTTGAGAGAGGGATTGGAATTGGAATAAGAAAGGACAATGCCCCTAAGGGCATTTTGGTCATTTTGCCTCTATTTGGGCCTGACAAGCCCGCGAAGTGATGGAAAGATGGAATTTGGACCTAGAGAATTGGTTTCGATTGGAATATGCTCAAAATGACTTGAAAACAAGTCTGGATGGAGTGTAGACTGCTGAGCGGTCAAAAATGGGGTGCTTACAGATATGGGTGCCTGTCCTAGTGACTACCATATAATTTTTGGCTTGACTTTACTAGGAGTGACTCTGAAAGGTCTGAGAATGATTTGGAAGGTCGGGGATTGACAGGAACCCTTAAAGGAGTGTCCCGGAGCAAATAGACTTAAGAAAAATGCATGAATGTTTGAAAAGGTTGACCGGGCCTACCAGGGGCAAAATAGTCTATTGAACCAAAAAAACATCGGAATGGACTCAGAGTGACTCATGAGATGGCTCGAAGGTTGGAAACACTATCAAGAGTGTTTCGAGCAGTGGCCAATTTGATACCTAAAGCCGGTGTGGTTAGAAAAAGCGATTGACCCACTAGGAGCAAAACGATCATTTTGCACCGGGTTTACCAAAATAGACTCAAAATGATCTGGAAAGATGTTGGAGGTTTGAGAATACTATTAGAAGCATCCTCTGGAAGTTATCGGTTTGATACTCAGAGTCGGTGTGGTTCCCGGAGGCGATCGGATGCCTATGAGCAAAATAGTCATTTTGACTAGATGGTCTCAAAATTAATTCAGAGTCGACTGGAAGGTACTTGTAGATGCCAGATTGTCTGTAGGATAATCTTGAAAAGGTGGAATTACTGCTCTGAGGACTTAGGTACTTTCTCGAGAAGTGTACGGGAAGGGCCGAATTTGGTCATTTTTCATCAGAGTGAGGTAATAGGCACTGGTGTTGACCCGACTTTTGAGTGTTTTCATCACTCTGATGGTGTGTGATGAGTTGGTTTCCAAAGGTATCTCATCCTTCGGTAAATGTGTCACGGCCAAGAGGCGAGGTCGTTCCATTGACATAGGGGTTTTGTTGGTAATTCCCAATGTTGACCTATTTGTAAGTGTTTTAGCCACTGTGACAGTTGCGATGTTTGTGAGTGTTTCCATCACTCTAATGGTATGTGTTCATTCTAAAGATTGCCTGATCTTAGGAAGCTTCTAGATGGTTATATCGTCTGAGGGATCAACTTTCTCGAAAAACGTGCTTGATAACGGACATTCTACATTGGAGGGCTAGCAGGCGCCAGATGGGTCTCATGTTGATCGCGTGGTGATCAGAGGGTCTGGAGTTATTGGAATTTGAAATTTTGAGTTTGAAAACTAGATTGTCTTGATTTTTGAAATCGAAAACTTTGAAAACTTGACTTTGAAACAATTTTGAAATTAATTCCTCTTGAACTGACATTCCAATTGATGGAATGGCGCTCCTTCGGGAGATTCAGGATTTTGAAATTGATACTTCGAAATTGAAGATGATTTTTTTTAAAGCTGTTAAAATTGATTTTTCCTGAATTGACTTTCCTACCAATGAAATGACACTTCTCTAGGGAGATTCAGGATTTTTATATTATTGGCCAATGAACTCTCTTGTTTTTCTCTGTCCCTGATTCTCTGGTTTACAGTGGCCATAGGGTTGGTTCTTACTAGGTTTAGGTAGGTGAGGGGTTTGGGAAGGAGGCCCAGTACATGCTCTTTCGAACGGTTTGAGCTGGTCTCCCTCTTTTCAGTTTTTCTCTCTCTTTCTCTACAACTCTCTATTTCTCTCTCTGTATTTCTCTTTCAAAGCTTACGGTCAAAATACCCAGGGAAGGATAGTAGGGTTCGACTTATATAGAGGGAGTTTGGGGGTGGTGCTTCGAGTGGAAGGGTGGCGGTTTATTTTGCCAATTCAATGGGAGTTCAACTCCTACAAGTCTCTCTTTTTATCTCTCATTATCTCTCTCTCTCTATATATATATATATAAGCAGCCCCTTGCATGCCTAGCATGTGGGGGTGTAAGAAGATTCCAGCGAGTGTTTCATGGGGAGGCATTCCCCCAGGTTTTCTCTCAACCTTCACCTCTCTCTATATAACTCCCTCTCTTTCTCTCTAGAGATCTGCCTCCAATTGGTTGAATGTGGCATTCCTTGCCCAGCAAGTGGAGGGCAAGGTGGGTTAAATTAATTTCATACATTATGATTGGTGTGGAACTGTGTTTGTGTTAGTTTTACAAAAGTGTGTCCAATTGTGTATATGTATATACCATTAAACCATGCATCAACACTATAATAATGTGTTAATATGGGCCACATGCACAGCTTAGGGTGTTTCACATGCAATGTGAAATTGAGGTTAGCTGGCCATGCAAAGTTGGTGAAAAATTCAAAAAATATGAGAGGGAGCCCCTAGTTTGGAGCGGCTAAGCTCGAGGCTTTAAATTTTATTGAACGCTCAATCTAAAACCAGAGGTAGAAAGCTCTCAAAAAACTATTTGCTTTAGGCTCAAATTTTGCACGATTCTGATACCAAGTGAGAGAGAAAACTCAATCCAAAGTTTCAATGAAATCGGGTATGAATTTTCAGGTGCAACGGCTTTCGAGGACCTTTCGGGAAATCAAAACTCCATATAAATGAATTCTAAGAGTATAAGGAGATCGGGCTCAAAGAGTAGATAATTTTTTACACTTAGTTTGTCAAAAATCGACGAGAAACGGAGAGGAACCTAAGTTTAAAGTTAGGGCGAAATTTGATGCGAATTTGTCGAGTATAATGCGCTTCGAAGCCCTTTTTCGAGGGGATCGAGTTTCTAAAAAGCCAGATTAATCATATGGACAGGGTTGGGCTCAGAAGCACTTCACTTTCGACATTATGATACCTATGGTTAGGGTCTATCCAGTCCCCCTAGGGATGTAATGCAGTCAACGAGAAATTTGCAGGTATTATAGCTTGTCCTAGTGACTATCATGCAATTTTTAGCTTGGCTCCACTAGGAGTGACTCCGGAAGGTCCAGGAATGATCTAAAAGGCCGGGAATAGACAGGAACCCTTGAAAGAGTGTCATTGAGGTAACGAACTTAAAAAACAATACCAGAATATTTGAAAAGGTTAACCGGTCCACTAGGGGCAAAACGGTGATTTGATCTATGAAAACACTAGAATGGACCCAGAGTGACCCGTTAGAAGTCTTAAAGGTTGGAAACACTATCAAGAGTGTTCCAAGGGGTTGCCGATTTGATACCCATAGCCGGTGTGGTTGGAAAAGGCGACCGGCCCACCAGGAGCAAAATGGTTATTTTGCACAGGGCTTGCCAGAATAGACTCAGAATGATCCAGAAAGGTGCTGGAAAGTCGAGAATACTATCAGAAAGCATCCTCGGGAGGTTACCGATTTGAAACCCAAAGCTGGTGTGGTTCCCGGACGCGATTGGATGTCTAGGGGCAAAATGGTCATTTTGACTGGATGGTCTCGGAATTGATCCAGAACTGACTGGAAGGCACTTAAACATGTTGAATTGACTTCAGAACAAACTTGAAAAGGTGGACTTACCGCTTTGAGGACTTAGGTACCTTTTTAAGAAGCATGTCAGAACGGTCCAAGGGTAGTTTGGTCATTTTTCACCGAAGTAGGCTAGTAGGCACTAGTGTTGACCTAGGTTTTGAGTGTTTCTAGTCACTCTAACGGTATGTGACTAGTTGATTTCCAAAGGTATCTCGTCCTTCGATAAACGTGCCACGGCCAAGAGGAGTGTTTGGTCTTGTGACATAGGGGTTTTGTTGGCAATTCCCAATGTCGATGTTTGCGAGTGTTTTCACCACTCTGACGGTTGTGATGCTTGTGAGTGTTTCCGTCACTTTGACAGTGTGAGTTCATTCCAAAGACTGCCAAATCTCGAGAAGCTACAAGATGGTCTTATTGTTTGAGGGATCAACTTTCTCGAAAGACGTGTCGAATAACAGACATTCTACATTGGCTGGCTAATAGGCACCAAAAGTGAACCGTTCTACCATCTCGGAGACTTGGGTTCCATCCCGTTCGACAAGTTTGAAGGGACTTATCGTTCTGAGGAGTTTTCTGGGTAAACGTACCAGACTGGATGGACTTACCGTCTGAGGGATCAACTTTCTCGAAAGACATGTCGATTTGAGTTTGATTGGTTTGGATTAGAATTGAAATTGGAATTGAGGTTAAAATAGGGACTTACTGTCTTTAGGAAGACGTGTGTTGCGCCCAAATTTTTCGCACTCTAGGAATACTCACCCAAGCGGGAAAAATATTGTACTCTCTCGTTAGAACTCACCCTCCTAGAAGAATGAGTGCGACTAGGTTTGCATTGAAAAATAGGTTTGAATAAAGGGCTTTTGAAAAAGATTCGGAGTCGCCACCTAACTTGATTAAGGTGAGTTAGGTCACCTAAAAACTAAGCAAAGTCCGAAAACTACACTTAGGGTTTTTGAAAAAACGATTTAAAAATATCTCCTCGAGAGAGGATTTTTAGGAAAACGGGTTGTTTGGCAACCTTTAGAAAACATTTAGCCCTTTTTGAAAAATAACTCCTTTTTGGTCTTTGAAATCAGTGGTCTAGGTTCGGGGGTTGGTTACGTGTAGGGAAGACACACTAAGCCATCACCCTACCCCGCCCTTTCGGTACCTACATGTCAATCTACCCTAGATTCACCTATGAGAGTTTTCAACCAACTATAATTCAATCCTATTTACTTTGAAAGACAATGTTTGAAAAGAAACTAACATGATGCGTGATATGCAAGTACAAGTTAAGAGAATTGGAAAAGAGAAATTGATTTGATTTGAAAATAGATTTGAAGAAATAAAATTGAAATTGGAAAGTTTGAAAATTGAAAGTAGAAATTTGAAAATAGAAATTTTGAAATTAGAATTTGAGATTTTAAAAATGTTTTGGAAACCGCACCCATAAGGGTGGAATTGAAAGTTTGAAAAGTGTTGTGACCGCACCTATGAAGGTTGCCTACGTATCCCTTTGGGGGAATCAGGTCAGTCGTAGTTCGGACCGGAGTCCGATTGAAAAGAGATTGATTTGAAGAGAGAGATTGGATTGGAAGAAAGAGATTGAATTGAAAATTGGATTTGATTTGAGATTAGAAGAGGAGATTAGAAATTGAAATTGAGAAGACTGAACTTGCTTTGGAAAGATTGATGTTGTAAAGTCTTAGTTTTAGGAAACCTAGACTTAGGAAAGAGAAGAGACTTAGAAAATATTTGACTTGACTTGGAAGATTTAGGAAATTAGGGAAGATTGGATTTAGGAAATGTTTGAATTAGGAAAGCTTCGATTTAGGAAAGTGTCATTTTTGGAAAGTTTTGAATTAGGAAAATTTTCATTTTAGAAAAGTTTTGAAATTGAAAAGCTTCAAGTTTAGAAAGTTTTCGAAAAAGGAAAGGTTTTAAGATTAGGAAAGTTTTGAAAATTGAAAAGTTTTGAATTTAGAAATGTTTTGAAAAAGGGAAGTTTTGAATTTGGAAAGCTTTGAAAACAAGGAAGTTTTGAAAATAAGAAAGTTTCGTTTTAGGAAAGGCTTGAAAAAGGAAAATTTTCAATTTAGGAAATGTTTGAATTAAGAAAGTCTTGAGTTGAGAAAAGTCTTAGATTTGAAAAGATTTGAAGTTTAAGAAAGTTTAGAATTTAGAAAGTTTTTAGGTTTAGAAAGATTTAACTTAAGAAGGTTTCAAATTTAGAAAGTTTTGAATTTAGAAAGATTTGATATTTAGAAAGTTTAAGATTTAGAAAGTTTTAGAGTTTTAGAAAATCTTGAGATTAGGAAAGGTTTGAGTTTAGGAAAGATTTGAAAGCTTGGATTTGAAAAAGATTTTGGAAAGGGGTAGAATTAGGAAAGGGTTGAATTAGGAAAGATTTAAAAGTTGAGTTTTAAAATTTAGGAAAGACTTTTATGTTCAAGTTTTGGAAACTTAAGATTTAGGAAAGGAGAAGATTAGGAAATATTTGAATTAAGAAAGAGTTGAATTTTGAAATTTAAGGAAAGATTTAGAGTTTAGGTTTAGGAAGCTTATGGTTTAGGAAGGTATTGAATTAAGAAATGTTTAGATTAGGAAGGGATTGGATTTGGTTTCTAAAAGAAAAGATTTGATTTTTGTTTCCAAAAACGGAGGACAGAATCTAGTTTCTTAAACGGGGAGATTTGATTCAGTTTCCTAAAGGGAAGATAGGATTTGGTAAGGATTTGGAAAGGAGATTCTAAAAACCCTAGGTTTGGAAAATTATAGTTTAGACGTAGAAAAGAAGTTTTGAAAATATGTATAGTTTTGATGTAGAAAATAAAAGATTTTGGAAACCTAGGTTTGGGGTAAAGTTTGAAAACCATGTTTTTGGGAAGAAAATTTAGGGTGTCCTAATTGTGGGTTCTAGGGCTTGACTTGGGCTCTAAGGAAAAGAGATTTTTAGAAAGTGCGTTTTTGGAAACGAAGATTTTCTAGAAGGGAATCCTAGGAAGGAGTTTTTAGAGGGAAGAATTTGAAGATAGAGTTTTTGGAAAAAGATTTTAAAGAGAAGGAGTTTTGGAAAGTGTGTTTTTAGAAACGTGTTTTTTGGAAGGAAAATCCTAAAGGGGAATTTCTAGAAGGGAGATTTTGAAAAAGAGAGTTTTTGGAAAGATTTTTAGGGAGCATTTTTAGAAAGTGTATTTTTAAGAGAGAGAGTTTTGGAAATGAGTTGAAAAAGGGAGTTTTGAAAAATAGATTTTGGAGGGGAGTTTTTGAAAACAATTTTGGAGAGGAGAGTTTTAGGAAAGTATGTTGAAAAAGAGATTTTTAGGAAGGGATTTTTGAAGAGAGAATTTTTTGGAAAGCATGAAAACGTCTCACTTTCCTAAAGCGATTCTAACCAAAAGAGGGCTAGAACCACTTTAAGAAAGTGGTTTTGGAAAACAATAAGATTTGAAAATATATACCAAAAAGGTCACTTTTAATGTAACACTTTTCTAAAGCAACCCTAGTCATGGAAAGGCTAGAATCACCCTAGAATTGTGGTTTTGAAAACATGTTTTTGAAAAAGAGATTTTGATGCAATTTTGAAAACAAGTTTGAAAACGTTTTGAAAAACAACTTTGAAAACGGTTTTTGGAAGATGCAAGACTATGATATGCACAATGCAATTTGGGGTCGTGAACATACAAGGCTAAGGCTTCACCACATAATCAAGGGGGCCGGACCCACGTGGTCTCTGGTTAGGCTAGAAGAAAGCCCCCGACACGGTGACTCTCCAATAGTCTAATCCTACACATGGACCGGAAGTCCCCTTGTTTCAAGCATGCAAAGAAAGGGGGGGAAAGAGATGGGGGATTAAAATAGAGAAAACCCAAGTGGATTGGAGAGAGAAGAGAGAGGAGGAAGTACAGAAAATTAAAGAGAAAGCCTACCGTATGTCTTCTTTATTTTGCACGCCGCGCTGTCTTCGGTCTTCGGTCTTTGTCTTGATCTTCACCTTCAACCTTCAAGAGTTGTCTTCAAGCTTTGGATTGCAGCTCCTCAAGTCTTCAAAGGATGGTTGAAGGCTAGTGTATGAGTGTATGGGGGAGTGTATGAGTGTATAGGAGGCTAGGGTTTGTGTATAGTGGCTAGGGTTTGGGAAAACCTAGGGAGGCTAGGGTTTTGGAGGTGCTCGAGCTCTGTATATCGAAGTATAGGGTTTTTAGGTTAAGTTTGCAGACCTCTTTCACGTTGAATGAGGCTCTGTATTTATAGAGGTTGGACAAAACTGGCGCCTATTGTAGTGGCGCCAGGCCAAATTTTACACTGGCGCCACTAGGAGTGGCGCCAGGCCATTTTTTGGCTTGGCGCCACTACTAGTGGCACCAGCCAATTAGGAAAGCTTTAAGGTCGGCAAGCAACGTATCTTTGACTAGATTTGGGCGCCTGTACTAGTGACTATCATGCAATTTTTAGCCTAGCTTCACTAGGAGTGAATTCGGAAAGTCCGGGAATGATTTGAAGGAACCGGAAATAACCCGGAAGGCCGAAAAGGAGTAGGAACACTTAAAATAGTGTCCTGGAGGTATTTTACTTGAAAAATGAAGATAAGGTGAGTCGGAAAGGTTGACCGGGCCTTTAGGGGCAAAACGGTCAATCGGACCAAGAAACTGCCGGGACAGACTCGAACTGTCCCGGAAGAAGACTCGGGATCTGAAAACATTATTTAGAATGTTCCCGGAGGTTGCCGGTTTGATTCCCAGAGCCAGCGTGGTCGGAAAAGGAGACCGGCCCACCAGGGGCAAAACGGTCATTTTGTACTGGGTTTGCCGGAACTGACTCGGAATGGTTCAGAAAGGTAAAGGAAGGTCGAGAACACTATAAAAAGTATTCTCGGGACATTACCAGTTTGATACCCAGAGCCGGTGTGGTCAAAGAAGGAGACCGGCCCTCTAGGGGCAAAACGGTCATTTTGTACCGGGTTGGCCGGAACTGACTCGGAATGATTCGGAAAGGTAAAGGTAGGTTGAGAACACTATAAAAAGTATTCTCAAGAGGTTACCGGTTTGATACCCAGAGCCGGTGTGGTCGGAAAGGGAGACCGGCCCACCAGGGGCAAAACGGTCATTTTGTACCGGGTTGGCCGGAACTGACTCGGAATGATCCGGAAAGGTAAAAGAAGATTGAGAATACTATAAAAAGTAGTCTCAGGAGGTTACCGGTTTGATACCCAGAGCCGGCGTGGATGCTTAGGGGCAAAATGGTCATCTTGACCGGAAAGTCTCGGAAAAGATCCTAAGGGTAGTCTGGTCATTTTTCACCAAAATGACCTAACAGACACGGGTGTTGACCTAGGTTTTGAGTGTCTCTGCCACTCTAACAGTGGGAGTATTTCCGCTACTCGGACGGGGTTGATGATTTGTGAGTATTTCCGCTACTCGGACGGGGTTGAGTATTTCCGCTACTCGGACGGGGTTGAGTATTTCCGCTACTCGGACGGGGTTGAGTATTTCCGCTACTCGGACGGGGTTGTGAGTATTTCCGCTACTCGGACGGGGTTAAGTATTTCCGCTACTCGGACGGGGTTGAGTATTTCCACTACTCGGACGGGGTTCAGTATTTCCGCTACTCGGACGGGGTTGAGTATTTCCACTACTCGGACGGGGTTCAGTATTTCCGCTACTCAGACGGGGTTGAGTATTTCCGTTACTCGGACGGGGTTGTGAGTATTTTCGCTACTCGGATGGGGTTGAGTATTTCCGCTACTCGGACGGGGTTGTGAGTATTTTCGCTACTCGGACGGGGTTGAGTATTTCCGCTACTCAGACGGGGTTGAGTATTTCCGCTACTCGGACCGAGTTGTGAGTAGTTTTGCTACTTGGACCGTCTCGAGGAATAAACTGTCTCAAGAGAGGGATTGGAAAGGTGTCTTACCGTCTCCTAAGAGACGTGCCTGGATTGGAGCCGTCTCGAGGAATAAACTGTCTCGAGAGTGGGATTGGAAAGGGGTCTTACCGTCTCCGAAGAGACGTGCCTGGATTGTGAGTGTTTCCACTAATTTAACGGTTTTGTGAGTAGTTTTGCTACTCGGACCGTCTCGAGGAATAAACTGTCTCGAGAGAGGGATTGGAAAGGGGTCTTACCGTCTCCTAAGAGACGTGCCTGGATTGTGAGTGTTTCCGCCACTCTAAAGGTTCTGTGAGTGTTTCCGCCACTCTAACGGTTCTGTGAGTGTTTCCGCCACTCTAACGGTTCTGTGAGTAGTTTTGCTACTCCGACCGTCTCGAGGAATAAACTGTCTCGAGAGAGGGATTGGGATTGGAATAAGAAAGGACAATGCCCCTAAGGGCATTTTGGTTATTTTGCCTCTATTTGGGCCTGACAGGCCTGCGAAGCGATGGAAAGACTGAATTTGGACCTAGAAGATTGGTTTCGATTGGGATATGCCCAAAATGACTTGAAAATAAGTCTGGACGGAGTGTAGACTGCCGAGCGGTCAAAAATGGGGTGCTTACAGCGTGTCAACTAAAATTGGACCGAGCAATGCCGTAATGGCATTTTGGTCATTTTGCCTTTATTGGGCCTGACAAGCCCACAAAGCGATTGATTGACTGGATTGAGTTTGAAAAACTGGTTTGGACTTGAATGTGTGTGTGTCAGTTTGAATGTGAGTCCGGTCAGACCGGAGATTGCTGAGCGGGCGAAAATGGGGTGCTTACATTAAGGTTAGGGGTTAAACTTGGGCTTTGACATCCTAGGACTTTGGTAACCTAGGTTTTGAAGCATGCAATTGAATTGGAAAGACTTTATTTGAACTTGAAAAGTTTGATTATTATAAAACTTGATTATAGAAAGTTCCGATTTAGGGAAGTTTTAGAAAAGTTTTGAATTAGGAAAGTTTTGAATTTAAAAAGATTTAAATTTAGAAAGATTTGAAATTTGAAAAGATTTTAGAAGTTTGAAATTTAGAAAGGTCAAAATTTGGAAAGGTTTGAAATTAGGAAAGATTTAATTTCTATTTCTTAAAATTGAAGATTGGATTTTGTTTCAAAAAATAGAAGATTTGAATTGGTTTCCAAAATTGGAGGATTTGATTTGGTTTCCAAAATTGGCGAATTTGATTTGGTTTCCAAAATTGGACAATTTGAATTGAAATTAGGAAGTTTGAGTTTTGAAAATCTTGAATTTGGAAATCTATGATTTTATGTAGAAAAAAGCTTTTGGAAAGTTGTGATTGGAGGCAAATAGAAATTCATGATTTTGAGAAAGGAATTAGGATTTCCTACTCACGGATTCTAGTTTGACTTAGACTTCAAGAAAAATAGTTTTTGGAAAGTAAATTTTTGAAAAGAGCTTTTTAGGAAGTGAATTTTCAAAAACTATTTTGAAAAGGTTTGAATATAAACTTTTGCAAGTCTCTTGAATATTTCACTTTCCTTAAACGATTCTAACCATGAAAATATTAAAACCATTCTAGGGTTGTGATTTTGACAACAACTAAGGTTTGAAATATGGACCATAATAATCACATTGAATGTAACACTTTCCTAAAACAACCCTAACTATGGAATGACTAAAATCATCTTAGAATTGTGATTTTGATAAAAACAATTTAGGGCTTGAACCGTAAGATTTGGACTTTGATGGCCCCATTGAATATGCCGCCTTTCTAAAACAACCCTAACCATGAAATGGTTAGAATCATCTTGGAGATTTTGGTTTTGAAAACAAATTTGAAAGAATGGGGTTTTGAATGCAAGTTTTGAAAGAGAACTTTAATGCAAGTTTGAAAACAACTTTGAATGTCATATTGAATGCAATACATGAATATGACATTCAAAATGCAATAGGGTCATGAACATACAAGGTTAGGCTTCACCACATAATCAAGGAAGCCGGACCCATACCATCTTTGGGGTAACTTAAAAAAAATTTCTAGGACGATGATTCTCTCAAGACCTTTTTAGGTATGAACCGGGAGGTCCCTTGTTTCAAGCATGCAAGAAGAGGAGGTAAAAGATGGGGATAAAAATAGAAGATAACCTAAGCAGGTTTAGATAGAGAAGAGAGGGGAAATTGCATAAACTAAATCGAAAACCTACCTTGTCTCTTCTTTTGCTCTGATTGCTTTTTTGGCTTTGTTTGCTTCACCTTAGGAGCTTTGAATACACTGCACTTGATCTTCAATGGATGTTTAGAGGCTTGTGTTTGAGTGTATGGAGTGTGTAAAAACTAGGGTTTGAGTATATGGAGGCTAGGATTTAAGGAGGCTTGAGAGAATTAGGGTTTTGAGAGAATTCAAGTTTTGTTTTCAAATAGGTAGTGTTTCAGGATTGAGATTGCGAACCCTTTTTATGCATGAAGAGGTCCATATTTATAGGCAATTGAAACAGAAACTTGCGGCTGTTGTAGTGGCACTAGTGGGAATTTGACCCTAGTGGTGCCAGGCCATTTTTTGGCTTTAGTGGTGCGAGCCCCTTTGGGAAACTTTTAAGGTGGCAAGAAACAAATATTTGACCCTTATAACTCAAGGCAGAAGATTTGGGCGCCTGTCTTTGTGACTACCATGTAATTTTTAACTTAGCTCCACTAGGAGTGATTCTAGAAAGTTTGAGAATAATTTGGAAGGCTAGGGATGGACAGAAACCTTTGAAAGAGTGTCCCAGAGATAATTGGCTTGAGAATCAGTGCCAGAATAGTTGCAAAAGATAACGGGCCCATTAGGGCAAAATAGTCATTTGAAAAGAAGAAACACCGAGATCGACCTAGAGTGATTCAGGAGAAGGCTTGAAGGTTGGAAACACTATCGAGAGTGTTTCGAGGGATTGGCGGTTTGATAGCCTGAGCTAGTTTGGTTTGGACAAGACGACTAGCCCACCAGGGGTAAAATGGTCATTTTACACTGGGCTTACCGAAATAGACTCAAAATGGTCCGAAAAGGCATTGAAAGATTAGGAATACTATTAGAAGTATCCTCGAAAGGTTATCGGTTTGATACCTAGAGCCGGTGTGGTTCTTGGAGGTGATTAGATGCCTAGGGGCAAAATGGTTATCTTGACCGAATGGTCTCGGAATTGATTTTGAACTGACTGGAAGGCACTTAAACATGTCAGATTGTCTTTGGGACAATCTTGCAAGGGTGGAGTTACCGCTCTAAGGTTTTAGGTACTTTCTCGAGAAGCATGCCGAAAGGGCTTAAGGGGTAGTTTGATCATTTTTCACCGGAGTTGGCTAGCAGGCACTGGTGTTGACCTGAGTTTTAAGTGTTTCCACCACTCTGACGATGTGTGATGAGTTAGTTTCCAAAGGTATCCCGTCCTTTGGTAAACATGCCACGACCAAGAAGCGAGTTTAGTCTCGTGATTTGTTGGCAATTCCCAATGTCAGCCTGTTTGCAAGTGTTTCCGTCACTCTAACGGTTGTAATGTTTGCAAGTGTTTCCACCATTCTGACAATTCGCATTCATTCTGGAGACTGCCTAATCTCGGGAAGTTGCTGAATGGTCTTATCATCTCAGGGCCTTAAGTACTTTCCCAATCGACATGCCAAATAGTGACATTATACATTAGCGGGCTAGCAGGCACCAGAAGTGAACCACTCTACCATCTAGAGGACTTGGGTTTCGTACCAATCGACGGGTTTGAAGGAACTTATCATTTTGAGGAGTTATCTCGGTAAACGTGTCATATCAGATGGATTTACCATTTGAACGATTAACTTTCTTGAAAGACGGGCCAAATTGAGTTTGATTGACTTGGACAGGACTTGCAATTGAAATTGAAGTTAAAATAGGGACTTACCATCTTTAAGAAGACATGCCAACTAAAAATTGGACCAAATAATGCTTCGAGCGCATTATGGTCATTTTGCTTCTATTGGGCACGACGGGCCCGCGAAGCAATTGATTGACTGGTTTGAGTTTGGAAAACCAGTTTGGGCTTGAATGTGTCTGTGTCATTTTGAATGTGAGTCCAGTCAGGCCAGAGATTATCGAGCGAGCAAAACTGGGGTGCTTACACTTTCTTTTTCTAGTTTTATATTCGATGTTTATTATGACGTATCAGGAATGCATATTTTAGATTATTTCATTGCATATCACACAATAATATATCACAATAACATGAGTTTGAGTACTACCTTTTTACTTAGCCTGTTTGATATGGATGACATTTTGAGTTTTCTAAGACGTGTGTAATTTCTTTTATAGCTTTTGCCTTTTCATCAGTGATGGGCCTTCAAGATCCTAAGAGGGTGTCAGTCAAGGGTTGTTCAACAACAGTTCCCGTGCTGAGTTGGCAGAATTTGAGATAGTGTTTCGTAGTTTAAGAGCTTTGCTAGATGTGGAGTTGAATGTTGGCATCGTTGAGGCGGCCAGTTTCTTTTGGCATCCAGAGTTGAGTCTGCTCCGGTTTGAAAGGTGTGAGATGACACATACACCTGCTGAGTATTGTGGTATGTTGAGACTGAGTGATGATTGTGCTAAAGTGCTTGATCCAAGATTGCCAATTATAGGTCGTAGTCCTTTAAGCAGATTTTTAGGGCAGAAGAGGGGTGCTCTCGATTCGGCTATTGATGATACTTCTCTATTGGTCAGCGTCGAATTTGTCCTTGACTAGTTTGCTTTGTAGGATTGCTTCAGAACTCACTGCGCGAAGCTTGGAAGTGACATTGATTGGTGGAGGGTTCGCCGTCCTTTGGTGGTTAGCTTATGATAAGGACTTACCTGTTTCCACGAGCTGACAAAATGATACATGGTCGGCTAGCTTTCTTTGTCTGGAGACTTCAGGCTGGGCACTTTATGGTAGTGATGATCTTGGCTGAGACATAACAGGCATTGACCAGGTTGCATTCTAATTCCAGGGGCCACTTTAGTGCTTGTGGAGAGTTGTTGTTTCTTTGGCTTACTAGACACGTGATTTATAGACGGCCACCACAACATGACTGGTTGAGAAGAGATGTTATCAAACAAATGGCTGATGCTTGCCCTAGTCTGGATATCCTGTCAGGGGAGCCTAGTTGGAGGGAGATTTTATCTGTATTAACTTTAAAGAGAGTAGTCTAGCATCTGAGCTTTGTTGCTGAGACCAGGATCGGAACTGAGGACTTGGCTTCCATTCCCTTAGTTGGGCCTGGCGGAGTTGTGTTGTTCTTTAGGAGTGGGTCTTTTGGTAGTTTGGGCAAGTTCAAGTCATCCTTAAGAGCAATGATGATGTCAGTGTGTTTTGATTGGATTTCACCAAGGGGCTAGCGGTTGAATGCATCGGACGTGCATTGTATCAATGGGGGCACAAAGTCTATTTTTCCGTTTCGAGGGGTATCACCATGGTTGGCACTTCTCGAGTATACGAGGTTTGGCTGGATGCTTCAATGGCAGGATCATAGGTCAGGTTATTGGGGCCAACTTCGTTGACTAGAATGAACAGTCTGAAGGCCGTTCAACGAATGTTGAGAATGTATAGTTGGACAGTTTATGGATCATTTTGAGGAATGCTACTAGATAGTTTAGGGCTCATATCGAAGAGCAAGTATGGATAGTTTAATCTCTTGTCCAAAAGGAGTATAGATAGTTCAATCTCTTATCTAAGAGTGCCACAGATTGTTTAGGCCCTCATCTAGGAGCTGGGTGACTATTGGATGAGTTGAAGTCAGTTGTCCCAGGTTGATTTGTAAAAGATCTAGCAATATGTTAGAGACTAGAAGACTGAGGTGTAGTGATCATTGAGTCACGTAGTGCACAAGCCACACGCCTTACAGAGTTAGAGAGTATGCTATGCTAATGACTGGTTGATATGATTTGCTAAAATGTACTTCTTGTGAGTCAAGCTGTGCTGGAGGACTTGGCTTTTGACTTCCCCTATCTAGTTATACTTTAAATAGTTGGATGCCCTAGATAGCTGAACACTCTGGATGGTTGAATGCTTTGGATGGCTAGATGCTCCGAATTGCTGGATGTTTGGTCTTTGTGTCACGACATCAAAGTGTTATGTTTGAGCATACCTATAGATCTTAAGAAAGCTTAGTGAGATGACCCTTGAACTTGTACTTATCTTGGTATTTTCTTAGCAATATTAAGATGTAATACACTAATCTTAATAAATGACGTATGATATTCATACTTATTGCTTTATCATGTTGAGTTTAGAAATTTGTTACCAAAGTAGGTTTTTCATAGGTTGGCATCTCTTGAACCATTGTTAAGGTGTGAGAGGTTCTATCACTTTGCTGACACTGTTGTGCTGCTACTTGGTTTGCTGATCTAGAGAGTTGACCCTTTCTGTTTCTCTATTTTTTATTTTTCTTTCATTTAAGCTATTTTTTCCACCCGGGCCCTTGAGGGTTTTCAAGGATGTCAGTTCTACCGTTTTTGCACATCAGCGCCTGTCTTTAGATTTTCACTGCGTCAATAGTTTTGTATCTTTCCATGACCTTACTTTCTTACCCATAGTGCCCTAGAGGCTTTTGCTTTTGATTTCTCTTACTAATGCCGATAAAGATGACTCTTTTCTTAATGAGAACAGGAATGCATTCACAACCGAAGAAATGACTTGACGCTGGAGGCTGTTGTTGACTGAGGTAATTGTTGCTTTCGTTGAAGCCTGTTGGTGCTGCTTATGACTTTTACAGCTGAATTTTGGACCTCCTAAATATCTCATGAATGATGAGGCCTAGAATGGAGTTTCTTATGTGACTAGGAGATCCTATTACCTCCGAACCGGATAGGGATCTTTGTTCCGGCTTGCACAGTTTATTCTTATTTGAAAATGGCCATTAGTTTTAGAAAAGCTTAGGAGTCACCACATGACAATTAAGGTGTGCTAGGATACCAAAAAGTGTGTTTTCGCAAACATAAGTTTAGAGGCTAAAAATATGGTCTTAATGTAGAAAACATGATATGCAAGATTAAAAAAGGTTCCAGTTGTTTTGAAAGGCATTTATACTAGTTTTGAAAGGCCCTTGATGGTTTGACTCCGTGTTGGCTTAATTAAATCTACACTCGGGGATCCTATTACATATTGGGAAGCATATATGATATAAACATAAACACTCACCCCACCCAAAATTGGCATCACTCCCGCTCTAGAAACCTCTTTTCCAGTGTTTATCAAATTCATCATCATTATCATCATCATCATCGTGCTTGCGCACATGCATCATGTCAACTACGTGCAGTTGAGAATGATTTTGCTTGTATGTGTATACTATATGCAGGTGTGCGTATATAGGGAATGCACAAATGTAGGCAGCATAAATGCTATGCTATTTATGGATACAGTATGTATGCAATATTGTTGTTTTTGAAAATGGCTCACACCCGGCTTTTAAAGATTTGTCACTCCTTTAGAGAAGGTTTTGGAAACCTATTCCAATTAGAGAATAAAACATGCTAATGCTTATGATTAGTTTGACCAAGCTTGAAAAGAGAATTCAGACTGTCTACGTATCCTAACTATGTAGGAACTAGGTCAATCGTAGTTCGAACTAACTTTGTAGCCCAGGGTTTGTGAACAAAGCTCCAGCTTGAAATGATGAGATCACAACTTACTCAGGGAGGTAACCAAGCCTAGGAAGAGAACCCAGATTGTCTACATACCCTAACTGCGTAGGAAACTGCTTAGATGTAGTTTCAGCATGACTTGGAATGGGTAGAGGCTAACACCACAGAGTTTCCCGGCTTTGACAAAAGGGTTATAATAAGATTATGCATTATTTTAATAAACGTTATGAAGCTGGCTTGTAGAAAAGGATTGTTGTGCCTCGTTTTTTCGTCAAGCTCTCTTAACTTAGATAAAGTGTGGTACTCTCTCTATTAAAACTTACCTTCCTAAAAGGACAAGTCTGAAGGGGGTTTGATCTTGAACTTGATTTGATTAAAGGCCTTTTGAAGAAATTTAGAGTCACCACCCAACATAGTTAAAAATATACTAGGTCAACTAAAAACTAAGTATAGTCCGAAGACTAAACTTAGCTTTTTTGAAAATATTTTGAAGATGGCCTTCTAAAGAAGGTTTTTAGGGAAAAAAAAATGTTGTTAGCAGCCTTTTGAAAATATTTTAAAGCCCTTTTTGAAAACGTGACTCCGATTTTTGTCATTGAAATAAAAATATATGATCCAGGGGCTGGTTACATGTAAGGATAATATCCTAGGATCATCACCCTAGCCCGCCTTTCAGTATCTACATGTCGATTTATCTTTAATTCACTCACTTGAATCACCGTTACTAAATAGTCACTTGCATCCACTTTTAAAAGTTTTTAAAACGGAATTTGATCATCACTTTTTTGGATAAATGATGCATGATGTGCATTTTGGAGAGATTTTGGAAGAGTTTGAAGGGGTTTTGAAACTTGATTTTGAAAGGTGATTTTGAAAGAGGGGACGTTTTGGAAAAGAGCATTTGACTTGAAATGAAGGTTATGAGAAAAAGTTTTGAAAAGGGTTTTTGATTTGAAGTGAAGGTTATCACCGCACCTATAAAGATTGTCTACGTATCTCGTTTGGTAAAAATTAGGTCATCCGTAGTTCAAGTAAGGGCCCAATTGAAAATGGACTCATAGGAGTCTTAGAAGGTTTTTGAAATTTGGACTCAAGAAAGTTTTGACTTGAACTTGGACTTGGATACTTTTGAAAGTGCCTTTGAAATAGGACTTTGGGGTGTTTTGAAGTATTTTTTAAAGCAACTCAAGAGAGTTTTGGAATGTTTTTGAAACAACTTAAAGGAGTTTGGAATACTATTGAAAGCAACTCAAGAAAGTTTTGGAGTATTTTTTAAATAACTCCAGAGAGTTTTGGAATGTTTTTGAAGGTTGATTTGAAGATTTTTGAAAATCGAACTTGGATTGGAAAGAATCTTGTGAACTTGTCTTTGAAAAGTTTTGAAAATCACCTTAAGGAAGGTGTGTTGAATGTTTCATTGCCTTTAATAAGTTAATCATTTGAGAAACTAGACTCCTTTGAGGCTGAGTTTTGAAAACATTTTGAAAAGAGGCTAGACACTTCCATTTAGGGTTTTTGAAAAATCTAGGGTTATAGAACACTTCTTGATATCCCACTTTACTTAAGAAACCATAATCATTAATGATTAAGATTGTCTTAAGGGTGTGACTTTTGAAAAATGTTAAAAAAAAGTTTTAAAAAATATTTAGGGTTTGGAACCCTATTATGAATATTTAAAGTTTCATTTAATGTATCACTCTCCCTTGGAAACCGTAAACTATGAGAGAGTTAGGATCACCTTAGGGTTGTGAGCTTTTAAAAAGAGTTTTTGAAAATATTAAGTGTCTAGACATTTTAGTCAAGACAAGTATAAGAGAGCCTTTGAAAACATTTTAGAAGTTTATAAAGGCATTTGTAGAAGATTTATTAGTAGATTCTTGAAAACTTAAGAAAGTAGAAGATTTTTTTAAAAACAAGTTTTTAGGAAGTGATCTTGATTTGAAAGTATGGTGGGAAAAGGGTTTACAGTTGGAGTCTTGAAGTTCACTAACCTTAGTTAGGGTGACCTAGGGTTAGGTTAACCTAAGGTTTGGTGGACTAGGGTTAGGTTAACATAAGGTTTGGAAGAGGTGATTTTGGATTAGGGTTTGGACCTAGTAGTTTTGGATAAGGGTTTAGACCTAGTGATTTTGGATTAGGTACTGAACTAGTGTTTAGTCCTAGTAGTTTTGAAAAGGTGGTTTTATGCATAAACTTTAAAAATATGTTTTGAAAACCATAATTTCATGTAAAACTTCATCTTTTTATGTGAAAAACTTTGTCATTTTATGTGAAACCCTTTTGAAAAACAACTTAAGAGGGTTGTGAAATTTTGAAAACCATTTTAACAAAACAACTCAAGTAAATGTAAGGTTTGTATGGTTAATATTTGGAAACTACTCAGAAGAGAGTTTCATTGGGCCCATTATAACTACTAATTCAAGAGAGCAAAACTTTGAAAATCAACACAAAATAAATTGTTTTGGAAATCATTTGAACATTTGAAAAACCCATCTTAGAGAGGGTTGTTTTGAAAACCACTCAATAAGGGTTGTTTTGAAAACCATTTTTGGGGTACTAAAAACATTCTAGTGAGTAAGGATTCATGTAGTTGATTTGAATGAAACCATTCCAAGCAGGGCTTCCTTAGAACCATTTTAACCTCAAAACTTAAGAGAGCAAAACTATGAAAAATCTCCTCCAAGGAGGGTTGTTTTTTAGAACTATTGAAGATGTTGAAAACCTCTTTTAGAAAGGAGGGTTTTGGAAACCATTTTTATGTAACTCAAGTTAGTAAAATGCATGGAACAAGGGTAGAGATTAGGGATTTTTGGAATGCTTTCTAAGGTTTGGAAGATTAGGGTTCTTGGCTTAAACTTCAGGAAACTCCAACTTAGAGGCACTTTTTGAAAATCTTTTTGACATGAGCTTTGAAGAACTCTTGAAAATAGAACCAATAGTGGTTTTGAATATGACAACAAGACCATCATAAGCAATATATGAACATGGTAACCATAATAATGGAAGGGGGTCATAAATTATACAAGGTTAAAGGCTACACCAAGTTATAAGGGTCTTTAAGGGCTATATTATGCTTAATTAGGCTTATGAGAGGTCCCCCAATCGGTGGTTTTCAAAAGTTTTCCTCTAAGCATGGCCTAAGAGCCCTCTTGTTCAAGCATGTAAGAAGATGAGGTTGTAGATGGGGCTTAAGAAAGAGAAAAGCTGAAGTGAGCTTGGAGGGAGAAGAGATGGAGTAAGGAAAGCATAAACATAAATAGGAGCTCACCTTGGTCTTCAATCCACTATTCTATTCTTCAACGAATGGACTAGTTTTCAAGGCTTCTTGAACTCTTAATTCTTTAGTTTTGAAGACTTGCATTGAATTTTAGAGCCTCTGTATCAATTTTGGCAGAGTTTCCTTACTACTTTTGCCTCTGAAATACCCTGGGGGTGGCCTGATATTTATAGGCCAAAATATTTCTAGGGGCGCATGTGCTACATGATCCTAGCCAAAATTTGTAAAATTTGTCTAGGCGCATGTAGTACATATGCCAAGTGGCCTCCACTCACAAGATGCCACGTGGCATCTTTGTACTACCCTATCTTCTGCTGCAAGTTAAGTTTTGTCTGAACTGATCAAAATATGGGTGCTTGTAGCACACCATCCGCCTTCGGGATCTTTTATGTTGACTTTGCCTCAATGTTTGTTGTAAGCACCCCAGTTTTGCCCACTCGACAGTCTCCAATCCGTCTAGACTTGTATTCAAGTCAATATAGACATATTTCAATTCAAACCAGTTTTCCGAACATAATCCAGTCAATTGATCGCTTCGCAGGCCCATTGTAAGCACCCCATTTTTGACCGCTCAGCAGTTTACGGTCCGTCCAGACTTGTACTTAAGTCAATATGGACATATTCCAATTGAAATCAACTCTCTAAGTCTAATCCCGTCTATTCATCGCTTCGCGGGCCCACCAAGCCCAATAGAGGCAAAATGATCGAAATGCCCTTAGGGGCATTGTTCGGTCCAACTCCAAATCAGGCAAGTCTTTCCGAAGACAATAAGACCCCTTTCCAATTCCAAACCAGGCACGTCTTTCCAAAGATGGTAAGTCCCCTTTCCATATTCCAATAGGCACGTCTTTTTGAAGACGGTAGGTCCCTTTTTCATATTCCAATAAGCACGTCTTTCTAAAGAAGGTAAGTCCGCTTTCCAACCCCTTTTCATATTCCAATAGGCACGTCTTTATGAAGATGGTAAGTCTGCTTTCCAATCCCTTTTCATATTCCAATAGGCATGTCTTTCTGAAGACGGCAAGTTAGCTTTCCAACCCCTTTTCCAATTCCAATTTCAATCCCTCTCTCGAGACGGTAAGTCTATCCAATCTGACACGTTGTCAGAAAAAGTTTCTTCGGAACAGTAAGTCCCTTTAAACCTGTTGACCGGGACGAGACCCCAAGTCTCCTAGATGGTAGAACGGTCCACCTTTGATGCCTGTTAGCCCGCCAATGCAGAAATGTCCGTTTTGGCACGCCTTCCAAAAAAGTTGACTTCTCAGGCGCTAAGTCCCTTTAGTAGCTTCTCAAGACCAGGCAGTCTCGAGAATGATCACGAACCATCAGAGTAACAAAAGTACTCGTAAACATTACAACCGTCAGAGTAGCGAAAATACTCACAAACAGGTCGATATAGGAAATTAACAACAAATCCTCTGTATCACGAGACCGCCGTCAGAGTGGTAGAAACACTCAAAACCCAGGTCAACACTAGTGGCTACTAGTCCACTTTAGTGAAAAATGACCAAACTGTCCCTAGGGTCATTTTTCAGCACGTTTCTCGAGAACACACCTAAGTCCTCAGAATGGTAAGTCTACCCTTCCAAGATTGTCTTAAAGTAATCCGGCATGATTAGGTGCCTTCTAGTCAGTTTCAAGCTAGTTCCGAGACTTTCCGGTCAAGATAACCATTTTGCTCCTAAGCATCCAAATACCCCGGGGACCACACCGGCTTTGGTATCAAACCGGAAACCTCCCGAG
Source organism: Euryodendron excelsum (assembly GCA_033060915.1). Classification (NCBI taxonomy): domain Eukaryota; kingdom Viridiplantae; phylum Streptophyta; class Magnoliopsida; order Ericales; family Pentaphylacaceae; genus Euryodendron; species Euryodendron excelsum. The sequence continues at coordinate 28,553,788 of CM065384.1, read as the reverse complement.
AATGCTTCTTATAGTGTTCTCAACCTTTTATTATCTTTCCGGATCATTCCGAGCCAGTTCCGGTAAACCCGGTGCAAAATGACCGTTTTGCCTCTGGTGGGTCGGTTGCCTTTTTCTGGCCACACCGGCTCTGGGTATCAAATCAGTAACCTCCTGGAAATGCTTTTTATAGTATTTTCAACCTTCCTTTATCGTTCCGGATCATTCCGAGTCAGTTATGGTAAACCCGGTGTAAAATGACTGTTTTGCCCCTAGCGGGCCAGTCGCCTTTTTCTAACCACATCGGCACTAGGTATCAAACCGGTAACCTTTGAGAACATTCTAAATAAATGTCTCCAAATCTCAAGTCTTCTTCCAAGACATTCTGAGCCCGTCTTGGCAGCTTTCCGATCCAGTTGACCGTTTTGCCCCTAAAGGCTCGGTCAACCCTTCCGACAAGTCTTGTCATCCTTTTTCAAGTCTACTACCTTCAGGACACTGTTTTAAGTGTTCATGTCCCTTTTCGGCCCTTCGGGCCATTCCCATCTCCTTAAATGCTTCATGGACCATTCGGAGTTACTCCTAGTGAAGCCAGGCTAAAAATTGCATGGTAGTCACTAGTATATGCGCCCAAATCTTCTCAAGATACGTTGTTTGCTGACCTTAAAACTTTCCTCACTGGCTGGCGCCACTAGTAGTGGCGGCAAGCCAATATTTGGCCTCGCGCCACTCCTAGTGGTGCTAGAAGCATTTTTGGCCTAGCACCATTGCAACAGGCGCCAGGTCATTCCTTTGTCTATAAATACAGAGCCTCTTCCAGCGTAAAAGAGGTCCGCCAACTCAATCTAAAAACCCTATTATTGGACATACAGAGCTCGTAGCCTCTCTGGACCCTAGTCTCCTTAGGTTTTGCCAAACCCTAGCCTCCTATACACTCATATACACTTTCATACACTCATACACTAGCCTCCAAAACCTCCTTTGAAGACTTGAAGTGCTGCAATCTAAAGCTTTAAACATTGAAGATAAACTATTGAAGATTGAAGTGAAGACCGAAGCAAGACAAGCAAAGCAAAGCGCGCAAAGCTAAGCAAAATAAAGAAGACACAAGGTAGGCTTCTTATTTACGTTTACGCATCTTCCCCTCTCTCTTCTCTCTCTTATCCCACTTGGGTTTTCTTCTATTTTAATACCCCATCTTCTTCCCCCCCCCCCCCTTCTTGTATGCTTGAAACAAGAAAATTCTCAGTCTATGTGTAGGATTAGGCTATTGGAGAGTCACCGTGTCGGGGGCTTTCTTTTAGTCTAACCGGAGACCACGTGGGTACAGCCCCCTTGATTATGTGGTGAAGCCTTTAACCTTGTATGTTCACGACTCTCTTTGCATTGTGCATATCATGGTCTTGCATTCTTCTAAAATTCGTTTTCAAACTCGTTTTCAAAGCTTGCATTAACATCATTTTCAAAATTACATCAAAATCTTCTTTTTCAAAACTTGTTTTCAAAACCACAATCCTAAGGTGGTTCTAGCCTTTTAATGGCTAGGGTTGCTTTAAGAAAATGTTACATTTAAAGTGGCTAATATGGTCCATATTTTCAAAACCTTTTGTTGTTTTCAAAATCATTATCTTAAAGTGGTTCTAATCTTCTTATGGTTAAAATCGCTTTAGGAAAGTGAGATATTTTGTGTACTTTCTAAAAACTCTCTTTTCAAATCTCTCATTCTAAAAACCTCTTTTTCAACATACTTTCCATAAACTCTCTTTAAATTCCTTCCCAAAATTTCTTTCCAAAAACTCCTTCCAAAAATCTATTATCAAAAACTCTTTTTCAAACTTCTTTTCAAAAAAAGCTCTCTTTAAAATTCCTTTCCTAAAAACACTCCTTGGGTTTTCTTCTTAGAAAACTCTTTCCAATCTCCTTTCCAAAATTGTTTTTCAAAAACTCCTTTCCAAAAATGCTTTTTTAAAAGCTCATTTCCAAAAACGCTTTCCTCAAAGTTCACTCTCCAGAGACGCTCCTTACGTTTCCTTCCTAAACCCTCTTTTTTCAAAATTCACTTTCTAGAAACTCCTCTCTAGGATTTCCTTCCAAAAATTTTCCTTTCTAAAACTCATTTTCCAAAAACTCTTTCCTTAGAGCTTAAGTTAAACCCTAGAACCCATAATTAGGAAACCCTAATTTTCCTCCCCAAAAACATAGTTTCCAATTCCTTATTTTGGCCTCAAAACCTAGGTTTCCAAAACCTTTTATTTTCTACAACAAAGCTATACATATTTCCAAAACCTCTTTTTAACGTCAAAACTATAGTCTTCCAAATCTAGGGTTTCTAAAACTTCACCTTCCAAGTCCATGTCAAATCCAATCTTTCCCTTTAGGAAACTAGATCCTATCCTCTGTTTTTGGAAACAAAATCAAAATATCTCTTTTAAGAAATGAAATCCAATCCCTTGTTTTAGGAAATAGGAATCTCAATCCTTCCTAGTCTAAACCTTTCCTAATCTCATACTTTCCTAAACGTTAAGTGTCCAAAACTTGAACATAAAAATCTTTCCTAAATTTTAAAACTCAACTTCCACATCTTGCCTAATTCAACCCTTTCCTAATTCTATCCCTTTCCAAATCTTAACTTTTCAAATCTAAGTTTTCAAATCTTTCCTAAACTTAAACATTTCCTAACTTCAAGTGTTTTTTAAAACTCAAACTTTGAAACCTCCTAAAATTCTAAACTTTCTTAAACTTCAAATATTTCTAAATCTAAAACTTTCTAAACTCAAAACTTTCTTATTTTCAAAGCTTCCTTATTTCAGAACATTCCAAATTCAAAACTTTCCAAATTCAAACATTTCCTAAGTTGAAACTTTCCTAAAATGAAGCTTTCCTAAAATAAAACTTTCCTATTTTGAAACTTTCCTAAATTAAATTTTTCCTAAACCAAAACTTTTCTATTTTGAAACTTTCCTAATTCAAAAACTTTCCAAATTTGAACCCTTCCTAAATCCAATCTTTCTTCGATCTTCCAAGTGCAATATTCGAGTCAAGTCTTTCTTAAATCTCAAGTATTTCCTAAATTCTATGTTCCCAAGTCTAGGTTTCCAAAACCTCAATCTTTCCAAATCAATTTCCTAATCCTTCAATTCCAATTTCCAATTTCCAATCTTCTAAATTCAAATCAAACTCTTTTTCGAATCCAATCTACTATTTTCTATCGAACTCTAGTCCGAACTACGGATGACCTGATTCCTCAAAAAGGATAAGCAACCCTCATGGGTGCGGTCACAACATTTTTCAAATCTCTAATTCCACAATATTTTTCAAATTTCTATTTCCACAACTTATTTCAAACTTCCAAATTCCACATTTCTATTTCCAAATCTCTATTTCCAATTTCTAAAACTTTCTAATTTCAAATCTATCTTTTCAAGTTTCTTTTCAAATCTATCTCCAAATCTATTTTCTAACTCTCTTTCTCTATTGCATTTGCATTTCATGCATCACAATAGTTTGTAAGCATTCTTTTTCTAAAGTGGATAGGATTGAACATTTGTTAGTTGAAGACTCTCATATGTGAATTTAGGGTAAATAGACATGTAGGTACCGCAAGGGCGGGGTAGGGTGATGGCTTAGTGCGTCTTCCCTACATGTAATCAACCTCTGAACCTAGGATCACTGTTTTCAAAGACCAAAATAGAGTTTATTTCAAAAAATAGCTTAAATGTTTTCTAAAGGTTGTCAAACAGCCTGTTTTCTTAAAAACCCTCTCTTGAGGTAATATTTTCAAAATCGTTTTTCCAAAACCCTAAATGTGATCCTCGGATTGTGCTTAGTTTTTAGGTGACCTAACTCACCTTAATTAAGTTAGGTGGCGACTCCAAATGTTTTCCAAAAGCCTTTATTCAAATCTATTTTCAATTCAAACATAGTCGCATTCATTCTTCTAGGAGGGTGAGTTCTAACGAGAGAGTACAGTATTTTTTCCGCTTGTGTGTGTATTTCTCGAGTGCGAAAAATCTGAGCGCGACACCCGTCTGACCCAAATAGAGGCAAAATGAAAAAATTCCCTTGGGGCATTATCCGGTCCAATTCCAGTGGGCATATCTTCTTAAAGACGGTAAGTCCCTTTTTCAATCTCAATTCCAGTTCAAATCAAGTCTGACACATCTTTTGAGAAAGTTGATCCCTCAAGGTGGTAAGTCCATCCATTCCGGCACGTTTTTTGAGAAAAATCTTTGGAACGGTAAGTCCCTTCAAACCTATCGTCCGAGACGAGACCCCAAGTCCCCGAGATGGTAGAACAGTCCAAGTTTGGCGCTTGCTAGCCCGCCAATGAAGAATGTCAGTTTCGACACACCTTTTGAGAAAGTTAATTCCTTAGGCTATAAGTCCACCTAGTAGCTTTCCGAGATCAAGCAATCTCTGGAATGATCGCGAACCATTGGATTAACGGAAGTACTCGTAAACATCGCAACCATTAGAGTAGTGAAAACACTCGTAAACAGGTCGACATTGGGAATTGCCATCAAACCCCTATGTCACGGGACCACCGTCAGAGTGACAGAAACACTCAAAACGCAGGTCAACATCAATGCCTGCTAGCCCACTCTGGTGAAAAATGACCAAACTGCCCTAAGGGCCATTTCCGACACATTTCGTGAGAAAGTACCTAAGTCCTCAGAACGGTAAGTCCACCTTTCTAGGATCGTCTCAAAGATGATCTGGCATTATTTAAGTGCCCTCCAGTCGGTTTTGAGCCAATTTGGAGACCCTCCGGTCAAAATGACCATTTTGCACTTAGGCATCCAAGCTCCCCGGGAACCACACCAGCTCTAGGTATCAAACTGGTGACCTCCTGGGGATGTTTTTTATAGTATTCCCGGCCTTCCGATGCATTTCTAGATCATTCCGAGTTAGTTCTGGTAAACCTGATGCAAAATGACCATTTTTGGGCAAGTCACCTTTTCTAACCACACCGGCTCTGGGTATCAAACCAGCAACCTCCTGGAACATTCTAGCAAATGTTTCCAAGCCTCAAGTCTTCTTCCAGGACATTCCAAGTTCATCCCAGCAGCTTTCCAGCCCGATTAACCGTTTTGCCCCTAATGGCCCGGTCAACCCCTCCAACACGTCCTATCATCATTTTTCAAATCCATTACCCCTAGGATACTATTCTAAAGGTTCTTATCCCTTTCCAGCCCTCCGGGCCATTCCCGATCCATTAAATTATTCTCGGATCTTTCGGAGTCTCTCCTAGTGAAGTCAGGCTAAAAATTGCATGGTAATCACTAGTACAAGTGCCCAAATCTTTGAAAGATATGTTGTTTGCCGACCTTAAACATTTCTTAAATGGCTGGTGCCACTACAAGCCAAAAAATGGTCTAGTGCCAATGGGTTTTTTGACCTAGCGCCACTGCAACAGATGCTAGTTCATTCTTTTGTCTATAAATATAGAGTCTCCTCCAGCATGAAAAAAGTCCCCAAACTCAGTCCAAAAACCCTGCTCTTTGATATACAAAGCTCGAAGTCCTTCCAAACCCTAGTTCCCTTTAGGTTCTTCAATCCCTAGCCTCCATATACAAACCCTAGCCTCTATACACTAAACCCTAGCATACATACACTCTTATACACCCATGTACTAGCCTCCTTTGAAGACTTGAAGTGCTGCAACTCGGAAGCTCTCGAAAACCAAAGCAAGCTCTCGAAGACCGAAATAAAACAAAGCAAAGCAAGCAAGCAAAACAAAGAAGATACAAGGTAGGCTTCCTATTTACGTTTACGCAATTCCCCCCTCACTTTTCTCTCTCCTAACCCACTTGGGTTTTCTTCTATTTTAATCCCCATCTTCTACCCACCCACCCACCCCCCCTTTCTTACATGCTTGAAACAAGGGACTCCCCGGTTCATGTATAGGATTAATTGAAAGTCACCGTGTCAGGGGCTTTCTCTTAGTCTAACCGGAGACCACGTGAGTTCGGCCCCCTTGATTATGTGGTGAAGCCTTTAACCTTGTATATTCACGACCCCAACTTGCATTGTGTATATCATGATCATGCATCTCTCCAAATTTGCTTTCAAATTTGTTTTCAAAATTTGCATTGAAAATTATTTTCAAAACTTACATCAAATCTTCTTTTTTCAAACTTATTTTCAAAATCACAATCGTAAGGTGATTCTAGTCTTTTCATGGTTAGGGTTGCTTTAGGAAAGTGTTACATTTAAAATGATTTTCATGATCCATCTTGTCAAATCTTTATTGTTTTCAAAATCACAATCCTAGAATGGTTCTAATCTTCTTATAGTTAGAATCGTTTTAGGAAAGTGAGATATTTTTAAAGGCTTGCAAAAGCCAGCATTCAAACCCCTTTCCAAATTGCTTTTCAAACTTACTTTCCAAAATCTTTTTTTAAATCTTCTCCAAAATCTCTTTTCAAATCTACTTTCTAAAATCACTTCTCCAATATACTTTCTAAAAGCTCTTTCCAATTACCTTTCCAAAATTATTTTCTAAAAATTCCCTTCAAAAACTTACTTTCCTAAAAACTCTTTTCAAATTCTTTCTCAAAAGCTCATTCAAAAAATTCACTTTCTAAAAAACATTCTTCAAGTTTCCTTTCTAGAAACTCTCTTTAAAGTTCTACTTTTCAAAAAATCTTTTTTCTTGGAGTCCAAGTTAAGCCCTAGAGCCATGGTTAGAAAACCTTAATTTTCCCTCCTAAAGCATGACTTCCAATCTTTCCTCCAAACATAGATTTTCAAAATCTCTATTTTCTACGTCAAATCTTAGATTTCCAAAATCATTTTTTCCTATACCAAAATTATAGCCTTCCAAACCTAAGTTTTTCAAAATTTCTCCTTTCTAATTCCATGTCAAATCTAGTCCTCCAAATTAGGAAACTAAATCGAATCTTCCGTTTTTTAAAACAAAATCAAATCGTCTCTTTTTGAAAATAAAATTCAATCTTTTATTTTAGGAAGTAAAAATCAAATCTTTCTTAATCCAAATCTTTTATAATTCCATACCTTTTCAAATCTTAACTTTCTAGAGTCTAAAATTTTCAATCTTTCTTAAACTCAAATCTTTCCTAAACTTCAAGTGTTTCTAAAACTCACACTTTCAAACCTTTTCCCAATTTCGAACTTTCTATTGCAAATCATTCCAAAATTCTAAACTTTCTAAATTCCAAATCTTTCTTAAATCAAACTTTTCCTAATTCAAATCTTTCCACAAATCAACTCTTTTTTAAAAAAGAAACATTCCAATTTCAAAACTTTCCAATTTTAATTCTTTCCTAATTTGGAACTTTCCTAAAATGAGAGTTTTCCTATTTTGAAACTTTCCTAATTCAAAGATTTCCTAAATCCAATCTTTCTTAAATTCTAACTTTCTTAATCTTCCAATCCAAATTTCAACTCAAACTCTCTTTTTCAATTCAAACCTTCTATTTTTTTTCAGACTCTTGTTCAAACTACAACTAACTTGATTCCCAAAAGAGGGATACATAGGCAACCTTCATGGATGCGGTCACAACCTTTTTCAAGCTTCTATTTTCATAACTTTTTTCAAATCTCTAATTCCATAACCTTTTTCAAACTTCCAATTTCATAACTTTTCTTAAACTTCCAAATTCAAAAATCTATTTTCAAATCTTTCTATCAAAATCAAATTAAGTTCTTTTCAAATCTATTTTAAAAAACAAAGTCTTTTCTTACACTTGCATATCATACATCATTTCAAATTTCTTTTCAAAGCTCTTTTCTAAAGTGGATAGTCTTTGACATTTATTAATCAAAGATTCCGAGTGAGTGAACCTAGGATGAATAGACATGTAGGTACTACAAGGGCGGGGTAGGGTGATGGCGTAGTGCGTCTTCTCTACACGTAACCAACTTCCGAACCCAGATTACTGTTTTCAAAGACCATATGGAGTTATTTTCAAAAAGGGCTTAAATTTTTTCAAAGGTTGTCAAACAACCCGCTTTCTTCAAAACCCTCTCTTGAGGAAGTTTTCCAAAACCTTTTTTTTAAAAACCCTAAGTGTAATCTTCGGATTGTACTTAGTTTTAGGTGACCTAACTCACCTTAATCAAGTTAGGTGGCGACTCCAAACTTTCTTTTTTTTTTCCAAAAGCCCTTTATTCAAATCAATTTTCAATTCAAACCTAGTTGCACTCGTCCTTCTAGGAGGATGAGTTCTAACGAGAGAGCACTGTGTTTTTCTCACTTGTCTTTTTTGAATACAAAAAATCGGAGCGTGACATTTGTGTAATCTACTAAAGATTTGGGGAAATCCATAATGTTCAGGACGTTCCCCTACGGTTTCTCTTAAACCAGAAGCCCCTGGGGAGCTTCGGATGATTCCGGATGGTAGAGATATCAACTTGGGAAACGTTCTTAAAAATAAGTTTTTCAGAGTGTTTGTGAGACGCTTTGCTAGCTTCCTGAAGTAGCCATTTTTTAGCAACTCGATCGGGGGTTTCGGGAAGTGATCGTGTTGATCGAACCATACCGATGGAAAGTCCTCCAAAAAGGCTTCAGGGAATTCCTTGATTTATGCATTTCTTAAGTCGTTCAACCAGACATTTTAATCAGAGAATTGGGATTTAAACCAACATCGAGGAGGCATACCTTTACTTCTCCTAAGTGTTGGAACAGTGCCCTTCGTTGGGTTGTATGATCACGACTTTCGGGCGACATTATTGATCATCGTACCTAACCGATGGAAAGCCTATCACTTAGGCTTAAGGGAATTTTTTAATTTACACATTTCTCAAGCTATTTGACAGTACATTTTGGCTAAGGAAGTGAGGAAAAAGTCAACTTTGGCAGAGCCTTTGTGACACGCTCCGCAAAGCTTTTATTAGCTTAGAGGGGTTTCAAGTTAAGGGACTCACTTTAAAATTGACGAAGATCCTCTTTAGAGTATCTCAATGGATGCCGGTTTGATTCCCAAAGCTGGGGGGTTATAGAGGGGGCTCGAGCCTCCAGGGGCAAAATAGTCATTTTGATTAGAACTTGCCAGAATGAGGTCACAATGGACTGGAATGGCATATTGAAAATGCCAGACTATACGGGGATAGTTCTGGAAGGGTGAACTTACCATCTTAAGGATTTAGTACATTCTCAAAGATATGACGAAGTTCCTAAGGGCAAAATGGTCATTTTGACCAAATATCACAAGAATGAGTCCAGAATTAGGTGGAATGGTATTTGAAATGCCAGACTGTCTAGGGATAGTCTTAGAAAGGTGGACTTACCGTCTTAAGGACTTAGTACTTTCTGGAAGACGTGTTGAAGTGGTCATGTTTCACCATGTTGGGCTAGTAAACGCAGGTGCTGACTTGGGTTTACGAATGTCTCCAATGCACAGATGGTTGTGACAAATTGGTTTCTGGAAGTCTCTCTTTTCTCTGAAAAATGTGCTACAGCTAAGCAGCACTTTCGGTCCTGTAACATTGGATGTTTAGCGGTGCACATATGTTGATATGTTTTTGAATGACTTCTCGCCACTCTAGCGGCTTGATAATTTGTGAGTGCTTCTGCCACTTCGATGGTGTCGGCATTGGTTCCGAAGATTACTTTATCTCAGGAAGGTGCCTAATGCCCAGGGGGCATAACGAACATTTTAACATGCACCAGAAGTGAACTGCTTAAGGTTGTTGAATGCTTTCGCCACTATAGTGCTAGCGATTGGTTTTCGAGACCGCCCGATCTTAAAAAATTTCCTATTTATGACGTTACTTTTAGAGACTACCGATCTTAGAAAGCTGTTGGCCCAAAAGGAAACCCAAGAGAGGGGGTGAATTGGGTTTTTAAAACTAATTGCGATTAAGATAAATTAAAGCTAATTTAAGCCAGTGAAACAGTGATTCAAGATATATGCAATGCAACTAAATCAAGTAAGAAATGAAAGCAAAGCATAAGAGAGAAACACCAAGAATTGCCGAGGTTCAACCATAACTTGTAGTCTATGTCCTCACCCTAAAATCCCCTTGAAGTTTTCTTCCACTATGCAATCTCCAAGTACAAAGTAGAGGATAGTTGAAGTGTCTAGCTCACTCTCCTTGAAACTTACACCCAAGCTTCAATGCTACAAGAGTTGTCCAAGCTCTCTCAAACTTACAAGTGTTTTTCTTTTACAAGAGAACACTCAAACTCTCACTCACAAGTGTACAAAGGATTTACAATTGAAGTACACACTCTCTATGAAGAGTAGATGAGAAAGTGAATAGCTCACTAAATGCCAAGGATTGAAAACAAAGAGAATTTTGAATGAGTATAAGCATTGTCAGCTCTTGATGATCAAAGAATGGAATAATCTTGTATCTTTTGTACATAAATACATTTGGAGGCTTGTATATATGGCCCTAGATTGATTTCACCCGTTGGAGTTAGTTGGGGCTTCATTAAATGCGCACCCAGTTTAATATAACGTTTAAAAATATAGTCGTTAGTCCCCAGGTGTCGACACATAACTTCATGTGTCGACATCAAGCCTGCATTCTCCAGTAGTTGCTCTCTATCTCTATGTGTCGACACTTGATCATCCATTTTTCAAACATTGGCCTCTGTCCTCATGTGTCGACACATCAAATTCATGTGTTGACATATCACCCAGAAAATCTCTTTTATGCTTTCTTTGATTAAGCTTAGCTTCAAAATACTTCAAACTACTTCAAGGAATCTTCTCTTTGGGGTATAGTAATTTTTTTCAAGGCTTTCAATCCAGTGTGGTCATTGATTAAAGTCTTCAATTCAATTTGGATTGAATTCATTTTCATTTTTTCAAAAACTTTTCTTAGATTCTTCATAGAGTCTTTGCACACATGTTGAATTCTCTTTCGCACACCTTCAATGTCTTCGAATCAACTTCATGAAGTCTTTATAGGCTTAATAAATTCTCTATATGAGCACCTTCAATCTCTTCGAATTCACATCATTGATTTGACATTTGAATAAGTATCATTACTCTGTTTTAGTGCATTGCTTTGTTTTGATGTATTGCTTGATCCTGGTGCATCTATTTGACATTCGTCATGCCTTAGGTGTAAAACATATATTTACTCATTTAACTGCACATTAATTAAAATCATTAGCAACTAACACAAGGTTTAGTTATCATCAAAATCAAGGCGTAGAATCAACAAAAGCTACCTATCTGTGGCATTGGTTTCAGAAACCGCCCTATCTCGAAAAGCTGCCTGGATTGCAGGAGAATGCCAAGGAGGCATTTTGACTGTTTTGACTTTAGTTGGGCCCGAAAGCAACTGTTTTGACTTGACTTGATTTTTGAAAAGCCTTTTTGGGCTTGATAATATTATGATGTTTTATTGGATGATTGATTTGGACCGAAAATTGTCAAGCAGACAAAAATAGAGTGCTTACAGCTGTCTTACTTTTTCTGTCTGTGTTTGTCGAAGGGCAGAAAACAATTGAGAAGATTTAGGATTTTGAAATTTGATATTTTAAAATTGAAGATGATTTTTTGAAATGATTGTCAATAATGGATTGATTTGGACTTGAATGAAACTTTTTAAGGAAACAATTCAAAAAACCTTTGAAACTTGAAACGAAACTTTTGAGAAAAAAGTTTAAAAATCTAGAATTTTGATACAAAATTTTTTAAGGAGAAAGTTCTGAAAACCCATAAACCTCTTCTTCTTTTTCATTTAAATGAAACTTTTTGAAAAGAAAAGTTTTAGAAAACTAGGTTGGACTTGAAACTTGAAAACTTTTTGAGGAAAAAGTTTAGAAAACTCGGCTTGACTCGAAACTTGAAGTTTTTTTGAAGAAGAAACTTAGAAAACTATTTTTACTTGAAATTCGAAAAAAAACTTTTGAAATTTTTGAATTTGAAAGAAGGTAAGAGCTTTTGCTTTCAAAATTGATATTGAAACTGAAATCGAAACTTTCTATAGAAAAGCTTTGAATGTTTTTTAACTTGAAAATTTGAAAGAAAGCAAGGGCAACGAACAAAACCACACAAAAACCCAAAGTTTCATCCCAGAGCACACAAGAGAGGAGAATAAAGTCTGTGGAGAGAGACATAGAGACATTTTGATACCTTTCTTGCTAGAAAATCTAGCTTATTATTAAGCAAAAAATGCCATGACTAGCGTTGACTTGCGATCGCATCGCAAAGGAGGAAGTATAGACAAAGAGATACAGAAGTACTACTCATGCCTACAGAGGTGGAGGCTATGAGGTGACGGCAGAAGTGGAGGTGTGGGGGTTCCACGAGAGAGTCGAGAGAGAGGTCAAGAGATAGAGCACAATGAGATGGAGAGAGTATGGAGAAAATGAGAGATAGATGAGACTCGAGAGATAGAGTTAGGGTTTTCACGAGAGGACCAAAAAAAGGGAAAAATTAGACCCACCAAATGAAACGATTTCATTTGGTATTTGAGACAAGAAGGGAGCCGTCGCAAATGCTATAGCATTTGAGACTGGAAGGAACCAATCACAAAAGGTTGTCACAAAAGGCCATTATTTGTGATTGGAAGACAGCCATCACAAAAGACCATTTTTTACAATGAGAATTGAGCCGCCACACAATGTCGCCACAAAAATAGTGCTTAAGCTATTGTATTTGCAATAGCTCCCTTCCCATCACAAATAATGGCCTTTTGTATAGTGGCCATCACAAATACTCCCGTCGCAAAAGGCCACATTTTTTGTTGTGGGATTTATTAAGTCAATTGGTGGTTGAACCAGTCTTATTATAATATATATGTTTTATATATTCATCGCCTCATCTGCGTTTTATAGTAAATGTGATTGTAATTAAACATAGAGAACAGTGATGGAGCACTGGTAGCGAATGCTCCTTGCCACTTTGTAGCGAGCAAGCCTTCATTTTTGAACTGGGAAGCATGTACTCATGCACGTACCGGACACTTCGGTTACCGAACGGTCCGCTCCGATGCCTTTTATGTATTTTGTTTGTTTTCTATTTATGAGTTTCTAAATCTTAATATTTTGTTGTTCACAATTTTGGTTGCTAATGCACAGTACAGTCTGCTTAGTGTAGCGAACCAGACTCATTCCCCGGGCCTGTTTAGTATAATTTTTTAAAGTTTTTTAACTTGACCTTTTTGGTTTATAAATAAAAAAATTAAATTTCTTTATTTTTTATTTATTTAACTTAAATGTTAAGAAAATCTAGCTTTTTAGCAAAATGAAAAATACTAAATTCAAGTTTTACCAAAGGAAGTTTGTTTAGATGTGCCCTTAGAACACATATTAGCTAGACCTTATCTAAAATCATACTTATTTATGAATCTTACTAACATGTATTTTTAGGATACATTTAAAGTATATTTTATATGATTGAATAAAGTATCAAAATTTGTGTTTTTAATGTCAAAATTATCAAAACTCAATATTTTGTACACCCAAATAAAATATAATTTTTTATCTAAAAATAAAAATAATAAAATATGCTTAAAATGTGTCCCTCTCAGCATTGGCTATTGATTATAACAACATTCTGAAACTGCTTTAAAAGAACTTATTAAGATTGTAATTAATTCTTTAATATTTAACGTATTCACATTTAATACATGTACCACAAAATTTAACATTAAATACGTCTATAATTTAATGCGTTGAACTAATCCTATTAAACTAATTTGTTCTCTCTCTCTCTCTCTCTCTCTCTCTCTCTCTCTCTGTGTATACGTATATATTCGCTTCAGCTTTTCATAATTCCAACATAGTAGACGCCATGACCATTCTAAGCAGCGGCGCACACGTTCTAGTGTTCCCTTACCCTGCGCCGGGGCACATGATGCCCCTCCTGGACCTAACCCACCAAATGGCCACCCGTGGTCTGACTATAACTATACTGGTCACCCCTAAAAACCTCCCTATCCTAAACCCACTTCTCTCCAAACATCCTTCTATCAGAACCCTACTCTTGCCTTTCCCTGCGCACCCCTCCCTCCCCGCCGGCGTAGAGAACGTCAAGGACCTCCCTCCTACAGCCTTCCCTGCTATGATGCACTCCATGCGCCAACTCTACACTCCCATCCTCCACTGGTTCCAAAACCACCCGTCGCCGCCGGTGGCCATTGTCTCCGACATGTTCCTGTGGTGGACCCACCAGCTCGCCTGCCAGCTCAGCATCCGCCGGTTCATGTTCTCTCCGTCCGGCGTCATGGCCATGTCAATCATTTATTCATTGCGGCGATACCCACCGGAGAGGGATGATCAAAATGATCCCAACGGCCTCGTCTCTCTATCACGAATTCCGAATTCCCCGATTTACCCTTGTTGGCAGCTTCGTTTTCTGTATCGTACGAGCTACGTGGAGGAAGACCCAATTTCGGAATTCATGAAGGATGGTGTTCTGGCTAATATGGCGAGTTGGGGAATCGTGTTTAACTCGTTCAGTGAGTTGGAACGGGTTTATTTGGACCAGGTGATGAAGGAAGCGGGCCATGATCGGGTGTGGGCGGTGGGGCCACTACTCCCTACTGATGGCAATCCATCGCCACCGTCATGTGCGTCTAGCTTGGAATCAGCTGCTGATATATTCTCGTTGCTTGACACGTGTGGTGATCACACAGTTGTGTACGTGTGTTTTGGGAGTCAAGCAGTGCTGAGCAACAGTCAAATGGAAGAGATAGCATCTGGGTTGGAGAAAAGTGGGGCCAGGTTTTTATGGTGCGTCAAGGAGCCCCCAAAGGGACACCTGGAGGGAGATTACGGCGTGATACCAATAGGATTCGAAGATCGTGTGGTGGGGAGAGGTTTGATTGTAAAAGATTGGGCCCCACAGTTGACGATACTGAGGCACCGAGCCGTGGGGGCGTTCTTGACTCACTGCGGTTGGAACTCAGTGCTGGAAGGGCTTGTTACTGGGGTGCCAATGCTAGCGTGGCCAATGGAGGCTGAGCAATTTGTGAATGCCTCTCTGTTGGTGGATGAGCTGAAGGTGGCAACCAGGGTGTGCGAGGGTGCTCAAACAGTTCCGAACTCGGCCGAGTTGGCTCGAGTGGTGGCGGAGTCGGTGGGCAAGCACGAGAGTGGGAACGTACGAGCAAGAGAGGTGCGTGGGGCAGCATTAGATGCCATCAAAGAAGGTGGAAGTTCGTATAATGACTTGGATAGATTTGCCATGCATATTTCACAAGGGGCTCCATAAGAGGGAGCACTGTTTGTCTTGTTTTTTTTTTTTTTGGGTACAAAAAAAAAAAAAATAGAGGTACAGGAAAGGTACCTCATCACTTCTGTTAAAGAGGATTGCGTTTCACACCATCACTACATCTACATCTGTCGCTTTTCTCACTGCACTTATGTCGAGACCAAAATTAAGAATCACAGCGCCGAATGTGACATTAGGCCTACGTTTAACCCAATAAGAGGCTACGCTGACTCAAATCCAAGCCTGGACCCACCAAAAATTGATTCTAACAGCTAAACCAATCCCTTGGTTTGTTTGCCTTTTGATTGAGGGATAAAACAAAAAAAAAAAAAAAAAGTTTGATCATTTGTGCATTGAAAACCTAGAATAATAGATGAATTGTTTGTGGATAGGAGAAAGGTGTGAATTTGCCCTACTAGTACTACTGCTTTGATAACCCAGCAATGTCTCATTTTTTTTTTTTTTTCAGTTTTGAAAGATACAGAAGAAAAAATAAAAAAATAAAAATAAAAAAAAAGAAAACATAAGAGAAATTATTCAATTCTCTAGAAACGCCACATAATCTTTTTTTTCATTTCACACGAGGCTGGTGTTTGAAAAGAAATTATCCAAAGTGATTGTCACACCACGCTATCATATCAATGTGATGTGACGACTTAATCATGTGATATCACAAAAAATTATAAACATTATCATAATAGAATGGTTACGTTTTTAAATTTAAAATTTTCACAAGTATCAAAATTTGAATAGAATGTCATACCACTTAAACATCACAATGTGGTGTGACAGTCATTGTAAATAATTACTCATGTTTGATTCCATTTAATAGAGTGATTTCATTACTTTGTGATAGATGAAGCAAAATAATGTCTTGCTTGATCTTGGTGTAGTGAATAATTTTTCGAACACAAACGTTAAAACAGAGCAGCATTTAGCCTTTCGTTTCGAAGGAGGACACATTGTTTAGTTGGACCAAAGGGGAGGAAGGAAAGAGGGGAAGGATTGATGGGTCTTTCCTGTCATTTGGTAGGAGAGGAGACAAATGAAAAGAAAGGGAGAGGGAGAAGGAAAAGGATTGGGATATATTCCACCTAGTGGTGGACATTGTGCAAGCTATAATAAATATTTATATCACAAACCGAATATGAATGATGTATTAATTAAAGTGATTTGTATTGATTAAAAAAAATTAAGTAAATAAATCTTGTAACTACTTTTTAATAAATGTTTTCCTTCTAAAAAACAAAGTTAAACAGAATAAAGTTAAATAAATCTTGTCACTTCATTTTATGTTATTTTATTTTATTTTTAAAAATAAGGAACTACTATAATATGGAATTTGCCTAAATGCATTAATTGCTCATAAAAAAATTCAGTTTAATCAAAAGAATTTTAGCCTTATTATTCCTTAAGCATTTTCTTGGAACATTCTTTTAATCTACACATGTTGACTTTTTTTTTTTTTTTTTTGGGTACAAAATGAGATAGTTAAAATTGTTAAACTAGTTTTTTTTTGGTAGAATCTTTCAACGAGATAGTACCATTTCAACTCTAATAGTACAAGACCGCATAAACCACAATTGTATTAGGAGTCCCGGGATCACAGGTGATTTGATTTTCATAAATTTATTAGAAAATTTAAGAAAATTAAAAAAATAGAACAGTTAAATTTATTTTTGTATTTGAAAATAATAGAGAAACTGCAGGGCTATGGCAATTTGCCTCAACATATGACTTCAAGGCTAATTAAAGCCGTATAGAGTAGCGTTACAGAAACACAAGAGCCTGTTTGGAATCTTTGGAGGGAAAAGGAAAGGAAAAGGAAGTGAGAAAAAAATTATAACAAAAATGATTTATTTTCTCGATTTGGTTTTGCATAGAGAATGAAAACAAAAGTTTTCTTTGTTCAAAATTTAAAGAAAAAATAAAAGAAAATACTAGAGTTACTATTAAAAAAGGCAAGGAGAAAGAAAGAGAAGAAAAATCACTGCTTTTTTTTTTTGGTTTAATCTTTGCATAGAGTTTCGTTCCGTAAGCTCTGTTTGTTTGCCAAAAAATAAATTCTTGAAAGAAATTTTTTGTGTGAAATATATTTGGCAATGAAAATTTTGTTTACCTCTATTTTTCTTTTGTTTTGGTACAAACTTCAAATATTTTGTAGAGAAATTATTTTAGTCACATTTGTTATTTGGACAATTTATAATAATTCAAAATTGAGAGAGAGATTATGCAAAATTTGAACATTTCTTTATGAAGTAGAATTATAAGGGATTTAAGTTATTGATATATAGAGCGAGAGAGAAATTTGAACTCTTTCATTTTTGGAGATTTGATCCAACCTTCCATTCTCTTACCTATAGAAAACAACTTCTGCCATAAAATCTCAGATGTTATTTTTCAATCTTTTTCTATGATTTGGAGTATATTTTCCTATAATTTAAGAATTTTTAAACAAACAAACAATCGAACTTTCTTAATTTCTGAAAAAAATATTTTTTTCCTAATATTCTTCATAAAACAAACGGAGCCTTAACTCCAAACTAAGAATCAAAAAGAGGAAGGTTGAAAATTTATTATTTTCTCCTCATTTTTCTTTCCTCCCTCAAAGTTCCTATGAGGCTTTAAAATGTGACAACATTATAACTGATATATGGAATACCCAAAACCAGGGGGCGGACCTACATCCAGAACAGGGGAAGGCTGAGCGCCCCCCTGAGTTTTCAAGAATTTGTTTAGTTCCTAATTTTGTTTTTAGAATTTATGCTGAAAATAATGTATTGGGCCCTTCTAAAATTTAAAAATTATTAAACTGTAAAATTGAAGAATTTTTTTTACCTGTACCCACTCTCAACAAAATTTTGGAAACTAGCCTATATAAAAACCATCTATGCTTCAAGTTGGGGAATCCCAATTGTCGTCCTCCATTAGTTTTGTTTTTATATGTATTATTTTATAATTTTTTGTGGGCATTTTGATCACTTGTTGTGTCTACAAAAATATGTGAGAAAAAACAAATTTCTAGTGGGTCTTTATAGTCATAACGCATAACAAGTAAGACGGCAGAGGATCTGTACTCCAGGTTGGGCGAGCTATTTTGATTGTTGTTACATTAAATCATCTCATTCCACAAAAAATATTTAAAAATACAGGTTGGCTTTCAGAAATTTCCAATGCAATTCCTCTCTGTTTTATTTTTCTCATTAAAACACTGAACTATTTTCTATTGTTTTGGATTTTTTTAATAAAAAACCAAACCACTTAGTAATTCATTAAAATGAAAAGTTAAATGGATGCTTATATAACACACAATCACCTAATATCCAAATGTAAGATGCAACTATTTTCTATTGTTTGTCTGTTTAAGTTATAGTGGTAAAAACATATGGGTAATGCTAAAAAAATAAAAAATTTATACAAAATGATGTGTCTTAATGAGATTTTTTCACTTCAAAACAAAACACTCACATAATTACTTTTAATTACAAAACTGTCACTCTCACATCAATTTGTATACAAATTTTGTATGAATTTTTTGTAAGAATAATATTTTTCAAAACATATTTCAGCATTGAGAGCACGAGATAGGACATTAGTTTCGACTTTAACGTAGGTGCGATGAGGTCTCCCGTAGTTATATATTGTTGATTGTTGAGAGACAATACTCTCTGGCGCATATACATTTTAATAGTGGTGCACAAAAAAATCAAAAAACTCTAGAACCAAACTAACCCGACCTCCTTAAGTCGGATTAGTTCGATTCTCGGTCTGAAAATTGCAAACCTAAGTAATTCGGTTTGCTTCTCAGGTTTGCAATATTTTTATTCAAAACCTAACCAAACCCGAAATGAAAAAGAACCGAGTAGGGAATCGAATTGGAACCAATCCTATACATACTATACTGCACTCACCACACCTGATTATTGCTCATGCTATATAAAACAAAGAAATAATTTAGGGTTTCGTCTGTCTCTATTTTCAACTGCACTTCTAGATATCTAAGCCTTGGCCTCTCAGCTCTCTTCTAGGCCCTCAATACTCTTCAAGAAATTGGTAACTCTCTCTCTCTCTCTCTCGTTGAGGGGTGATTGGTCGAGTACAAATTTTTTATCTAGATTTCGACTGCTCATATGTATATTATGTCCTATTTACTTGAATTTACTCCTTTATTTTGTGATTTTTTGTACAATTTTGATTTGGGGGTTTGGGTGATTGTTGTTGTTGGAGACTGCGAAATTTCTTATGATTCGGCTATAGTACATATGCATAATACCAAAAATAAAATTTATCTAATTACTAGAAACTAATCTATGTAATTAAAATCATACCTTTGAGATCTCTTTAGTTTGATCCTGAATAACAGCAGGTATGAACTTCGAAGTCTTTTTGCTTTGATCTTGAACAGCAAGCAACAACGACAAGCACGAATTAATTGCTCGAACTCAACCTTTGGACTTTTGCTATATCTCTCGTATACGCCTTACTGCAAAAAGAGTGAGCTCACACTTGGTAGGGTTTCTCTTCTTCACAAAAATGTGTTTCTCTCAATTATGAACAAGTGTAACCTTAGCTGCTTTTAGAGTGTGTATATATAAAGGCTATAGCAGAGGCCATAAAATTAATATAACTAGGGCTTCCTATGCAAATAAGAATTCCTAATCCAATTAGAATTAATCCCTATTTATGTAAATTATAATTTATACCACTTGTGGGGGAATAGCGCTCGGCCCAACCCAGTTGGTGAGGCCCAATCTACACGAATTATAGTTGAGCTGCTTGGCGGCCCGAATCAGAACTAAGGGATGGTCCGACCCAAGCCGCCGACCTCCTTCCAACCTTGGCCCAAACCACAAAAGGCAAGCCCAAACCGCTAGCAATCTTTGAGCATTAAATGTGGAGTTGACCAGCATTAAATGCGCCAGCGGCTCCCCACACGATGTCGACGTGCACATCCGGTCAGCCGGATTCCTCAGCGGCGATAAGTCAAGCCCTGCACGCAATCAGTCGGCGGTATACAATGATGCCTACCCAGCAGGCCATGATGATCTGCTAGTAGGCAATGAGCGAAACACTCCATCGATCACACTATAAATATTCGAACCCTCATAACCCAGGTATGGACAATTGACTTCAAATATACACATCTCTTATTCGTTCTAATCTTGATTAAGCTTGCTAACTTAATCATCGGAGTGTGATCGGCCCAATAAGGATCGACCCATTCTAACCTCCTTTTCTTGCAGAGAGTTTGGACTCATCCACGCGGGCTTGAAAGTTCGGCCCAGCCTTCTCGAAAAATCCCACCCACAATTGGCGCCATCTGTGGGAAAGCTTAGCAAAACCATGAGTCTGAACGACCAAAGAGGAAGAAGAGAGAACCACGATGGGAGAGGTAGCAGAGCCTCTTCCAGCAAAGATTAGACTAAATCAGCACACTGCCAATCTACACCAGTAGATCGACACCGAGTAAGAACACTAAGGTCGAAAATACGAACCCCTGCTGAAAGCCACCGGGAAGCACCGGACAAACTACAGAGGAATACAGACTATATCAAGAACAGAAACTTCCGCAGAAACCACTACCAGGACCTTGCCTCATCGCCCTCCAGTGGGCGAGTCCCAAGTAAAGACACACTTTGTGCGGTAGAAAGGGAAATTCGGCGACGCGGCGAAGAGATTACCTACCTTACCTCCCAAGTTCAGGTTATGAGGGAGGCAATCTTCGGAAGAGATGGGCGTGGGAGAGAAAGATCCCCCAACCACAAGCGGATTGCTGGAAGCAGGGACAATCCAGTGCTGCGAGTAAGAGGGAGCTACACCCCTAGTACCGAGCATTGTGACAACAGGCAAAAAGATCGGCGAATGGGAAGGAGTGAGACCCCACCACATGACGAGCATGTGGAGGGCGATCGGTAGAGAAAAGACTGGGATAAATGGTACACCAAAAAATAGGAAGATAGGAAAAACAAACTAAGGAACGCATAGCCCACGACCTGGTCAAGAAGGCCTTAGACCAAATCACATCATCACCATTCACAGAGGAGATTGAGTCCCACCCAATTCCTTAAAAATTCACCCTACCAAAGTTCACTCTATACGACGGGAAGGCCGACCCGGTTAACCATGTTCAACATTACAAGTAACTAATGGTAGTATGGTGCGGTGACCAAATGTTGATGTGCCGAATCTTCTCCTCCAGTCTGGAAAGTGTGGCCTTTTGATAGTTCGACAAGTTGCCGTCTAAATCCGTGTCAAACTGGAGGCAACTTATCGAGCTGTTCACCGCTCGTTTCATAGCAAACAGCCTACAACCAAAGAAAGTTGGTTTCTTACTGACCTTGTGAAAAGAATAAGGGGAAGGATTGTGGGCACACGCACAACGCTACTGGGAGACTTACAACAAAATTGACTAGTGTAGAGAGTAACTGGCTGTGACTCAGTTCAAAATCGGCCTTCCCAAAGAGCATCATTTGCAGTAGTCCTTGATAAAGAAACCAACCCGCACCATACAAGAGTTGATGCTGAGAATCGAGCGCTATGCACGATTGGATGAAGATATGCCCCAGCTAAGTTTGGCAAGGGTCGGCACTGTTGCTGACAAAACAAACAAGAAGGATGCCAAGAAACCCCGACCAGAAGATAACAACCAGGGAAAAATGGTGAATGAGGGGGTCTACACAGTCTTTAAGGACCCCATCTATAAAATCTTGCCCCAAATCCGTGACAAGCCATTTTTCAAATGGCCACTAAAGTTAGGAGGGGACCCAGCGACCCGAGATCAGAAGAGATTCTGTTCCTACCACTGCGAGAAGGGATACAAAACGGAACAATGTCGGTATCTCAAAACCCATTTGGAAGATTTGGCCAAGGCTGGCCATCTTGACCAGTTCATTGATCGGGACAAGCCGAAAAATGAAGCCGAGCAACTGCAGGTGGAAGACACAGCCCAGAAGGTGATAGAAGCGAGATCGGTCCGAGTAATCAATGTGCTGCACGGTTCGGCTGAATCAGGAACCGTCGACCCACATAGATACCAGGCCGAGATACAGAAGGCTGTACACTTAAGAGAAGTAATACATATACAACCACCGAGCAAGAAAGTCAAGGTTGGCGAATGTCATACTTCTATTACCTTCACTGATGAAGATATTGTGGGGGTGCAGACCCCACACAATGACGCCTTGGTTGTAACACTGAGAATGGCAGACTGTGACGTAAAGAGATTGCTTATTGACCAAGAAAGTTCATTCGAAGTCATGTACTATAGCTTGTTCAAGAAACTGGAACTCAAGGAGTCCGACCTCCAGCCATCACTCAACCCACTGGTCGGATTCAGCTCAAATCCAGTTTGGCCCATGGGGAAGGTAATGGTTCCAGTAACTGCCGGAGGAATTATATTGCAAACAGAATTCCTAGTAGTCAACGTGCCCTCCCCCTATAATGACATCATGAGACGAACCTGGTTACACCTCATAAAGGCCATTCCTTCATCCTACCATCAACTGATCAGATTTTCGATCCCTGATGGAATGAGGGAGATAAGGGGAGATAAAGTGACTGCCAAATAGTGTTTCCTGATCGCATGCACAACCAAGAAAAAGGCTGAGAATGTGCAGATGATGGAGCTGCACGAAGACACCCCCACCATCAACGATATGGGAAAAATGCCTGAGAACAAAGCCGTGGAAGATCTAAAGAAGATATACATTGATCGGCAGGAAGATAAGTACTTCGTCATCGGTACCTCTTTGTCCAAAAGGAAAGAACAATCTTTGATCTAGTTATTGACAAGTTACCTGGAAGTGTTCGCCTAGACCCCTTATCACATGCAGGGGATTTATGCCAATGTTGCTTGTCATCGGTTAAATGTTGATCCAAAATGCCGACCTATGGTCCAAAAAGGGAGAAGGGCGGCAACGATAAAGTGTAAGGCATCCTATTCGAAATCTATGAAGGAATATGTGGAAGCCATGTTGGCGGAAGATCAATAGCGCACCGAGTTATCTCACAAGGATACTAGTGGCCCTACATGCAAAAAGATGCAGCCCAGTACGTCCTAAAGTGTGATAAGTGTCAGAGGTACTCTCCCATCATCCATCAGCCAGCCGAAGATCTCGGAACCATTACCAGTCTGTGGCCTTTCGCTCAGTGGGGACTGGACATAATCGGGCCATTGCCCCGAGCTCCGGGCAATAAGAGGTTCTTTATCATGGCGATTGGCTACTTCACTAAATGGGTAGAGGCGGAGCCTTTGTCAACCATCAAGGAGGTTGACACTAAAAGGTTCGCATGGAAAAATATAGTGACAATGTTCAGGGTCCCTCGTGCCATTGTTTCAGATAACGGCACCCAGTTCAATGACAACATGTTCAGATCATTCTGTGAAGGGCTTGGGATCAGAAACTATCATTCAACACTAGCCTATCCTCAATGCAATGGGCAGGCCGAAAAATCAAACAAAACTATGCTTAACGGAATTAAAAAGCGGTTGGAAAGGGCTAAAGGGAAATGGACGGAGGAGCTACCCAGGGTTCTATGATCCTATAGAACAACCCCAAGGAGGTCTACTGGCCAAACCCCGTTTTCTCTAGCATACGGGGTGGAAGTAGTCATACCTTTGGAGGTAGGGCTACCGACCATCAGATCGGCAGCCTTCAACCCAGGGCTCAACGACCACACTCTGGCGCAGAATCTGGATCTTACTGAAGAAAAAAGGGAAGTTGCCTTGATCAAACTTACCAAATATTAGCGACAATTAAGACGCTCCTACAACAAACGGGTTCGTCCGAGAAACTTCACTCCTGGTGACCTAGTCTTACAAAAAGTACTGGGGGCAACTAAGAATGCAGCAGATGGCAAACTCGACCTCAACTTGGAGGGCCCCTACAGAGTGACATCCCAAGTCAGCCTTGGCGCATATCGGTTGGAGACTGTTGAAGAGGGAAGACAGTTGCCTTGACCCTGGAATGTGAACAACTTGAAGAAATTCTACCAGTAGTGTAGAGCCTCATATGATGTAACAACCCAACAAATGTGTAAAGCTTTTATGAGATCAATGGAAAATGAAGTTGTTCAAACAAACATACTTGAGCACTCTAGGACTTCATAAAAACCAAGTGTAAAAACTTGATCTTGTCCAAGTAGGACAGGTTGGCTAAAGAAGGTCATAAAAACCAAGTGTAAAAACTTGGTCATGTCTAAGTAGGACAGGTCGGCCAAAGAAGGTCATAAAAACCAAGTGTAAAAACTTAGTCATTGTAAGTACCCCATTTTTTACCGCTCGGCAGTCTACACGCCATCCAAACTTGTGTTCAAGTCATTGTAGGCATATTCCAACCGAAACCAACTTTCTAAGTTCAAATCCCTTCTATCCATCGCTTCGCGGCCCTGCCAGGCCTAAATAGAGGCAAAATGACCAAAATGCCCTTAGGGGCATTGTCTTTTCCAATTCTAACTCCAACCCCTCTCTCGAGACAGTTGATTCCTCGAGATGGTAAAACTACTCCAATCAGGTGCGTCTTTCCGAAGACGATAAGTTCCCTTTCCAATCCCTCTCTCGAGACAGTTTATTCCTCGAGACGGTTCCAAATCAAGCACGTCTTTCCGAAGACGGTAAGTCCCCTTTCTAATCCCTCTCTTGAGACAGTTTATTCCTCGAGACGGTTCCAAATCAAACACGTCTTTCCGAAGACGATAAGTCCCCTTTCCAATCCCTCTCTCGAGACAGTTTATTCCTCCAGACGGTTCCAAATTAGGCATGTCTTTTTGAAGACGGTAAGTCCCCTTTTCAATTCCTCTCTCGAGACAGTTTATTCCTCGAGACGGTTCCAAATCAGGCATGTCTTTTCAAAGACGATAAGTCCCCTTCCCAATCCCTCTTTCGAGACAGTTTGTTCCTCGAGACGATCCCAAATCAGGCACGTCTTTTCGAAGACGATAAGACCCCTTTCCAATCCCTCTCTCGAGACAGTTTATTCCTCGAGACGGTTTGAGTAACGAAAATACTCGTAAACAGGTCAACATAGGGAATTACCAACAAACCCCTGTTTCACGACGACCGCCGTCAGAGTGGCGGAAACACTCAAAATCCAGGACAACACCAGTGCCTTCTAGCCCACTTTGGTGAAAAAAAATAACCAAACTGCCCCTTGGGCCTTTTCCGAGACTTTCTAATCAAGATGACCATTTTGCCTTTAGGCATCCAAATGCCCCGGGAACCACACCGGTTCTGGGTATCAAACTGGTAACCTTCTAAGATTACTTCTTATAGTATTCTCAACCTTCCTCTACCTTTCCAGATCATTCTAAGTTAGTTCCGGCCAACTCGATACAAAATGACCGTTTTGCCCCTAGTGGGCCGGTTGCCTTTTCCGATCACACCGGCTCTGGGTATCAAACTAGTAACCTTTTGAGACTCCTTTTTGTAGTGTTCTCAACCTCCTTTTACCTTTCCGGATCATTCCAAGTCAGTTCTGGCAAACCCAGTGCAAAATAACCGTTTTGCCCCTAGTGGGCCGGTCTCCTTTTCCGACCACACTGGCTTTGGGAATCAGACCGGCAACCTTTGGGAACATTCTGAATAAAGTTTTCAAATTTTGAGTCTTCTTCGGAGATAGTCCGAGTCCGTCCAGGCAGCTTTCCAATTTGATTGACGGTTTTGCCCCTAAAGGCCCGGTCAACCCTTTCAACACATTCTATCCTCATTTTTCAAGTCAAATACCTTCGGGACACTATTTTAAGTGTTCCTGCTCTTTTTTGTCCTTTCGGCTCATTCTCGGTCTCCCAAACTCCTTCTCGGACTTTCCGGAGTCACTCCTAGTGAAGCAGGCTAAAAATTGCATGGTAGTCACTAGTATAGGAGCCCAAATCTAGTCAAAGATATGTTGCTTGCCGACCTAAATACTTTTCTAATTGGCTGGCGCCACTAGTAGTGGCGCCAAGCCAAGAATTGGCCTAGCGCCACTCCTAATGGCGCCAAGAGCAATTTTAGCCTGGCGCCACTACAACAAGCGCTAGTGCATTCCTCTCTCTATAAATATAGAGTCTCCTCCAATGTGAAAGAGGTCCGCAAATTTAGTCTAAAAATCATATATTTTGATATACAGAGCTCATGCACTCCCTAAACCCTACCTTCCCTAGGTTTTTCAAACCCTAGCCACCATACACAAACCCAGAGAGTGCACAACCCCAAAATTGCATTGTGCATATCATAATCATGCATTTTTCAAAAATCGTTTCCAAACTCGTTTTCGAAATCGTTTTCAAACTTGTTTTCAAAATTGCATCAAAATCTCCTTTTCAAAACATGTTTTCAAAATCACAATCCTAGGGTGATTCTAGCTTTTCCATGACAAGGATTGCTTTAGGAAAGTGTTACATTTAAAGTGACTTTCATGGTCTATATTTTTAACCCTTGTCGTTTTCAAAACCACTTTCTTAAAGTGGTTCTAACCCTCTTATGGTTAGAATTGCTTTAGGAAAGTGAGATGTTTTTTACACCTTCTAAAAACTCTCTTTTCAAAAGTCTCTCTTTCTAAAAATTTCTTTTTCAACATACTTTCCTAAAACTCTCCTTTCCAAAAATATTTTCAAAAACTCCCTCTAAAAATCTATTTTTCAAAACTCTCTTTTTCAACTCCTTTCCAAAATTCTCTCCTCAAAATTCACTTTCTAAAAACACTCCCTAAATTCACTTTCCTAAAAACTCTCTCCAACAATCTCCTTCTAAAATCTTTCTAAAAAACTCTCTTCCCAAAATTTTCCTTCTAAAAAAAATTCCTCTTTAGGATTCCCTTCTAAAAATCTTCGTTTCCAAAAACACACTTTCCAAAAACTCTTTTTCTTTAAAATCTCTTTCCAAAAACTCTATCTTCAAATTCACTTTTCAAAAACTCCTCTCTAGGATTCCCTTCTAAAAATCTTCGTTTCCAAAAACACACTTTCCAAAAAAATCCTTTTTTTTGGTGCCCAAGTCAAGCCCTAGAACCCACAATTAGGAAACTCTATTTTTCTTCCCAAAAACATGGTTTTCAAACTTTGTCCCAAACCTAGGTTTCCAAAACCTCTTGTTTTTTACATCCAAACTACACGCGTTTCCAAAAACCTCTTTTCTACATCGAAACTATACACTTCCAAATCTAGGGTTTCTAAAACTTCATTTTTTTAAATCCTTGTCAAATCAAATCTTCTCTTTAGGAAATCAAATCCAATCTTCCCGTTTAGGAAACTAGATCTAATCCTCCGTTTTTGGAAACAAAATCAAACTTCCTCTTTTAGAAACAAGATCCAATGCCTTCTTAATCCAAACCTTTCCTAGATCAAATCTTTCCTAGTTTTCTAGATCATAAGTTTCCTAAAACTTTCAAATTTTTCCTAATTTTCTAGATCATAAGTTTCCTAAAACTTTCAAATCTTTCCTTAAACACTAAACTTTCACATTTTTCTTAATTCTACCCCTTTTCAAATCTTAACTTTCCAAACCTAAGTTTTCAAATCTTTCCTAAACTCAACCTTTTCTAATCCCAAGATTTTCTAACACCAAAACTCTAAAACTTTCTAAATTTCAAATCTTTCCAAATTCAAAACTTTCTAAATTCAAAACTTTCTTAAGTTAAATCTTTCTAAACCTAAATCTTTCTAAATTCTAAGCTTTCCTAAATTTCAAATCTTTCCAAATCTAAAGCTTTCTCAACTCAAGACTTTCTTATTTTCAAAACTTTCCAACTTTCAAAACTTCTTAATTTCAAAACCTTTCTTAAAATGAAACTTTCTAATTTTCAAAACTTCCCTATTTCAAAACATTCCATATTCAAAACTTTCCTAAGTTGAAACTTTCCTAATTCCAAAACTTTCCTATTTCGAAAACTTCATAATTTCAAAACCTTTCCTAAAATGAAAACTTTCCCAATTCGAACACTTTTCTATTTCGAAGCTTTCCTAATCCGAACTTTCCAAATTCGAACCCTTCCTAAATCCAGGCTTTCCAAATCTTCCAAGTCCAACATTCGAGTCAAATCTTTCTAAATCTCAAGTCTTCCCTAAAATCCTATGTTTCCTAAGTCTAGGGTTCCTAAACTTTCATCTTTCCAAAACAAGTCTAAATCTTTCTTCAGAGTTCTATCTTTCCAAATCAAAATTCAACCTTTTCAATTTCAAAATTCTAAATTCCAATCTTCAATATTCTATTCTAAGTTCAAATCAAATCCAAATTCCAATTCAAACTCTTTCTTCCAATCAACTCTTCTACTTTCAATCGGACTCTTGTCCGAACTACGACTGACCTGATTCCTTCAAAAGGATACGTAGGCAACCCTCATAGGTGCGGTCTCCACATTTTTCAAATCTCAAATTCCACAATTTTTTCAAATCTCCAATCTATTTTCAAACTTCCGATTTCAAATTTTTATTTCCAAATCTCTATTTCTAATTTTTCAAACTTTCTAATTTCATTTCTATCCTTTCGAATCTTTCTTCTAAAATCAAATCAATTTCTTTTCAAATTTATTCCCAAATCTATTTTTCAATTCTCTTTTTTTGCACTTGCGTATCATCCATCATGTCAATTTCTTTCCAAAATTTCTTTTTCAAAATGGATAGGATTGAACATATGTTGGTTGAAGACTCTCATAGGTAAATCTAGGGTAGATTGACATGTAGGTACTGAAAGGGCAGGGTAGGGTGATGGCTTAGTGCGTCTTCCCTTCACGTAACCAACCTCCGAACCTAGATCACTGATTTCAAAGACCAAAACGGGGTTATTTTCTAAGAAGGGTTAAATATTTTCTAAAGGTTGCCAAACAACCTGTTTTACTAAAAAAAACCCTCTCTTGAGGAGATATTTTCAAAAACTTTTTCCAAAAAACCCTAAGTGTAGTCTTCGGATTATTCTTAGTTTTTAGGTGACCTAACTCACCTTAATCAAGTTAGGTGGCGACTCCAAATCTTTTTCAAAAGTCCTTTATTCAAACCAATTTTCAATTCAAACCTAGTCACACTCATTCTTCTAGGAGAGTAAGTTCTAACGAGAGAGTATAGCATTTTTCCCGCTTGTGTGTGTATTTCTCGATTGCAAAAAATCTGGGGGCGACAGTCCTGTCCAAGTTGGGCAGGTCAGCCAAAGAAGGTCATAAAAAACAAGTGTAAAAACTTGGTCCTGTCCAAGTAAGACACGTTGGCCAAAGAAGGTCATAAAAACTAAGTTTAAAAAATTGGTCATGTTCAAGTAGGACAGGTCGGCCAAAGAAAGTCATAAAAGCCAAGTGTAAAAACTTGGTCCTGTCCAAGTTGGGCAGGTTAGCCAAAGAAGGTCATAAAAACCAAGTGTAAAAACTTGGTCCTGTCCAAGTAGGACAGGTCGGCCAAAGAAGGTCATAAAAACCAAGTGTAAAAATTTAGTCTTGTCCAAGTAAGACAGTTCAGCCAAAGAAGAAAATCTTACAATATAATAAGAAATGAATTTCAAACAATTAGGCAGAGTCAGGAGCGAGTAGTATCAAGATAATAGACAAAACAAGCTTTTTCATTAAAAGTAGCAGTGTTGGTTACAAAAATATTTTCAAAAGAAGGAAAAGCTATAATCACTATGCCGACTTCTCCCCTGGCTACACAGATTTTTCCGCCGAGCAATCTACGGTCTCTTCTGCAACCTTGGACCATTCGGTAGTAGCTTTCTCCTTCTCAGCCTTCTCCTTTTCGGCAGCAGCCTCCAGAGCAAGTTGTCTTTGATACTTGATATTGGTTATCACTTTTTTTGGGTCTACAATGCCGTCTTCAGTAGTATTAAAGTAATCCGGCCACAAGCGCCAAATATCGGCGGACTTATCCACCTCAGCAACATGAAGGGCGCCATTCTAGCCTTACTGAAAGATGTCGAGGCTCAGATCCGTCATCTCAATGGCCAAACGATAGGCCCCCTTTCTTCACCTCTCAGCAATATCTCCTCTTCATCTGCCTTCAGCTTGGCCACCTCAGCTTAGAGGGCCTCAACCTCCGATCTTGTCTTGTACAGATTCACGGACTGCACATCAAATTTCTTTTGGAGGTCGGTCACCTCCTTGTCTCTCTTCTCACAATCCGCTTGCACCATCTTGAGTTCGACAAATGCTTGTTCGGCCTATTTTTTGAAGGTGATTCGTTCCTTGTTGGCATCGATTCACTCCACCTTCAAACGGCCATGTTCCTCGATGAGTTCGTGGTGCTCCTCAGCAAGTTTTTGGTAGCGGGTCATCGCTTTTAGAGAATTCAGGCAACCCTACACCAAAAAGCAAAAGTTTGTTCTAAAAACAAGTATGGGTGGAGTCTCCAAACAAATTTAAAAGTAAGGCCGACTTACAAGCAGGGCTTCATGGAATGCCCCCATGAAGATGCCTGTGTCGCTCACCACTCCCATCTTGGCAACGTCCTTCCTCGGAAGAACACTCTTCATGATGCCGAAAGTAACTTCGGCCTGGTCAATCATTAAGTCGGCCGTCGTCATAGGGTGCTCCAAAATGTCCGGCGTGACAGTAACAACCTCGCTGACTTCCTCCACCGCCCATTTTCCCCTTGGTTTCTTAGTTCCTGGGGGCGGTGCCGCAACCTCAGGCGTTCTTTTCTTCTGCTGTCGAGTTTTCGGCCTTTTTGAAAAAGAGCAGCTTTCACCAGAGGGGCGGTCTCCAGTTCAGCAGATGCAGGTTCAGCAGAAGTTGTGGCAACCGTCTTTAGTGGCTTGCCAGCAATAGCAAACATCCTCTCCCTCAAACTCATACTGTCTTCCTTGTCGGGGGATGGGGTGGACTCTTGGGTTCTGACTAGAATTCTAACTCGGCGATCTAGGACCGTAAGTGGCAATGAACCTGAGGCCGAACTATTTGACTTTGATCGGGCTTCACACAGTTTTTCGACAGCGGGCTCTGACGGAGGAGCAACTGCAACTGTCACCCCAGTAGGGGTATGGGCCCTTTCAACTGCAACGCCGACAAGAATCTCTTCGAAATCTCTCTCAGCACCTTCCTTCACCAATCTCGCGAGGACACTCTGTGGGACGCCCATATTAGCGGTGAAAGTTGAGTACCGAAGCGGGTAGTTGAGCAAAACGTGTGCGGTCCGAGCAACGTGCCTCAGTCTGCCCTCACTAAGAAAGTCCAAGACCTTGTTCAGGTCGGTAAAGTTGACAAGCCAGTCACGTGCTTTCGACTGCTTCTCCTTCTTTTACAATTAGATTCGGATCCATATCAGGAATTAAGCAACACGCAAAATAAGAGGTTGGCATCAAACCTATGTCAATGGGAACTCTAGTGCATCGGAACGCCGGCCTTTCCTTCTCAGGAATGTTGCCGAACTCCCAGGGCCCGGTTACCCAAAGCCTAACGTCGTCAACGCCCTTCCCTGAGGAAGGCAGACACTTCACTAACTCTCTGGATTTCTCTACAGCCCGGAGGTAAACTTTGGAACTCCCCTCGACCTTACAAAATGAATAGCAATAATCTAGTTTGGCGAGCCCTAGGTTCACACCTAGGCGCCGATTAATTTCAAGCATGCTAAAGATGATCCTATAAGCGTTCGACGACAACTGGGAGGGCAACACCTTATTTTTTATTATAAACTTATAAAGAAAAGGATGAATGGGAAACCTAAGCCCTCCTTCTATGATAGTAATGATCGGAAACGACACCCCCTTTTTGGTCTCACCCATACGGTGGTTCTGGGGATCGACTAGCTCTAAGCCGATCTCATCTGGGATGTCGAACCTAGCTCTAAAAGCGGCAATGGCTATCGGACCATCTA
Organism: Euryodendron excelsum; assembly: GCA_033060915.1. Taxonomy (NCBI): domain Eukaryota; kingdom Viridiplantae; phylum Streptophyta; class Magnoliopsida; order Ericales; family Pentaphylacaceae; genus Euryodendron; species Euryodendron excelsum. The sequence goes on along the minus strand of CM065384.1, from coordinate 28,521,902 downwards.
GCATTCTTCGAAGACGAGATGCCATCAGGAGACAACCATCGAAGCACATGAAGAGAAACAAAGAAAAGAGCGAAAGATGTGTGGGCTTGAAAACAATTACAGTGGTGGGTGTCGAGACAAGCGACACACATGCTAGACAGAAAGACGAAGGAAAACCAAGTGTCTTCCACCGAATAGGGCGTCACTCTTTTATATACATTGAAGCCGTTGGTTGGTGCGCGGGAAAACGGCAACAATCATGATGTTTGGTCGAAACGTCACATCAGTCGTCGATTCGATGGCACCTCATCAATGGATCTTTTAAAATCCCGACCGTCTGCGTGGCCGGGTAACTGAAGAACGGTTGCACACTTAAAAAGATGCCATGATTATCCATTACAGCCCCTTGGCCATTTGGGATGTCAAACGACACAAAGGCTAGGGGCAATTGTGGGGGAATAGCACACGACCCAACCCAGTTGATGAGGCCCAATCTACACGAATTATAATTGAGCTGCTTGGCGGCCCAAATCAGAACTAAGGGACGGTCTGGCCTAAGCCGCCGACCTCCTTCCAACCTTGGTCCAAACCGCGAAAGGCGCGCCCAAACTGCTGGCGGTCTTTGAGCATTAAATGCGGAGTTGACCCGCATTAAATGCGCCAGCGGCTCCCCACGCGACGTTGACGTGCATGTTCGATCAGCTTGATTCCTCAGCGACGATAAGTCAGGCCTTGCACGCGGTCAGTCGGTGGTATGCAATGATGTCTACCCAGCAGCCCATGATGATCTGCTAGTAGGCAAGGAGCGAAACACTCCATTAATCACACTATAAATATCCAAACCCTCATGACTCAGGTATGGATAACTAACTTCAAATATACACATCTCTGATTCGTTTTAATTTTGATTAAGCTTGCTAACTTAATCATCGGAGTGTGATCGGCCGACCAAGGGTCGATCCATTCTAACCTCCTTTTCTTGCAGAGAGTTTGGACTCATCCACGCAGGCTTGAGAGTTCGGCCCAGCCTTCCCAAAAATTTCCACCCACACCACTAATGAATTATAATTGCACTTCCTGTCACACTAAGAATTATATTTCGAGCTTCATATTATTAAATGCTTACTTATCTCTCCACGTTAAGATTGCTGATATCCATCTATTAAATTAAATTACTAACAATTTAATAGACTTATTTAATTCCTTGAGACCTTCCACTTAACTTATTTGATATATAGAATTTAAATCCACCTACAGGGTTTAACATAATAAAAATTTTTAAGCTTTCTCAAGGGGGTATCATCAATCCCTATACTGGAACGTGGATTCCATCAATAATTAATATTTACCATACACGAAATGTTATTATCCAACTCACTGAGTTTATTGACTCACAAAGAATCTCACTCTTCTGTGAATCAAAACAATAAACATTACATGCACGTGTCTATTTATTATATTAGGATTAAGAGTATAAGTACTCATGATAATCTGATCTATTAATTGTTTTATATAGTCAATATAAAAATAGTTATCTTAATACGGTCTTGTTCAATATACACAAAGTGTACTGGTGTAAGGAGTTGGAACTATACTGCTCCCCATAGTTAAGACATACCTATTAAAACCTTATGCTACAGTCCTACTAATGGCGGATTCAGTTCTATTTAAAACTGTGAACGATAAGCTTATATTCCATAAGAACCGATGATCTGAAATTCCGTGTATAAGTCATACTCTACACACCAAATCATCTACTATATAGAATAAGAAACGCACATGCATAATCATTAAATAAATAACGCAATGCAAACATTGCTCACACAAATTCTCATTAAAATGAAACAACTAATTTATTAATAAATAGTAAAACCATTATACAAATTATGTCTTTTAGTATAAATCCCTAACAGTTATGTGTAAGTGTTTTGTCCTCTATAAAACATGATTTGAGTTTTGGGAGTTTTTGATTAGTTGTCTCTCTATTTCGTTCATGATTGATTTTTGCTACCAATTTTGTGTTTATTTTTCTGTTAGTGGTGGAAGTATGATTGCTCATGTGCTCCTGCAAGTATTTTTTAGCGGTGGAACTACAACCAAAAGTGAGGTATTATCTCAACATGTTTTTTTTTGGTGATATGTGTAAACTTTCAGATTTTTACTTTTGCTTGTGGCTTTGCTTAATCAAGAAGGAGAATTTTAGATTGTATACTCTGTGTATTTAAAACCTGGACTGGTTTTTGAACCATGATCAATTTCATTCACACAGTGAAGATTTTCGCACAGAATTTGGAATGTTGGGGATTTTAATATTCTTTGAATGTTAAAGGCATTAGTACAAAATTTTGTGCTTAACATATCATGGGAACAACATTGCTTAAGCAACCATAAAATTGATATCATAACAACACAGGTTGAATAATAATCAGTTGCTATGCATGTTTGTGCAAGCAATTTACTGCATCTCTGTAGGTTTGAATTAATTTCTATTGACACAAATTCTCCCTTCTCCTTGTTGAGGTTGTATACCATTTTGATCTATGAAAATGAATCTGTTATCATAACCCTCTTACTTTATTTTGTGGTATAATACTTTAGCTGTTTTTTTTTTCTTCTTTTCAGTGGAGTTTGTATTGGCCAGAGGGAGGTGAAGTTGCAAAGAAATGAGGGTTAATTTTGAGAGTTGACATTGAAGATAGTATTATTGTCTTGTGCTTGATCTTGAATATTCATCTATTTGGTTTTTCTCTTTCATGGAGTTGTATTGATAAATTTATGTTCTTGGATTGTAATTTGGAACAACATTGGTGACTTTAAGTTTGCTATTTTTGGTTTGTACTGTTTAAACAATATTGTGTTGTTATTGTGGTTTGAATGGTGGAGACTTTGACATAGTTATTTATTATGCATCACTGTGGGCTGTGACTATTTGCCAAGGGATAAAACAGGTGTTATGCTAAGCAAGTGGATCCGATGCAAATCGACTCAACTTGAACCATAGAATCCAACCGACTTGAGTTGGTTTGATTTGATTTGATTTTATGACTCGATCAGTCCAGTCTTGAGTCCAATTTTTGGAATCGATGAAAATGAGTTCGGTTCTCAATATGACACAAAATCGAACCGAGCCCACCATGCACACACCCCTACATTTTAAGCATTTGAAAAAAAAAAAAAGCAATGCTAGCAACATACTATTAAACCGTCGCTTTTCAACCATCGCACCATCGAGCTGCCATGTGTCCGGTCTTTTCTATGGCGTGGACGGCAACCGGGAGAAACCGGACACTATTTAAATCAGCAGAAAAAATCTGACATTACACTTTTCAAAAGTCAAATCACTATTTTCTTTAATGTTCTTTTTATCAAGCCATAAATTAACTCATATGAAAATGAAAAAATGTTGAGGACAGTTGGCATAAAAAACTGGAAGGGTAATTTAATCGAAAAATCTGAACCCCGTTTCTTTTTGCTCGTACTGGGGAGAACACAGGATATAAATAAATGGATTTTCAGCTAATTACAAAAAAAAAAATATAATTTGAAGAGAGTTTGGAGCAAGGTAAATTTTAAATTATTTTGTTCCCATCCACTCTAATTACATTATGAAATATTTTAAAATATTGCTACTATTTTTTGTTAATCCAAAATATTCTTTGTATATATAAGTAAATATATAAAATTTTATTTTAGAGTTTGGCCTCTTGCTTTTAATTTTTGTTTATGTTTGCATAGTTTATATTATTATTTTTTCTTTAAATAATTATTTTTATTTTAAAAATTTATACAAGTTTAACCAATTCCGATCCGAAGCCGAACTTTATTAGTTTATGTGGAGTAAAGATGAGATTGTGCAATATATAACCTTTAGCAATGAAAGCACTGTGACACTTTAATAGTTTATATATATGGATATAACCTACACTTCTAAGAATTTAATATATATAGATTCATGTGTATAGTATTAACCTCTGTATAAAATTTTTAATTCTTCAAGTATATATGTCCACCGATCAATAATTTGTGTGTGTATATATATATATATAATACAAAATAAATGAATTTAGAAATCCTATGAAAATATATAAGAGATTGAGACTAGGAGGGATGCTCAATCTTGCCATGTTTTATTAAATTTTATTTTTGTTTTGCGGTTTCACTTGTGACATTTTCATAGTCACATTTTTTTTCAACTAACCTGGTGTCCTTGCCAAGCTGTAGTTTGCGCACCTAGATTAATATCGATTTTTTTTTCCTACAAATTAGATATCTTGATCAACTTGTGCGCATTTTAACTAAAATTAATCTCAGATACTGTATAATTCTTTTATTCCATAAAAATCAAGGTTTTAAGAGTGGTCCTACGGAATTGAAAACATTTAAAAAATTTCAAACTTAAAATTTTAAAAGAATCAGACCCTCGAACCGTAAATCTTAACTACCAAACCAGCCTAAGTTATTTTCAGTATCACTCTTGTATTTCTTTTATGCTTCGGAAATAATGGTGGCATATTTACAAGTTTTTTATTCTTACGTCTGCTGTTTTTCTCACGTTATTTTTAAGTTTTTTATTCTGATCCAAAAGTAGTAGGCCCCACTTCTGAACCGTGACTTGTAAGTTCCAGTTCCGGTTAAGCGTTTAAATTCCATGGACACGCGGCAGTCTGAGTACAGCGATGATTACAGCGCGATGGTTCAAACAACTGCCGCTAGCACTCCTCAAAAAAAAGTCGTAAGGCATGACGAAAGTCACAAAACAACTCAGTAAGAAATGATCCAACGCATTAAAAAGTTTCTTTGAAAGACTCATCACACCCAACCCAATATGTGAACAGAAAGTAACCCAACCCTGTTGTATTCAGAAACAAAGCTTTTTCAAGCTTTAAGCCATGTCCACCTCCGACGACGATAACGGCACACACATTTTCGTCTTTCCATACCCTGCGCCGGGCCACATTATTCCCCTTCTCGATCTCACCCAGCTGTTACTCACCCGTGGCGTCACCGTCACCGTACTGGTCACCCCCTCTCACATCCCTCTCCTTGAACCTCTCCTCTCATACCACCCGCCCTTGTCCATCCAACCTCTGGTTCTCTCTCCTCCGGACGTTCCTACTTCCGGAGTATTTACGCCCGTTGCTAAGATGCGCGCCCTGAGTGAACTGTACAATCCTATCATCCAGTGGTTCCGGTCCCAAGCTTCGCCTCCTATGGCTATCTTATCTGATATGTTCCTTGGGTGGACCCACCACCTGGCTTGCGATCTCGGCTTGCCACGTATCGTCTTCTACACCAGTGGTGCTTTTGCTGCGTCGATTTTCAATTGCCTGTGGGGCGACCTACCGAAGATTGATGATCCCGACGATGAAAATTCGTCGCTCTCTCTACCGAAAGTGCCGAATTCTCCTAAATTCCCCTGGTGGAAGTTATCTCACCTTTATCGCAGCTTCAAAGGAGGAGACCCAGATTGGGAATTCTTCAGAAACAGCATGTTGGCTAATCATCAGAGTTGGGGTGTTGTGTTCAACTCGTTCACTGAGTTGGAGCGAGTTTACATTGATCATTCGAAAAAAGAGATGGGGCATGATCGGGTTTGGGCAGTGGGCCCCTTATTGCCCCTTGACGATGATTTGATGAGATCTAGTAAGCGTGGTGGGTCCAGTTCGGTCCCGATCCATGAGGTAATGGGCTGGCTCGACTCGAAGGCGGATTGTTCGGTAGTCTACGTGTGCTTTGGGAGTCGGTGGACGCTTACGAATCAGCAAGTGACGGCGCTGGCGACTGCGCTAGAGTGTAGTGGGGTGCATTTTATTTGGACTGTGAAGGCGGCTGATGGGGGACACGCGGCAGGTGATGTTAGCTTATTCCCAGATGGGTTTGAAGATGGTGCAGAAGGTATGGGTTTTGTAATCAAGGGATGGGCCCCACAGGTGGCCATACTAGGGCACCGAGCGGTGGTCGCGTTTGTGACTCACTGTGGGTGGAACTCGGTGTTGGAGGGACTCGCGGCGGGGGTGTTGATGCTTACTTGGCCAATAGCTGCGGACCAGTTCAGCAATGCAACCTTGTTGGTTGACCAGCTTGGCGTGGCTGTTAGATTTTGTGACGTCGGGACTCGCACAGTTCCCGCCCCAGCGGAGATGGCTCGTTTGTTAGCCGAGTCAGTGGGGGGAACTAGGCCGGAGAGAGCCCGAGTCATGGAGCTGCGCAATGCAGCGTCGGAGGCACTGAAAGGAGGAAGCTCAAGCAGAGATATGGAGGCGTTAGTGAGGCAGCTTCGCGAGCTTCATCAGACCACTGTGGATGGCTAAGTTTTTTCTTGAGATTGCAAGCTAAGCTAGTCCGTAATGCATTGGGCCCTTGGTGTTCATATTTGGGTAAGAAAAAATGGTAATCTACTGTCATTTTTATTGGTTTCACAGTTCCAGTCTTGCACAGAGGCCTTAAGAACTTCATTATATACCATAATAGGACAAAATAAGGCGTAAATTCATATAACTTCTTCTTAGCCCTTGTACACTTTTTTCATCTCTGTTAACTATGCTGCGATGAAGGAAAATTGAAATCTCGGGGGTTGCTGAGGAGGGAATCAATGACGACAACCAAGAGAGAATAAGAATAAGAAAAATTGGGTTGGGCCCTTGGCCCTCCAAATTTCTAGTCTTTAACCAATTAAGAAAAATTGGTAATCTACTGTCATTTTTATTGTTTTCACACTTCATGTCTTGCACATAGGCCTTAAAAGAAATTCATTCTATCATAATATGAGAGAACAAGACGTCCAATGAGAATTTTGAGGAAGAGAGAGTGTGTGAGATTTATAATAATATATATGTAGATTCATAACATCGAATTAAAATTGCGTATCTGTTAGTACTATTTATGAATAATCTGTCAGAGTTTTTGATAAATTTGTTCCTGCAAAGTGACCTAGGCATCTCTCTCTCTCTCCATAGCATGATAGCTCTCAATAGAGAAGGAGTGGGCAGATGGCCTAACCCATAGACATTGTCATCTAAGGAGGCTGTCTCATAATAAATTTTATGAGTCTGAAAATAGGTCCACACTGGCCACTGCTGTCCCATGACATCGACAATACAATAGGTGTGCAAGGGCCCAAACTAATAGATCACTTTGCAAATGGATTATAGCTTGCATTTCTTAGCCATATAAGATCCAGCCCATTTTTTCCACAAGGAAATTCAATTAATGGAAGCTTACACTATGAAAATTTTTAACAAGAGAATACAACAGCCTACCAACATAAACAGTACCCTCACGAGTATTACGTAAACAAGCATTAGCACTTGAACAGGCTTGAATTGCACTCGCAGCAGCCATAGACTTTGAAATTGGTTTGCCAGTGGGGACCTTAAAAAACTTAAAGAATGCAAAATTAAAAATTTACAACTAATATTTGAGCTTATGAACTCATAAACAAAAGAGAAATTTTATGCATTTATACTAATGTACTACATAAATACATGAATTTCTTTTATTGATCTCGATATGATCTTATATTTTAATCATATAGTATCGGACTACAGGTATTGTACCAAACATTAAAAAAAAGTATCAAAAAAGGATGGGTTTCGTACCGTCAACATATCCGTTAATACCAACCAATTTCGGATGTATCGGGTGGTACCAAATAGTATTGGATTTATGGACGGTACCAATTTTGTTTAATTTGTTCCAAAATAATTTATTTATTGTGTTTTGCTATAAATATCTATTTAACTGTGTTGGATATGTAATATACATATAGCATGGCTGCAAGTATTTTTAAAAATAAACTTTGGTTGGATAAGATGTTTATGATATATGAAAATAATTTAGTGTTGAATAATATTTTATACAGCTGAGTCAAAATTTGTAAGTAAATATTCTATAATTTATATATTTTACAACTATATAAAATTGATGCTGGTAAAATTAATATGGTACTTGATAATGCATTGATATTTGTACGTATCGCACTAATAGCAAAAATAGTAAGCTAATACAATATTAATGACTATGATTAGAATACTCTCAATCCATGGATATTGATGGTATGGTGCTCTCAAGTGCACGATAGTCATTTTTTCTAGTCTTAGAAAATTGTTTTTTTTCCTTTGGGTTATTTTCCATGTCTAGGTTGTCAAGTTTGGTAGTTAGGTAGTACAGAATATTTCAATACTTATGTTTATCAAATTTTATCATGTTACATTTATTTTCTTAAAAGTATATCTATTTATAACAGATTTGAATAGTAAGGTAGTCAGCTGTATGCTGTTTCTATAGATTCTCGTTGCACATAGCATGATAAAATGAAGTTGTATAAGGTCTCCCTGAGTCGAAAAAAAAAAAAAAATCAACAGGTAAGAAGTACCTTGCAGTTTAGTAGGTAGGTAGCAGGGGTATAAAAATAATCTGAAAAAGCTCGAGAACTGAATTAACTTGATCACAATGCATCGGTTGGGTTTAAGTTTGCTAATGTTTCGGTTCGGTTTTTAGTTTTAAAATGGCTAAATCGATAAATTTAGTTTGGTTATCGAGTTAGCATTCTTGAGATCCAAATTAATCTGAGGGCCAACTAAAGAAAGAAGAGCATCTTAGAAGGTACATAATTCACCTAATGAAAAGGAATGAAGAATACATATTTAATTCGTGTATTTTTTTTTTCTCTCTTTTAATCCCATGTGCATTTATAACTATTAATTTTTTTGGATAGAGAATTATAAATTATTGATAGATATGCATATGCCAAGATAATTAGATATACTTATCTTGTAGTGATGCAGTCTCTCTTATTTCAATTGTAATGACATTATGAATGCAATTATGATTTAATTTTACTAGCTTTTTTTTTTTTGTCTTTAGTAATTTTTTTAAACGAAATTCAAATTTTTTTTTACTCTTTTGAGCTTTTAGGTTATATATAGTCGTTTAAAAAAAATTAAATTTTGGTTAAAATTATCACTAAAGGCAACAAAAAAAAAAAAAAAAAACTGACTGAAATAATTTCTAATCGTCTTTAGTGACCTTTTTCAAACAACCTTTGATTTTTTTTTGTTTATTTTTTGAGGATGTATAGCCTTAAAGCCTATAAAAATAATAAAAAATTAATTTTGATTTGAAAAAGTTATTGAAGACAAAAAAAAAAGCTAGTAAAAAATGTGCAAAAAAAAGCTGGTGCTAAACCAAGCCTGAAAAGCTTGAGTTTTGTTTATATATGTTAGATATTTTTTGATTGTTAAGGAGCTAGAACATAGTTGCCGAAATTTATTTGAAAGGGAAAGCGCGTTTTAGAAGTGCGTTTTAAAAAATGTGCTTCTGGTACTTATACAAAACTCATTTTAAAATTTTAGAGAAACATTTCAAAAAAATCTTAAAAAACATCTAGGAAACTCTTAGAACACTTGACAAAAAATCTTGATAAATTTAAGAGAAACACTTCAAAAACTTAAAATATTAACTTTTATAAATTTTTTCTCCTTAAATTCTAATTTAGTATATTTAAAATTATTCATTTAAATTTTTACTAAATTTTTTAAAAGTCTATTCTAAATTTTTTAAAAATTTTATTTAAATTTTACAAAAACTTGATAAGATTTTATTAAATTTTTCAATCATTTCTTCCTATATTTTTTTTCTACATCTTCCGTTTATATTTTCCCCAACGTTTTGCTTGTTGCGTCGTTGACTTGCAGCAACGCTGCTCGTCAACGTCAAGTTATAGTCTTTATTTTTATTAATCAAATAATGTTTGTTTTTTAAAATTTCCGTACGTCTTCGTTGATTTTTAGCGTTCACCAGTCCACCTCCTTCCGATACCTTTACCGAGCCTCGTTGTGATCTCGCTTCTTCAGATCATTAACTACAGAAAATAGAGAAGGAAAAAGAAAAATGGTAAGTGATTCATCGGTGTCCATAGAGCCAGAGCCAACGACTGTGGAAATAGTAGAAATAGCACTCGTGGAAAGAGGAAAACCAACCATTCCAACTCACCACCCGAACAAAGATGCTGGCTGGAGTTCGCAGTCGCAAGGCATTGATCGTCCAAGAAAAGTAGATGACGAGCCTGTTCAAGTTTCGAATGCACCACTTGAAGATGAACAACTCTGTGTGATTAAAATCATGAAGCAACTCAATGAAGTGAAACCATACCAAGTAGCCCCTTCCATCTTCGAGGTTCCCAGGAGCCTCCGAGAACTCCACCCCGACGCATATCTCCCCCGCGCTGTCTCGATTGGTCCTTATCATAGGAAAGCCGAGCATCTCAAGGAAATGGAAAAGCACAAGTTGCGGCTTCTTCAGCATGTCCTCGGCCGGACAGTACGACCACTTGACTACCTAGTGGGGGAAATGTTTCAGCTGGAAGAGGATACCAGGAATTGCTATGACAAGCCCATTGAAGGATTCACTAGGCAACAATTTGTGGAGATGATGCTGCTCGATGCTTGTTTCATCGTTGAGTTGCTCTCTGGATTTGCCGACGAGCGGGAGAGCTGCGGGTACGAATCGGACCCGTGGGTTCTTTTTCTCCTGCAGGGTTCGTTGTCTTATATACAAGGCGACTTGTTGATGCTGGGGAATCAGTTGCCACTTTCTGTACTTGATCGATGGCTTGACCTCACCTGGGGCGCTCCTGCTCGCACATTTGTTGCTGACCTTGCTCTTAGGTTTTTTGACTCAGTTATACCTGGGATTTCCGATATAGGAAATGAACGTTCAGGACTAAGAATGCCGCTTCACCTCCTCGACATTGTTCGCCAGTCCCTAGAACCATCCCAACTGGCGGTCCAAGAAAAGGATGAAGACCACGAACAGGACTCTGAACTAGCCATGCCCCGTGCTACAAGGCCAAGGTTTCAGTGCATTAAATTTGGAAAAAAGTGCTGGAAAAAATTCACTGCTATCAAGTTCAAGGAAGGTAAGCTCTTAATCTCTATTAGATAATTTTACTTATCAAAAAAAAAAAAAAACAAAATCTCTTTTAGATAATTCCACCCCTTTTGATTCATGATGCCTCAACCCATCCTCTCTAATACCGTATTTAGTTTTGCTGTTGTTAGGTTGTCATGTCCGGTCCCTATCTTTATGTTTATTTATTGTATTGATTTTCTATTTATTTTTTACATATGAACAAGTAGTTGTTGTGAACGCAGCAGGTTCTTGAATTAAGCCTGCAGCACCTGACCAAATCTACAGCTGCAAAAGAAACCACAAAACATCAAGGCAAAAAATCATCACACGAACTAGTACCCAAAAAAAAAAAAAAACAAGGTTCTCTGTTTTTTATTAACATATTTGATCCAACTCTAACACTTCTGCAGACCTGAACACTCCGATTTATATGGATTTACAACTAGAGTCCTAAAACAAAACTACCAACCTAACCTTTATTAAACTCTTATCACTTACACTCCTAACTCAATCCAATCAAGTAAAACTCCATATTAAATCAAACCACCTGACTAGCTAATACAACACATCAGATAAATTCCTAAACGCCTGAGTTGTGCTAGAGTCAGTGATAACTCCAATACTTCCTCTCAGCACTAATTATGCCGAGTTGCCTCATGAACTTGATGAAATTCTTGTAAGTCAATCCTTTCGTGAGCAAATCTGCAATTGTACAGTCGTATGAATTAGCTACAAACAAATCTCTCCTCTGAGCACCTTTTCCCTAGGAAAATGATAGTGTGCTTCCGCATGCTTTATTCTATCATGGAAAACTGGATTTCCTACAAGTTTAATAGCATTTTTGTTATCACAATATAAGCCAACCATGTCATCTATGAGTTGATGCAATTGAAAGACTTGCATCAACCAAACACACTCTTGCAAAGCCATAGCTACAGCTCAATATTTTGCCTCTGTTGTTGGTAATGAAACTGTTGGTTGTCTCTTACTACACCAAGAAATATCTCCCGAGCCTAAACTAAATACATAGCCTATGAATCTTCAAGCTCCCAACAAGTAGCATGTACACATAGTTGAATCTTTAAGTTCCACTCCTTTGGCTACTTGAAGCTTTGCATTAGTCTCCATAGGAGTTGCAGCTTGTTTGCACCCTGTCATTCCAAATTGCTTCATTACATTTGGGGCATATTTTGGTTGACATAAAAATATGCCTTCCTCTATTCGGTTAAGCTCTAATCCAAGGAAGTGTTTGACCTTCCCCAGCTTTTTCATATTAAAATGTGTACCAACATTGACGCGTATCCTTGCAATTTCCTCTTGGTCATCTCCAGTTATTATTAAGTCATTAACATAAAGACACAATCAAAATTTTACTAGCGTTTTCTTCACAAAAAGGCAAGAGTCCGGTGGAGCCACCAAATATGCACTAACAGTAAGGAATTTAGCAATTCTCCCATATTAAGCCATTGGAGTTGGCTTCAACCTATATAACGTTTTGCGTAATTTGCATATATAATTTTGTCTTCAAAGATCCACAAACCCTTTAGGTTGCTCCATGAAAATCTCAACACTTAACTCACCATGTTACTCATCATAGTCATAACCAACTGCTGAGAAAACCCACGACCTACAAATCGTGCTTTGTACCTTCTCTACAGCTCCATCTAGCTTTGTTTTACTCTTGTACAACCACTTATAAGAAATGGGTGTCACATGAACAACCTGCGGCACTAAATCCCAAGTTTCATTTTGCTTTAAAACTTGTTTCTCTTCTTCCATTGCTTTGTCTCATTCTGGAACTCTCCTTCCTTCATCAAATGTTGTTCTCTAAAATACTGAACTTTCCATTTAGTAGTTGCTTCAGATTTGGCTTGCGTATCCAAGATAACCTTTGGAAATTGCTTCTTGTTTCTGTTATTTCTAGAGCTTCCATTTGAGGCTTTCTCATCTCTTCAACTATACTTCGTTGATGAACACATAATTGCCATGGATTTTAATCTATTGATCTTAAGCATGAAGGAAGATTTTCCCTAACAACTTCACCATCTGCATGTTCATGTGACTCTAATGTTGTAGACTCTAATGTTGTAGATCATGCTTTCTGGAATAAAGTTGAAGTGGCAGTTCACACTTTAACCTCTCTTGTATATCAACTTCAAGTGGCTTGATCATAAGACCACCCCGGTGATGCTTCGTTTAACACCACATTTCTCGAAACTTGTATTTGACTTGTAGTAGGATCAACACATCTCCAACCATTTCTCTCTCATTCATACCCTGTGAAAATACACCGAACAAATTTTTTGTCAAATTTGCTACAAAGGTGATTAGGTATAAATATGTAACACACTAATCTAAACACCCAAAAGCGACTTACTGCTGGTTTGACCTTGAACAGTTTCTCATAAGTGAAACAAATCCATGATTTGCTTGAGGAAGTATGTTAATCACATAAGCTGCTATGTTAATACATTCGGCCCAAAAATGAGAAAGAACGTTCTTAGCATGCATCATACTTTGAGAAGCTTCTGCCAAATGTGCCCTATTCTTCCTTTCTGCCACTTCATTTTGTTAAGTTGTGTTAGAGCAAGTATGCTGTCTCCGTATTCCACTTCCATGTATATATTATTTAAACTTGTTCACCGAGTATTCACCACCATTGTATGTTCTCAAACATCTGATCTTACATGGAAGTGGAATACGGAGACAAACTTTTCATATGCTTCATATTTTTTCTTAAGAAACGAAACCCAAACATAGCAAGAGAAATTATCAATGAATGTTAACATGTAACGCATACTGCTAATGGAAGGAATTCTCACTTTACTTAATACATCTGAATGTAGTAGCTCGAGAGGCCTTTTGGCAAAAAAACTAGACTTCTGTGTATGGAAGTGGATGTGCCTTCCTATATTGACACCTAGCACACATGGTACCTTGACAAACTTGTAGCATAGGAAGTCCTTTTAACATATTCTTCTTTATCATCACACCAAGCTTGTTGTAGCCTACATGTGCTAGACGAGCATGCCACAGATCAATTGTATCATTCATTCGAGTCTTCTCCACATATGCATCTTGGGCTAACATCACGTGGACTGAATCTACTCTCTTGCCTTCCATAAAAGAAGTGACAACAATTTCACTCACTCGTAAACCTGAACATTATTAGGGCCAAATTGAACGTAATATCTTATTTTATTAGATGAGAAACAAACAAGAAGTTTTTCTTTATATTTGGAACATGATAAACACCTTTAAGCGAAGCTTTCTCCTCACCTAAACTGCGAACACATGTAGCATCTCTTACATGAGTGATAGGCAATTTTGCATTATTTGTAGAGACCGCCATAAGGTTTCCAATATAGTCGGTTTTAGTTACAAACTTTTGTTCATCTCCAGTTAACTCCATCACTTTCTTTTTACTTTGTTCTTGGTTATTCATTGTGGCAGCAGTGACAATATTTCCTTATTCTTTCTTTCTCTTTGGGAATCTGCAATCTCAAGCATAATGACCAAGTTTATCACAACTTACTGTTTCTTATTTGTATTCTAACCTGAGGTCCGCTTTCCTGACTCATGATTCCGTGATGCTCCCCCATCTTGAGAGCTTTTTTTTTTGCTTTGCCTTAACCTTGTTCTTATCCTTTTAGTACCTCTTCCCATAGCTAGTGAAGAATAGCTAGTGAAGAGCATTTCTTCACTTTCCTATGTAGAGATACTACCAATATGCTTAGCCAAACTTTCTTGATTAGCTAGCAACCTCTTAAGTTCAAAAAGATTGGCTGAGTTGGCCATGCTTGGATTACAGTCATGAACCACCTAAATTCAAGCTTTAATCCTTGGATGATAGTTCTTCGCTTTCATGCTTAAGAAATAGCAGATTCCTCATGAAACTGTGCAATCCAATGACAAAGTCCCGTCACTTTCATAAAAATTGGGATATAGTCATATTGCCTTAGAGTAAGCGTGCTGATCTTGTTCTCCAAAATTTGCAGCCTTGCATCATTTGTCTTTGAGAACAACGTTGAGAAGGCATCCAATGCTTCCTTTGGAATCCTCACTTCCTGAATATGATCCAGCACCTCTTTTTGGATAGTTACTTTCAATGTGAACAGAACATTACCAACTTGATCTTCCATTTTTCTTGAAGCCTCTGCACCTTCTGCAATGCCATTTGGAGGATTGACTTCAGTGACATTCCCACCTTCCCATAATTCTTGCCTTGGAGATACAACTCTAAGCATGAGTTCCAATATTGATAGTTGGTATGGTTCAACTTCTCATTGCCGTTCACAAAGTTTTGAGGTTCATTACTCAAATCACCTAAGAACGAACTCGAGATTAATCCTAGGTCTAAAAACTTCAGCATTTGGTCGTGACCATGAACGTTTCGAATTTCAGTTTGGTTCTTGATTGTTGGATGAAGATTTGTTCCAACTCTAGCACCTCTCTGGAGCTGTACATTTTTATATCGAACAACAATTAGAGTCCTAAAACAAAATTACCAACATAGCTTTCATTAAATTCTACCACGTGCACTCGTAACTCAATCAAAACAAGTAAAACTCCATATTAAACCAACTACGTGACTACCTAATATAACACATCAGATAAATTTCTAAATGTTGGTCAGCCCAAGAGTGGGTGATGACTCCAACGGTAGCAACATTACCCATTATCCCCTAGTTTTATGTGTTGGCCCGAAATAGCAACCCAGAAAGGGGGTGAATTGAAATTTTCAAAAATTAAAATGATAAAGCAATATTAACAAGTTAAAAACCAATAGAATAGTGGCCTAAACCAATATGTGTATGCAAGCAAGGCAAACTGAAGCTGAAAATGAAAACAGAGCAAGAAAGAAAGAGGCACTAAGATTTACTAAGGTTCGGTCTAATTCTTTACCTACGTCCTCTCTTTCTCGATTCCCTTGAAGGTATTCTCCATTATATAAAAGTATCTTTTTACGCAGTTTGCTAGTTTTTTAAGTGTCCAGGTCACTTCTTTACAAGAGTTCTTCACGACTCTTAAACCTTTGTTATTTTGCTTAAGTTCACTCAAACTAACAAGTGTTTTTCCCAAGCTATACTCAAATTTACAAGGTATACAACATTCTTAAGTGTAATAAAAAGGTTTGATATAAAGGTAAAACTCTCACAAGTGTGGATAAGCAATTATTAGCTCAAATTTAAACCCCCCCAATGAATGGTAACATATGTATGAATGTAGCAATTGAATCTTTAGTTTTAGCACTTTATCTCTTTGTCTTGATGCTCATAAATGAGTTGGGAATTTTGTTTTTATAGCCATCCTTCAATTCTAACCGTTGGAGGTAGTTGTGGTAGCATTTAATGTGAAATCGGACTGTAAGAACGTTTAAAATTCGACAGTTAGCGACCAGGCATTGACACATGATGATGTGGTCTCGACACAATTTTGTTCTTCTCAGCACTGATTTCCTCATTGTCTCGAGGTGTTGATGCTTTGAAAACTAGATGTCGACACTTGCTGCTTTCACTAATAACTTTCTACTTTAGCTAGCACCTGAAACTGGTGTTGGTGTTGACACTTTCTTAGGCTATATTCCAGATCTTGCTTACTGTCCAAAGGTGTCGGCATCTGAGAACCTTGGTGTCTACCAGAGTATCTTCCTTGATGGATCAAATCTACTTCCATAGGTGTCGGCACCTAAACTAGGTGTCAACAAGACCGTCTTCAAACTTTGATCAATACCTCTGCCTTTAGTTTTGTTGATTATTTGCAATGCGCTCAAAGGTGTCAATACTTTCTTCATGAACTATCAACCTTCTTCAATTTTGCTCCCTAGGCTTCATATTCTTTAAGGCTTCTTCCAATTGATCATTTGATGCTTCCAACTGTTGAAAATACTTCTTTAAAGTATGTTGAGCAAATTTAATATCTTCAATATTTTCAAAATGAAATTGTCTCGATAATTTTTTTTGTGGGGATCTTCAATCAATTTTCCTGCTTCTAACAAGTTTTCAAATTATTATGATAGACTTTCAAAACTTGCATCCTTCTTTTTAATAATTAACCATAAGCATAACATGAATTAATATAATAAATGTTTTTTTTTTGCATACTAAGTGAATTCATTAGTAAACAAAAGACGGGGTTCTTGTTATCATCAAATCAACACATGGAGTCAACATCATATACTTTCACAAAACATTGAATTTCATGGCTAAAACGTATTTTGACAAATCATAACAGCATGTATAATGATGGCAGAAAAACTTTGCCTTCTAAAGCCATGCCGACAGGTCCAAACGAATGGTGAAGACATACAGGACTCTGAAACAACGTTGCACTCTGTTACAAGGCTAAGGGGTACGGGCATTAAATTTGCAACAAAGAATTCAAAAAAATTCTTGGACATTGAATTCCAAGAAGGTAGGCTCTTAATTCCTCCCCTTATGATCCACGACGCTACCAAGTCTGTCTTCCTCAATCTCATGGCTTTGGAGCAGTGTTATACATACCCTAGCAGCTATGTTACCTCGTACATCAGGTTTATGGATGGATTAATAAACTCTCCGAAAGATGTGGATCAGTTGAATGAGAAGCGGATCATCGTTCACGAGCTGGGGAGCGAAGAGGATGTGGCCACTCTCTTCAACAGTCTCGGAAAGGAAATAGTTTTTGACTCCAGTAATGACTACCTGTCCGATGTATGCCATGATCTGAAAGGACATTACGACCAGAAATGGCGCAGTTGGTGGGCGACGTTGAAGCAGGAGTATCTCAAAGACCCTTGGAAAATTATTTCTATTGGGGCTGCCAGTTTTCTAATTCTTCTCACAGCAGCACAGACGGCCTACACTATAGTAGGTTATCACCATCCTAGCCCTTGAGTCTCGAATGAGTTTATGTCCAAACCAAGATGGTTTTTCCAAAATCTAGTGATTTTAAATTTATTTACTAAACTTAAGTTGTTCAAGAAATTGTGTCTTGAAAACACAACTTCAGGTCTAAAAACGTGCTTCGAACGTATATCTTCAGGATTGAAGTTGTGTTTTCATTATAAGAATCTTAAACAGCCTTTAAACTATTGAAGTTGTCTTCAAAATACCGAGCATATTTGGTAAATAATTTTTAAACCACATAACTTTAATAATTAAGTCTAAAAACAACTCTCCCTTTGTAATAAACTCCGAATTATTTTTTATCTTTTCTGTTGTAATGTTGATTGTCTACAATATAGGGTCTTATGACGTACTGATGCCATAGGCCACAAGATCCATGAATCAGGATATCTTGAAGTAATGGACAATTATTTGTGTTTGGCGGAGTCTGCTTGCAAGAGAGATGGAGTTTCTTTGTGAGTGTGTATATATTTTAATTAATAGAATTTGATACTTTTTTTTTCAATTGATAGAAAATAATTGCATTACAAAAAACATATGAAATTGGATACTGTCGCTTCGAGAAAGTCCAACAATCACAATAGACATTCACTACCAAGTTAGGTGAACTCAAAATTTCAACAAGCAAGATACTAAAATAGTCAATTGAATATTACTGAACTACACAAATATAAAAAGCACGTAGGGAAAGTAGAATCAGGATTGCATCGAGCTGAAATGGATTCTGTTTAAATCCTATCCCAACTTTAATGAGAAACCTCACCCATAGTCTATTTCATGCCCATTATTCTCTGTATGTCCCAAAGAGTATTTATGTATTATCACAATATAGTAGGAGGCATTCTAATTATTTTGATATATAACCAAGTCAGGTTCGGATGTAGTAAGTCACTTAAACCCTAACTGGCGTTGAGTTTTATTATTTCTCCTACAATCGAACCCTAATCTGTTTATTAAGCTCCCCAACCATTCCTATTAGGGGCCGGGCAGGTCAATAACTTGATTTTTTTAAAGATTTAAGCTATAAAAGAATTTTTTGACAAATTAGCTTTCTAATTTACAAATTAGGGATTTTGTTGAAACTTGTAGTCTTGAATAAAAATTCAGACTACTATCGTAATCACTATGTTTGGTCTCTCAATCCGAATAATGCATTCGCTCTAAAGAAGAAGGTTTTAACCCTGTTTTCTTACTTAGGGCACTCGCACATTTGTTGCTGACCTTGCTCTTAAGTTTTTTGACTCACTCATATATGGGATTTCCGAAAGTCTACCCACTACCATCGCGGCTTCGCCTCCTCGACATTGTTCGCCAGTCCCCTAGAACCATCCCATCCCAGCTCAGCCGGTCCAAGCAAATGATGAAGATCACGGACAGGACTCTGAACTAGCGAAGCACTGTATTACAAAGCTAAGTGTCACGGGCTGGCAGGCCGGGCACCACACGGTGACACTAATGCGACCCGCCATGATCATACGCAGCGGAATACACCCGTGAGGCGACTATGCACCAAGCAATAGTCCCGCCAAACTCAAACACCAAAGCATAAGATTATGCGCTTGTCCAGGATCCATTCGTAATGCCCCGCATATCTCTTTAAGCACGGACCTCTAATGCTCAAGCCATAAGGCAACCCAAGCTATAGGCGATAGCAACGCCATATTCAAATGTGCGCACACACGGCAAGCAATGTGCTTAGCGCCAGTCCCTCTCGAAACACAAGCTAGATGGCCATGTGCAACTAAACATGCGCGCGTCAGCCAAGCATCACCTGTTAGGCACGACGCCTCCATCCTTGAAGCTCTTAGCGCCCCGCGTTAAGGTTGCCCACAAGGAAAGGCACCACCGAATTGCAACTGATAAGCCCACAACATTGTGCCAAGAGCGACACCAATGCTAGCCAAACCAAGCGGCCGTGTACACAAGCGTGAACCCAATGCGCAAGTGCACACGAGGCACACGGCATGCAAGTGTGCACACCGAGGCCCAATCCGTCATAGACATAAGCCCCACCACTTTATAATTATGGCGTAGCGGGTGCGAATGCCACAACCCCATCCTCGACGCTAATGCCCAACATCTGCCCCACCGGGCACAATGCCGCCCATGTAGCCCCTTGACTAGCATGAGAACTGCAGCCACGTGCCACAGCCGGCCCCCAAGTCTCGCCCACTCCCTTGGGAGACTCACTTGAATGTTATCCCTTTCGGTAGCACCAGGGGGTGGTAGAGTCAACACCATGCCCCCCCTTATAATAGCATTCTAAGCCATCTCCAAACTGATAGGAAGAAACATCCTACCCCCTCGAGGAGTCATAATCCATAAATCCAATAAATATGGAAAATACAAATTACGAGATTGCCATGCCACCGGCCAATCATGCTCAGACATGCCCCACGCCAAGGTCCCTCGCGGCCCTCGACGTGCCACGGGTGGCAACCCGTGACATTCTCCACCACTTCAACCATCATCGTCCTCGATGATGCCAAAGCCCAGTGCCAACTCCTGGCACACGCCACAACTAGTGCCAACTCCTGACACTCTCCACCACTCAAGCAATCAACGCCCCCGTTGATGCCAAGCATAACGCTGAATGCGGTAGTGCTCATATGCCCCCACGATGAGTCGCCACCACTCCTTGCAGACCAACACCTCCGTGCTGATTGCCTACAAATCCGGTCGCCACCAAATCTGCCCCCATAGCTACTCGAAGCCAAGGTTTGCCCAGACTCCCATGCTGAACTCGGCAAAGCAAAATAAGACACCTTTTCCACCACATAAAGCAAGCACAACTCCTCTGAGTAAGTGCCCCGTACCATATTGCTCCATCCGTCGGCAATATGTACCTGAATAGGCGCAGTCCGTCGCGCACAAAAGAAAGGCGTGCATTGGTCGTCATTCACCCTCCACCACTTCGAGGTGTCGATGCCCTCATCGACGAGCACTCCGTGTGCACCCTTTATACAAACTCCGCAGCTGAACCCACAAAAGCTTACTTGAGATCAGAATTCACCATGTGCACGACCCAAAGATGTCCTCGCGACAACCTGTGGTTCTATCCCACACTAGTTCCCATCTGACCGGCACTCCCACCGGATGCAAGTCCGTCTGCACTGTTGAAGCAAACCCTGCCCACTGGCAAACGGTCCCAACTGTTGAAGTTCTCACAATGTTGCTCCAGTACCTCAGTCTTTTAGACCTTCACCCGAAGATAACCCATGCTGTTTCAGTGCCTCAGCTCTTCAGCCTTCACTCGAAATCAGCCCACACTGTTCCAGTACCTCGGCTCTTTAGCCTTCACCCAAAATCAGTTTGCAAAGCTCCAGTGTCTGATCCTCTGATCTTCACCCGAAGTTTGCCCCACATGCAGCTTTAGTGCCTGATCTTCTGATCTTCATGCAAAGTCTGCCCACAATGCAACTCCAGTGCCTGATCCTCTGATCTTCACCCGAAGATTGCCCACAATGCCTCCCTCCGCCGAAGGACTTTATGTCTTGATGAACCCTCGCTACACGGTGCTCTCTAGCAACGATGAACTCCTCCGAGTCACCTGGCATCCACTAGCCAACATGTATCACAACGAGGCAAGACCAACCAAAAATTTGATATAACAACACGCTCTTCACAATGCCAACAGTCAAGCGCAGAAATGAGCACAATCCACTAAGCAAGCACGAAGCCAACAAAGTAACCATGCAATAATACGAGCAAAGCTGCCAACGGTTTTGGCCAACTCAAGGGTCAAATGAAGGCAAGTAGATCCCCACAACACGAAGCAAGTCCTTTTACACAAGCTCACATACCGCAGAAACAACCCACTAATCCAACAAAGCAGCACGACTAGCTATGCACCAAAATCATTTGATCTAACACACAGAAGCATTTATGCACTACAAAGTCGGTCCCATGCACATCCTTAAGAAGGCCTGCTGCACTGTGCACCACGACCACAATCAAAGGACCGAGCGCGCGTCCAAAACTTGTTGAAGCGGCCACTTTAAAGAAGGTACCAAAGGGGTTCAAACAGCAACCAAGTCCACTGATACCATATGAATTCAGCCCACATAGACTGGAAAACTGCTAGCTCGGGCCACCAATCCATTCGTCACAAGATGGAATGAAACTTGCTCCACCGATAAACCTGACAACCCACAATTTGAAGCAAACAACCCACTGGGAGAAGTTCACCACAACTGAAGAGTATGCCCACACGGATAAGAGAAGCAACACCCAATTAATGCACACCACGGATGGTTAGTGCTCTGATACCAACTGTCACGGGCTGGCAGGCCGGGCACCACACGGTGACACTAATGTGACCCGCCATGATCATACGCAGCGGAATATACCCGTGAGGCGACTATGCACCAAGCAATAGTCCTGTCAAACTCAAACACCAAGGCATAAGATTATGTGCTTGTCTAGGATCCATCCGTAATGCCCCGCATATCTCTTTAAGTACGGACCTCTGATGCTCAAGCCATAAGGCAACCCAAGCTATAGGCGATAGCAACGCCATATTCAAATGCGCGCACACACGACAAGCAATGTGCTTAGCGCCAGTCCCTCTCGAAACACAAGCTAGATGGCCATGTGCAACTAGACATGCGCGCGTCAGCCAAGCATCACCTGTTAGGCACGACGCCTCCATCCTTGAAGCTCTTAGCGCCCCGCGTCAAGGTTGCCCACAAGGAAAGGCACCACCGAATTACAACTGATAAACCCACAACATTGTGCCAAGAGCGACACCAATGCTAGCCAAACCAAGCGAGCGTGTACACAAGCGTGAACCCAATGCGCAAGTGCACACGAGGCACACGGCATGCAAGTGTGCACACCGAGGCCCAATCTGTCATGGACATAAGCCCCACCACTTTATAATTATGGCGTAGCGGGTGCGAATGCCACAACTCCATCCTCGATACTAATGCCCAACATCTGCCCCACCAGGCAAAATGCCGCCCATGTAGCCCCTTGACTAGCATGAGGACTGCAGCCACGTGCCACAGCCGGCCCCCAAGTCTCGCCCACTCCCTTGGGGGACTCACTTGAATGCTGTCCCTTTCGGTAGCACCAGGGGGTGGTAGAGTCAACACCATGCCCCCCCTTATAATAGCATTCTGAGCCATCTCCAAACTGATAGGAAGAAACATCCTACCCCCTCGAGAAGTCATAATCCATAAATCCAATAAATATGAAAAATACAAATTACGAGATTGTCATGCCACCGGTTAATCATGCTCAGACATGCCCCACGCCAAGGTCCCTCGCGGCTCTTGACGTGCCACGGGTGGCAACCCGTGACACTAAGGTTTTACTGCATTAAAGTTGGAAAAAAAAAATACTGGAAAAGCTTCAAGGCTATCCAGTTCAAGGAAGGTAAGCACTTTTGATCTCTTAGATAATTCCACCCCTTTTGTTCATGAAATCAAGTACTGTATTTTGGTATTGGTTTTTGTATTGTTAAGTAGTGTATAACCATCATTCATTTAATATATAAAATTTACGTGATTATGATTCATGTGGAGCTCAATGGAGTAATCCAAAGGCCTCAACATCCTCTATCACAAATAAAAAAAAATAAAAATAGTGTACCATCATATATGGTCACTTCATTCACACTTGTTACAAAATCAAGACCTATCATTATAATTTATAATTACAGAGTTTGCTGTTGTTAAGTAGTTTACAATTATGTATGGTCACTTCATTTACGCTTAGTTACAGAATCAGGATCTATTATTATATAGAATTTTAGTAGATGCATTACTTTCGAGAGTAATGCTATATATAAACTAATTAATCAATTAATTTTGTCATCTACAAGACACAGAGAAATTAGTTTATATATAGTATTTGAAAACTGCTATTCTTTCATAAAAAGTTAAAAACTGTACATAAAATCTTACCTGAATAATGTGATAGTGACATTTTTATAATTAAAAACTATTATAATAAATATTTTGTTTTAAATTAAATGACTTAGTCAACAACATCATTATAGCATTACTCATTATTTTCCCTCCACCTTTAATCATTATAGTCACACTCATTATCGAATAGTTTCATTATTTCACAAAATATTCAATTGCATGGCTAAAAAAATACTGGCAGTTCATACATAGCAGCATGTATAATGATGGCAGCAAAACCTTCCCTCTAAAGTCATGCTGGCGGGTCCATATTACTAACGGTGAATACATACAAGACTCTGAAACAGCGGTGCACTCAGTTACAGAAAAATTATTTCGTACTTTATGAGCACCTGGCATCCTTGCTCAGTGACTCTAGGAATTTTTATTAGTTGTGTCATGCAAAATTTCTAGTGTCACGAAAAAATGTAAATTCTAGAAATTCAAAATTTTACAAATTCTTAACAATAGTTATCAGTTGGGCCGATTAGAAATTAATTACAAAATTAAAGGCTAAAATTGATATAATTAAAATTACAAGGACCAAACTGAGACATAGATCAAATTATAAGAACCACCGACGTAATTAACCCAGAAATGTTCTTTTTATAAGTTTGAATGAGGAAATTCCCTACATGCTCATGATAAATTCGTCATTGGCAAGAGAGATTTCATTTCCTTTTAACTTTGGAAGTCTACCGTTTCTCATTGGATCATTGGGGTCCATATTTAAGATAATGGGTGCAAATTCTAATCGTATTATATTTATCAAAGGTTAATACTAAAACATTATTATTTTTTTTAACATTATTATGTGTAGCGCCGCCCATGTTACTAATCTATATTTAATCATTTCTTAACGATCACGGCCACACGGTTTGGTCATCTTAGTGGTACAGTCGGTTCTTGAATGGGGTCGGAGTCGATACTTGCAAGCTTATTTGTATTTTTTTTTTTTGGTTGTTAGGGGGTTGGAAATGCCAATTTAATCACTTATTGCCAAGTTATTTGGGCAGCCACACCGTGTTCTTGCTCATCGATCGTACGTTAAAGTTTGAACTTGACTTTGTTTATCTAATGTCAACTTTCTGTAGGCTGTCTTCATTGATTTATAGTGTTCATATATAGGTCCACCTACTTTGCTGCCTTTGCCAAGACTCCTCTTTGTGATCTTGCTCCTCCATCTCCAGCTCTTTCACTACGGAAGAAAATGGCACCGATTGCAGGGAATCATGCTCTCCCAGAAAATCTGGGATTCCAAGCACCAGATCAATCTCAATTTGGTCACGCTCAACAATGTCGACACAATGTCTATCAATCACTTCAAGGAGGAAATTGGCGGAGAGGAATCCAGAAACCTTTGGGATTTGTTCAAGAATCTGAACACGAAACCGTTCAACAACTGCACAATGTGGAGGAAACACTTGAAGAAGGAAACCGGCGGAGAGGAATAACTGAAGATGAAGAATGTTTGATTAAAATCGAGGAGCAACTAAATAAAGTCGATTCAGACAAAGGAGGCCATCATTCCATCTTTGAGGTTCCCAGGAGCCTCCGACAACCCGAACCCAATGCATTTGCTCCCCACGTTGTGTCAATTGGCCCTTATCATCATAGGACCAATTAGAGACGGAAATGACTCTGAAATAGCGATACACTCTGTTACGAGGCTAAGGGGTACGGGAATTCATTTTGAAAGAAGAAAGGATTCGAACAAATTCACAGATATATCGAGTCAAGGAAGGTAGCCTGTTAATTCCAACCCTTCTGATCCAGGACTACTCTACCAAAGTCCGTCTTCCTTAATCTCATGGCTTTCGAACAGTGCTATCCCTATTGTACCAGCCACATCACCTCGTACATCAGTTTCATGGATGGATTAATAAAACTCTCCGAAAGATGTGGACAGCACTTGCACGAGAAAGGGATTATAGTTCACGGGTTGGGAAGCCACGAGGATGTGGCTACTCTCTTCAACAATCTTCGCAAGGAAATAGCCTTTGAGCCCCTCAATTACTATCTGTACAAGTTATCCCGTGGTCTTGATCAACATTTCAAACAAAAATGGTTTTCACTTGTGGCAGCCGGTTTTCTGATTTTTCTGACAGTAGCACAGACGGTCTACACTATGCTAAGTTATCACCTTGCCTAGCTATCACGGGTTGCCACCCGTGGCACGTCGAGAGCCGCGAGAGGCCCTGACGTGGGACATGTCTAAGCATGATTGGGCGGTAGCATGACAATCTTGTAATTTGTATTTTCCATATTTGTTGGATATATGGATTATGACTCCTCGAGGGGGTATGATGTTTTTTCCTATCAGTTCGAAGATGACTCAGAATGCTATTATAAGGGGGGCATCGTGTAGCGAGGGTTCATTAAGTCCTCCGGCGGAGGGAGGCATTTTGGGCAGACTTTGGGTGAAGATCAGAGGGTCAGGCACTAAAGCTGCATGTGGGCAGACTTTGGGTGAAGATCAAAGGATCAGGCACTAAAGCTGCATGTGGGCAAACTTCGGGTGAAGATCAGAGGATCAGACACTGGAGCTTTGCAAACTGATTTTGGGTGAAGGCTGAAGAGCCGAGGTACTGGAACAGTGTGGGCTGATTTCGAGTGAAGGCTAGAGAGCTGAGGCACTGAAACAGCATGAGTTGTCTTCGGGTGAAGGTCTAAAGACCAAGGTACTGGAGCAACATTGTGGGAACTTCAACAGTTGGAACCGTTTGCCAGTGGGCAGTGTTTACTTCGACAGTGCAGACGGACTTGCATCCGGTGGGAGTGCCGGTCAGATGGGAACTAGTGTGGGACAGAACCACAGGTTGTCGCGAGGGCATCTTTGGGTCGTGCACAGGGTGAATTCTGATGTCAAGTAAGCTTTTGTGGGTTCAGCTGCGGAGTTTGTGTAGAGGGTGCACGCGTAGTGCTCGTCGATGAGGGCATCGACCCCTCGAAGTGGTGGAGGATGCATGACGGTCAATGCACGCCTTTCTTTTGTGCGCGACGGACAGTGCCTATTCAGGTACATATTGCCGACGGATGGAGCAATATGGTACGGGGCACTTGCTCAGAGGAGTTTGTGTTTGCTTATGTGGCGGGAAAGGTGTCTTGTTTTGCTTTGCCGAGTTCAGCATGGGAGTCTGGGCGAACCTTTGCTTCGAGTAGCTGTGG
The DNA here is from genome assembly GCA_033060915.1 of Euryodendron excelsum. Taxonomy (NCBI): domain Eukaryota; kingdom Viridiplantae; phylum Streptophyta; class Magnoliopsida; order Ericales; family Pentaphylacaceae; genus Euryodendron; species Euryodendron excelsum. The sequence continues at coordinate 28,495,045 of CM065384.1, read as the reverse complement.
GGGCAGATTTGGTGGCGACCGGATTTGTAGGCAATCAGCACGGAGGTGTTGGTCTGCGAGGAGTGGTGGCAACTCATCGTGGGGGCATATAAGCACTACCGCATTCAGCGTTATGCTTGGCATCAACGGGGGCGTTGATTGCTCGAGTGGTGGAGAGTGTCAGGAGTTGGCACTAGTTGTGGTGTGTGCCAAGAGTTGGCACTAGGCTTTGGCATCATCGAGGATGATGATGGTTGAAGTGGTGGAGAATGTCACGGGTTGCCACCCGTGGCACGTTGAGGGCCGCGAGGGCCCTGGCGTGGGGCATGTCTGAGCATGATTGGCCGGTGGCATGGCAATCTCGTAATTTGTATTTTTCATATTTATTGGATATATGGATTATGACTCCTCGAGGGGGTAGGATGTTTCTTCCTATCAGTTTGGAGATGGCTCAGAATGCTATTATAAGGGGGGGCATGGTGTTGACTCTACCACCCCCTAGTGCTACCGAAAAGGACAGCATTCAAGCGAGTCCCCCAAAGGAATAGGCGAGACTTGGGGGCCGGCTGTGGCACGTGGCTGCAGTTCTCATGCTAGTCAAGGGGCTACATGGGTGGCATTGTGCCCGGTGGGGCAAATGTTGGGCATTAGCGTTGAGGATGGGGTTGTGGCATTCGCACTCACTACGCCATAATTATAAAGTGGTGGGGCTTATGTCCATGACGGATTGGACCTCGGTGTGCACACTTGCATGCCGTGTGTCTCATGTGCACTTGCGCATTGGGTTCACGCTTGTGCACACGGCCGCTTGGTTTGGCTAGCATTGTGTCGTGGGGCACAATGTTGTAGGCTTATCAGTTGCTATTGGGTGGTGCCTTTCCTTGCGGGCAACCTTGACGTGGGGAGCAAAGAGCTTCAAGGATGGAGGCGTTGTGCCTAACAGGTGATGCTTGGTTGACGCGCGCATGTCTAGTTGCACACGGCCATTTGGCTTGTGTTTCGAGAGGGACTTGCGCTAAGCACGTTGCTTGTCGTGTGTGCGCGCATTTGGGTATGACGTTGCTATCGCCTATAGCTTGGGTTGCCTTATGGCTTGAGCATCAGAGGTCTGAGCTTAAAGAGATATGCGGGACATTATGGATGGATCCTAGACAAACGCATAATGTTATGCCTTGGTGTTTGAGTTTGGCGGGACTATTGCTTGGTGCATAGTCGCCTCACGGGTGTATTCCGCTGCGTATGATCATGGCGGGTCGCATTACTGTCACCGTGTGGTGTCCGGCCTGCCAGCCCGTGACACTAGCTCTTGAATCATTCTTCTCTCTTTCTTTTTGGTTTTTTTAGTTCAAATCAGATGTTTGATTTTCTATAATCACATCAAAACTACCTTTAGAAGTAGTCTTATTTAATATGAATAAGTAATTACTAGTAGTGAGTTCGTGCTATGCACGAATATGAAAAATAAATTAAAAAATAAAAATATTTATAATAATAAAGAATTAATTTTTATTAAACGTTACACTATTAAAATGAATTGCACCAAATACTATCAATTAATTCTAATAAGAATCCTTAGACTAAGAAGAAAATATACGTGCTTAAGATTTTGCTAAGAAGGTATATTAATTGATAGGGTAAATTATGTGACCTCCCTTGAGGTATTTGACAATTTCAGAGACTACCTTCCAGGTTTTTAAAATGACATTGACATCCCTTGTCAGATTTGTATGGTTAACGAAGTTAACAGATGATGGTACTTTACTTTTTTACCTCTCATTTGACCGGATATTATATTTGTTGAATAGTTCAAATAAAATGAAAAGTCAAAAATGACCCTCTCCTATTTCAAGACAATTGAGAAGACATGGATGGCTCTCTTTCATTATGTACAATGTTGTGTGTCAGAGTATTGAAATAAAGCTGGGAAAAGATGGAAAATGAGAAGTCTGGAAAAGAAACTGAAGAAGGATTAAGGGTTTCTGGGTAGATGATAGGGTATGCACAACAGAGAAGGAGGATTGGACCATAGTTTTTGTGTTTAAATGAAATAGAAGATACTAAGAAGACCACAAACGAAGAGGCAAGAGCAATTAAGCTAAGCAAGCAACCGCAGGTAAGTTTTCATCTGTTTATTTGGACATTTTGTCCTGTTAATGAAGGCTTAGGGTCCATTTTGTTTGCATGTCCTCATAGTTCGGCATAGGTTTTTCTTTTTTGGTACCAGTAAATTAGGGTTATTATTTGTTGTTTGATGGTTACTGGTATATTATGTTAAATATGTTGATTGAATGAAAGATTAGAGTTTTATCTTGTGACAAAGATTAGGATTTACTTGCATATTCTTTATTCTTTAATCCTCCTCCTTTAATTCTACTTTTACTCTTGGTTCAACCCCAGTCGATACTATTAGATATTGTTATTTTAAATCTTTTTGGCCTCTTTTTGTTATTTCAATAGGTAAGCAACATGCTTAAGGGAGTAAATTCCATAAAGATGAGTAGACACTATTATCTTGCTAAGTTTATTTGCTATAGCCTATGAAGTGTTTGATAAAATGTCTAAATGAATTGTGTTGGTAGAAAGTTGAATAGCTGACACATTGTGAGTGACCCATTTGCAAACATTTGGTGTTTTCTTTACATCATCTTAAAGATATGGGGTTTTTTATTTTTATTTTTTTTTAAGAAATGTAATATTATAAGTTTGACTAAAGCACTAGAAATTTTCTCTTGGTGTATACAGCATGCTCGTGAAATACCCTAAGATAAACAATGATATATGACTTAAGGATAAAAACTGATAACATCATATTGTGAATTTTATATTTGTTTAAGGCATAGTTCAATACGTGTAAGATTGTCTAGTACTAGTATCTACTCTTTTTTTAATTTTTTATTACATCATGCTTTTCCTAGCAGTCACTAAATTGCCTTGCTTTACTATTTTTGCTTGTACATACCAATTCAAAAGAGTATGCTGTGATGCCCATGTTAATATGTTGGTTGACAAATTGTGATTTTCTTTGTTAATTTGTTTACTATTGTGTTAATTTAAGAATTGTCTATTTCTAACTTATAATAATTTAATTTGTTCCAGATATGGCTTCTCCTCTTTATTTTGATATAAATGTCCATTTTCGTGGGCATATAAGTAGAATAAAAATATTGATCCAGATAAGTACCCTTAAATGGACTTACTAGATGAAGTAGCTCAGGGTTCTTTATCTCACTTACCGTCAGATACTGGAGTAGATATCACATTATATTGTTATGTTCCTGGGGCTAGTGAGAAGATGGTAATAGGGTGTGACCTAGATTTGTTGCAAATGTTTGGTTTATATACTAATACCTATGAAGTTGATTTGTTGAGGTGAATGAAGCTGTAACTAATGCACCACCTGCACCCAATGGCTCCTCCACCCCTGAAACCAATGTTGGTCCATCCACTGGTGGAGGCATGCGTATTGGTTTGTCTGATATAAATGAGGATGGTCATAGGGCTTCTAATGATGTCATAGATTTGAGGGAATATAGTGGAGATGAAGATGATGAAAATTTCTATTACAGTGATAGTTTGAATTTTAGAGATGAAGATGAATGATTAGATGACAATTCCTTTGAATATGCATATCTAGGGGAAGATGGGAGTAATGATGAGTTGTTTGATTATTACTCTAACGATGAAGGTAAGGAGTCTAGCTCTAATTCTGATTCTGAGCCTAGGCCTAAGCATAATTCATTGGATTCCAGCAACTTTGGACATGAGTTCCGTGAAGAATCTAATGGCAAGGTAAAATTTGCTGTGGGTATGCTTTTTGGTAATGTACACAAGTTTAGGGAAGCTTTAAAAGACTACACAATTCAACAAGGTTGCAAGATTATTAGGGACGAAAATAAGAAGGCTAGGGTAACTTGTCACTGTGCTGTAGGGAGGTGTAAGTGGAGGATTCGTGCCTCCCCACTTCCAGATGGAATCACTTACAAGATTAGGTCTTATAATGGGGAGCACACATGCATAACTTCCACAACTTGTGTTGAGGCAAATTCCACATGGATTGCCAAAAAGTTAGGAAGTTGTTTGAGGGAAAATTCGAAAAATGTCTTTAGATGTAATGCAAGTCCAGCTTCACCAACAGTATGGCATTGAAGCATCAAGAATTCAGTTATATAGGGCAAGGAGGAAGGCACTTGAGGAGATTGAGGGGAATTATGGCAATTCTTATTCACTACTACCAACATCTGCTGCTAAAGTTAGAAGGAGTAATCTTGGGAGTTTGATAAAGATTCAATGTGATAGGTTAACTATTTCCTCCAATCCAGTGTTTAGGAGAATTTTCATAGCATTTGAAGCTATGAAGACTAGATTCATTTTTGGTTGTAGGCGCTTCATTGGAATGGATGGTTGCCACCTTAAAGGCCCTTTTGGTGGTGTTTTACTGGCAGCCAAAGCACTGAATGGGAACAATGGTTTGTTTTCAATTGTTGTGGGTGTGGTGTAAAGTGAAGGGAGAGATAGTTAGGGATTTTTTTTGGATCACTTGCAGACAATCATAGGTACTGTTGGTGAGCCAAGGCTTTGGACTTTCATATCAGATATGCATAAGGTATTGCAATTTCATTTTTATTTATTTATTTTAGTTACAATTGCTGCATGTACAATTTATTTATCTCATTTAATGTTGTGTTGTTTTTGTCATTAATGTAGGGTTCAGACAAGGTTATTTCTGAGATGGTACCTGAGTCTATCCATTGACGATGTTTTCGTCATTTGTTTAACAATTTTAAGGCTAAGTATCCAAGATTATTGTTGAAAAAATATTTTTGGCAAGCTGCAAGGGCATACAATCAACTTGATTTTGATCAAGCTATGGAGAGAATGAAGAGTGTGTTTGATGATGCATACCAGTGGTTGTCAAAGATCCCACCTGGTAGTTGGTCTAGGCAGCCTTCGATGAAAGGGTGAAAAATGATCACATCACAAATAACTTAGCTGAGTCCTTTAACTATTGGGTTAGCCATCTTAGGTTTAAATCAATTTTATCTATGTTAAAGGGGATAAGAGTTAAGTTGATGACTAAAATCCAAAGTAGGTATGAGAAGGGCTACATTGGCCAAGTTTGGTAGGACCTCATGTGAAGAAAAGGTTGAGCAAAGCACAATTGGAGGCAAGGAAGTGTACTTTGCTATTTGCAAGGGGTGATGAGTATGAAATAGTGGAGGATGGGATGGGATGGTATTCCAGGTTCACTTAGATGGTAGGACATGCAATTGCAGGGAGTGGCAGATTTCAGGAATACCATGTAGGCATGTAGCTGCTATCATTGCCCATAAGAGAGCAAACATTGAAGAGAATTGTGACTTTAGTTTTATGAAGGATGCTTATCTAAGGGCTTATAGGGAGATCATTCATCCTATTTTAGATCAGAGGATGTGGCTGCCTATTGGTGGGAACATAATGTAGCCTCCACCTCTTTGAAGATTGCCTAGTAGACCAAGGCAAAATAGAAGAAGAGAAGCTAATGAGGCAGTTCCAAGTAGCAGTCAATCTAGGAGGTCTCAAACATTGAGGTGCTCCATTTGCAAAGACTTTGGACATAATAACAGATCTTGCCAAAGAGCTTCAATTAGAAAATCTAATGCAACAGTCCAAAGCACGTTAACTCAAGTAAGGCATTTGTATTTTCAAGCTGCATTTATAGTTTAGTTCTAATGAATATGATTTTTCATACTTTTTTATAGGGGCAGCAAATTGAAGTCAGGAGTCAACCTGAGAGTGTTGCACAAGTTGTTACAGCCACAGAGGCTGTAGCAAGTCAATCTCAATGTGTTACACAAGCTGCTGGCACCCTAAGTAGTTTTGGAGTAATTCTTCTTCACAAGTTTTAAATTGATTAATTGTTGAATTTTTGCTTATTGAATGCCCTATTTTGGCATAATAACAGGCAGCAAGAGGTAAGGGTAAGAGGCCTAGAGGGAGCAGCAAATCATCTAGACTAAGGGGAAGGCCATTTGATTATTCTATGTTTTAGTGGTTTGGGTAGTTGTTATTTTTGTAACTATATATGCTGATGGAGAGCAAATGCTTAATTCGATGCTCACACCTTTTGTCTTTTGTTGGGTGAGCATGAAGATAGGTAGAATTTGCCCACTTTTGTTGGATAACATGTGTTGAATTGGATGCTCACACCTTTTGTTTTTGGTTGGGTGAGCATGAAGATAGGTAGAATTTGCCTCACTTTTGTTTTTTTGATCTATGAGCAATTGATAGTTTATTGAATAGACATCTGATAGGGTACATTTTGTTGATACACAGGTGGTTATTGGGTATATTTTGTGGATATAATTAGGTTGTAATGGGGATATGTGGGCACATTGGAAGTTAAAGATCTATTTTGTGGAGATTGATGAATGTAACGACTATTTTACTTAAGGAATTTCAATATCTAGTTGTTTTACTTTGTACTTTGCTACTTAGGAAATATCAAATTTGTTTATCATATATGCTTTTAAGTATTGAATAGTTAGTTTAATAGAGCAATTTATTACCTACTGCAATAGTGTGTAAGGATGCAAATTAAGCCATTCGTAGCAGTAAGTTGTAATAAATTGAAGTATATCAACAAACCCAAACAAACAAACCTAAGCAGCACATTAAGACTCTCCATTCTTTTCATGTTTTACTTAAGAAGTGTCGCTAAAGCCATTACAAAAGATATCCCACTTAAAAATAGGATTGCATCTACCACCACTTTCAAGATTCCAACATTCCCTTCAAGCATTTGGACCTTTGTGCACATGCTTCCTATGCCCTCCAGCCTTCTCCTTTCAATAGTTTCTGATGCAATTTCATTAATTGATTGCATTGCTTGATATGTTGATGGAGTTTCTAACAGTGTGTAAGGATTGATAAGATTACACTACTCCCAAAAGTTGCATGCCCCTAATTGGCAAACATAATATAGCCTTGAGCGATTCCGATCAGACTCAGATACTCTCACAGCAACTCTTTGCCCACATTTGCGGATTCTATTTTGATACTTAAGGTAATTTTGATTATTGCTTCCTCTTGTGCTTGAAGTAGACATTTCGATATATATATATATATATGTATTCTTACACAAAAATTATTTCAATATTAGTAATTGATGGGTGGTGCCTTGTCATTATACACATTAAATCTAGTTAGGAAATATGTGTGTAAGAGAGAGAGAGAGAGAGAAAGAGAGATATATATATATACTGTGTGTGATAAAGAAAAAGAGGGAAGGAGAGTTGGGTGGAGAGAGGAGCAAATAGGAAGAGAGAGATATGTTGTTACCTAGTGCTTGTTAATGGCTTCCCTTGGTCTTTTTCCTTCATTTGCTACAGATAACAAATAAAGTGGTGGGAGCCAATGCATACAAATGAAGATGGCAAATAAATGTAACCTAAATGCAAACTAAATGCACACAAATGCACCCTAAATGCCAAATAAAGTTGGCGGGAAAGCCAACCCCCCATTCCCTTTATAATCTAACAGCTAAAGAAGACCAATTTTTCTTCCATCATGTGACATGAATCTTAGAAGGGTAAAGTTGTCTTTTTATTGCTAAGCTAATGAGACTATTGTGTTCTTTTCATTCTAGGAGAGGTCTTTTTTGTCATCACACTTATTCTAAGGGCAAAATAGGCAATTGAAAATAAAAATATGTTGACATCATTCATTATCGTCAATGTCAGTCATATTCAGTTAACAGAAGGGGGATTCTGTAGCAGACAACCAAACCAGAGGGGAAGTTAGTGTCATTTTTTGAACTTGAGGGGTAGTCTTTGAAATTCTCAGATACCTCAAGGGGGTCACTGTAATTTACCCTAATTGATAACCTTGTTAAAGTGCATGAGTCTCCTTATTGTAAATAAATAACGTATTAAGTGCATTAAATATTATCACTTCAAACAACAAATTTAGTAGAAAGAGTTTGAAATTTAAGTTAGAGATGTAATTTATTATTAAATATTTAATATACTTATATGGTGGGATATGATTTTCAATTAAATTTTATTAATATAATTGGGCTTGCAAACTATTTTCACAAGTATTATGCATGCTCAGATCACACTTAATTTAAACTACACATCATAAGATTAAGGATGCATGTAAATTTAATTGAACTAATAGGAATAAACATCTCCCTAACCTAGCCCAAACATGTACATTTATATAATAAAAATTTGTTATCATAGTGGTTGGGTTAAACACTACCAAGCTTTCCAGAAATATTTTTGTTTGAATTGTTAAGTGGAAATACTTATTGTTTTTTTTGTTGTCTATGATATACTCTAGAATTTTCAAAATTGTTTTTGTTAAATGTTTTTTGAAAATAAAATGAATAAGTTTAGTAAAAACTAAAAATAAATTTTTTTTTTACTAACATTAGCAAAATTAGAAAATTTGCATTAGATTCAATCGGGCCACTAAAGCTAGATAAGTCATTCACTTTTAATTTAATTTCATGCTTAAAACTTAAAAATAGGTACAAATCATTCATCTATTGAGAAGGAAATAAATATAATGACTTAAATTTCATTAAGCTTTGCTAAAGTTTTGATTTATTTTTGTTATTATTTTTTTAATAATTTTGATACATTTGTACCTCCTATCATAGAAATTTAAAATTATTGTTACTTTTTATTAAATATTCTATGCAAGGAGCATGATTGAATGAATTTTGAAAAACTTACTATATAGACTTAATAATAAAGTAGAATGAAATTTGAAGTAAATAGAATCTAGACATGTGCATTTGTGTATTTGTGTATTTTACTGATTAAAACACGTGAGAAAATTACTTTACAACTTTCAATTTCAAAGACTTCCTAATTAACGTATTGTTATAATATATAGATAAATTTATAAGAATTTAGATTGTTAGATTTAGTTACCATATTAATTATAAAAAATTCATGATATATTTAGTTTTAATATATTTTTACTTTTAATGACTTTTAAAATTTTCATATTAAAAGGGTAACAATTTAAAAAACACTACCATATTAATTAAATAACCAATGGCTCTATGACATTTGTATTTTTATAGTTTTTTAAATTAAAAAAATTAAGAAAAATGGATCAAGACTTTGAAACCCAAAGACCTCCTAACTTATTGCTATAATATATAGTATAGATGAAAAGTAGGACCAGAGATTGCATTATTGAGGAGTCGTTAAAGGATTTTGGTTTTAGCCAATCCTAAGTACGTCCATCCAGCCATTAAATCAAGGGGTTTTGGTTTGGACAAGGATTTCCTCCAATCCAGGTTGAAGGAATTCCTCTTACCTTATATACATGACAGCATACTATTTGACCACATATTTATATATTTATTTTTATTTGAAACAGATATAGTAATTTTATAATTGGTGCCTAAAATCTAGAGAAAATATAAATAGATTAATAGAACAATTTTAATACGTGATAACTTGTTATACTACCCAGGGCATGAGGAATTCCTCCAACCTGTGTTGGAGGAAATCCTCTTGGTTTTAGCCAGCTCTAAGTACGTCCATCCAACCATTAAAGTAATTCTATTATACTGTTTTCAGCTTATGATTAATTAAGGACAATAAAACAGAGGTAATGTGAAAACTCGAACCTCATTTAACAATTCACCCTTTTCTACTCTTTTTTTCTGTTTTTTTTTTTCCTCCTTTCGAGGGGTGAAATAATGTATATTATCCAAATGTTCCTCTATATATGAAAGCATACTTACATGAGGAAGGTAAGTAGATACTCTGTTTCGAACATCGCATGTTTCAGGTTTTTAGTTTAAATCAAAGGGTTTTGGTCAATCAAAACTTTAAGGCTGTTTTTGTTTTGGAACCAAGGGCTTCTTGTCATGCTAGGATTTCGCAATTGAAGGTCAGTAATAATTTTATGGAAGTTATGGTAGCTATAATATCATTTTTGATCAACTTGGTTTTTTCATTTAGAAATTAGAGTTTGCAGTTCAAACTTGTAGTCTTGAATAAAAATTCAAACACAGTGATTAGAATCAATATTTTTGGTCTCTCAATCAAAACACTAATTCACTCACTGATAATAAGAAATCTGATGGAATTAGAATCATTGGTCAGAGTATGTTCATGTCCAAAAGCATTTTCCTAGAATAAAGCTTATTTGTCTGTCAAAAAAATAATGAAGTTTATTTGAATGGAGTTCACCCACTAATACACTTTTGAGGAAGTAAAAATCAATACTAATATATAAAGGGACAACACCCTTTGGTGTCTTTTCAAAAGTGAAGCTGCATATATTTTTGGTTGTATCGCAATTGTCCTAAACCAATTCAATAATGTACTCCATAAAAAAAAAAAAAAAAAAAAAAAAAAATCAATAATGTCCAATTGAAATTTCATCTGATTTCATTTCATAGTAGGACAAACATGATAATTCACTTGGTTCAGTTTTAAAATCAAGTCCAGATCTTCTAAGGTTGATTTGTGTAATATTTTGTGAAGTAAATATTTAATTGGTTAATATCACTTCTTCTAAATGTAGGGCATTATAGAAAAACATTCCCATATCTATTATTTATAGAAATGAAAATTAACTTCTAAAACTGTTTTCAAATACCACGTCGAGTAATATTTGTTGATTTCCCAGAAATATGTGCTTTTGCCTCTCTCGTCATTCATTGTCCCGTGTTGAAAAATTAAAACACTATTTAACTCATTATATCAGGTATTTTTTTTTTTAATTGTGTTTTCATTAAGCTGCAAGCGAGTATTGGATTTCTCAGTGTATACGTGTCTCCATTGATATATGTATCTTTTGTGCTATATATACAATATTGACTGTATTGGCATTGAGTGTATACGTGTCTCCATTGAATCCATGTGGACTTCTGAAGACGCCATGTTTTGGCATCAAAGATCAAGATTGAAATGGCTTAAATTCGGCGACAGGAATACTCAATTCTTTCACTTGACCACTCTTCAAAGAAGACAGAGAAATCAGATTGTTAAGTTAAAAGACAAAAATGGGCAATGGCAGTTAGACCCCTTAATTCTTTCTACCATCATTCCTGATTACTTTCAGGCTCTGTATCGTGCCCCAGCTGAAAGTGATTATAGTAGTGTGATTCATAATGTGGAGGAAAATATTTCGAGCTTGATGAATGACCAACTGTGTGCTACTATATCAGATGAAGAGATTAAGCTTGTTGCCTTCCAATTAGGGCCTCTGAAGACGCCAGGCTTCCTAGGCAATTTTTTTTTATAAGAAATACTGGAATACTATCAAGTCTAGTCTTTGTGAAGCTATGTGAAGTTTCTTTACAGGGAAATTTCTATTAAAATAGATGAACCATACCGACATTGTCCTAATTCTAAAACTCAGTATCCTGAAGAAATATCCCAGTTTAGGCTTATTAGCTTATGTAATTACAGTTACAATATTATAGCTAAGATCTTGGCTAGGAGACTTAAACCTCTTTCGGGATCGGTCATTTCTGAGCAACAATCAGTCTTTCTTCAAGGGCGACAAATTCAAGACAATATTGTTATAGCTCATGAAGCCTTCCATTATCTCAAGAACAAGAAGAAAGGCAGTAAAGCATCTATGGTGATTAAGTTAGATCTTAATAAAGCCTATGATAGGGTTTGTTGGGATTTTCTTGAAGATACTATGCGAAAGCTAGGCTTCTATGAGCAATGGATCGATTGGGTAATGTAATGTGTGAGCACAATAAAAAAAATTCAGTTATTGTTAATAGTGGTAATGTTTGTGAAATTCTTCCTAAGCGAGGCTTGAGGTAAGGGAATCCCTTGTCCCCCTACCTATTCCTCCTTATGGCAGATGTTCTATCAGGCATTCTCTCTAAGACTCAAAATCAAAAGCTGATGTCAAGAGTTAAAATCAGACATAGGTGTCCCTCCATATCGCATATACTCTTTGATGACGACTCTCTAGTCTTTATCAAAACTCAGAAAGAAGAGTGCCAGCATCTTCTGGAAATCCTAAACGACTTCAATGATGCCTTGGGTCAGTCAATCAATATTAAGAAGTCTTCTGTGTTCTTTTCAGCAAACTCTAAAGATGGTGATAAGGATGAAGCCTTAAGTATTTTGGGAATGAAGCTATGGAAAATTCAACCAAATACTTAGGGCTTCCAGTGCTTTGGGGAAGATCATAAAAGAAAATTTTAGCTTTCATTAAAGATAAAATTGTTGGTAAAGTTCAGGGATGAAAGGAAATTTTTTTTATCTTTAGCCGAAAGGGAAGTCCTTAAATCAGTAGCACAAGCCATTCCAACTTACCCCATGACGTGTTTCAAGATTCCCAACTCTCTATGTAATAAGATTAACTTCATATTCATGAAATTTTGGTGGGGTGGGGGTGACAATCACAGCAAGATACAGTGGTGTGAGTGGAATGCTTTAACCAAGCCAAAGGGGCTACGGGGTTGGGATTTATGGATATGGAGAGCTTTCACCTTGTACTGCTGGAAAAATAATATTGGAGACTATGTCAACAGCTTGATCAACTATGGACTAGAGTTCTCAAGGGTATATACTTCGTCAATGAGTCCCCCTGCAAGCTAAAAAGGGAGGACGTGCTTCATGGATTTGGTCCAACCTTCTTCAAGTAAGGGACCTTTTGTCAAATGGTCTTAGATGGAATGTTGCCTCTTGAACCAATATAAAGATACGGGAAGATAGATGGATTTCATCTTTACCAAATTTCTAAATTTCCATCCCTAAATCTGAATCTTGCTGAATCTCTTCAGTTAAGGATCTCATTAACCCCGTGACAGTAGCTTTAATGTGAACCTTTTGAGGAGTCTCTTTTCTAAATCTGAGGCTCAGGCCATTTCTAATATTCCTTTAACTTTGATGGACAATGAAGACATGTTGGTTTGGCATCCTTCGCCCTCAGGGCTCTACTCCGTCAGGTCAGGCTATCATATGGCGCATGAAACCAAGCTTAAGAAAAGAAGTGATAAACCAGGGCCTTCCTTCACCCCTTCTGAAAGCTTATGTAAGAAAGTTTGGCTTCTTCAATCTCTCCCAAAAGTCCGGCATTTCATTTGGAAGATTATAAAGAATAGCTTGGTAACCACCCTATTTGTTCTATCTGTCATAAGGAAGTGAAATCTATTGAAGATGTTCTTTTCAGATGTGAATGGACCACAAGTTTTTGGTTTGGTAGTGTGTTGTCATATCAAGTGAATATATCCTTTTTAAAATCAACAGCTGAGTGGTTTAAAAAGCTATTTAGTAGGAATCTGGAAAGAGGCCTTGATCATCATGCATGTGCTCTTACAGCTAATTTATGTTGGGCCATCTGGAAAGCTAGAAATGATTTTGTTTTTAATGGGTCCCTTTGAACCCAGAGGCTACCATTCACAGAGCTAGTACTTCAACCTCAGACTTCATTCAAGCCATGTTCAAAGTTGAATCGCAGTCTCGTCCATCTAATTCCAACTCTTCTAGTACTAGATGGACACCCCCATAGACTGATTACCTCAAACTGAATTCTAATAGAGCTTTCTCATCTAAAAGTAAGCCTGCAGCTTTTGCTGTTTTGATTCGAGACAGCTCAGGAGCAATGTGCACTGCCAACTTTGGTCTTATGCATGTATCTTCTGCCTTGGCTGTGAAGGCTTGGGCTATTAGAGCAGCATGCTCCATGACTTTGTCTTTGGGTATTTCGAAAGCTATCTTTGAAAGGGATTCTATGAGCCTCATCAACTTGCTGACCTCTATTAAAGACCCATGCCCTTGGAAGATTCAAGCTATTGTGGAAGATATTCGTTGTTTGTCCCTTCATCTTCTTTGGTCTTTCAAGTGGTGCAACCGGCAAGCACATTGCGGAGCGAACTGGTTAGCTTCTATGCCAAGTCCTCATTATCTTCTCTAAAGCCTCCCTTATCTTCTATTACTTGTGTTTCAGCGGATTCCGAATAGGGACCTATCTTAGCTTTTTGATTTTTGTTTCTTTGATGTATTGCCCTCTAAAAAAAAAAAGTGGAGTAATTGACCAACACGGGAAATGACTTCCGAATTGTATTCAGATTGGGAATCACTTTCCGTCTTCTCTCCTTCTTCTTCTTCTTCTAGTCATCAACCCAATATCATATTCCTTTGAAGGCATGCTTTATTTATGGGCATAAGGGTGCGTTCTGGGTTTTGTTCTGCAACTTGAATAAGAAAGAGCAGATCAAGGGTTTTTCTAGCGAATGCATGTTACATTTGGGTTTCAAAATAGGTGGGGTATTTCTATATTTTGATTTGAAATTTTAGTTGGGTGTTTAAGAGAGAGGATGAATCTACAAAAAGAATTGGCACAACAAGGAAGGTACATACATAATAGAACTAGTACATATGCACTCATATGCATTTTAAGGTGTGCATATATTTATAAATTTTGGAGGTAATTGCGCTTTACCTCGCTAAGGTTTGAGAACAAATTAGATGACCTCCTTATGATAAAAAGTGAACACATACTTTGATATGAACTGATCATATGCAAAATGGATGAACTTTAACAGTTGTGTTGAAAAGATAAAAATGCCCCCACCCTTTTTTTCTCTCTAAACAGTTCACACCTCTCTCCCCTTTGTAAACCCACTGAGGCAACCTTACTTGGACCCTCACGACATCAAAGTGAGCTAGCAACTAATCGAGCTCACCTCTACCACCACCTCCACTCTTTTTCTCTTCCACCTCCACGGTTCTCCTCTGGTTAGGGCTATAAGAAATGCGACAACCACACCTACCTTCCCAGCTCCACCACTATCTCCATTGTTGGAGACCCACCTTAGCTGAACAATTTGTCCATGGTCATAGCCGCCGTCACCGAAGACCTATTTCAACCACCGACTCCTCCTAGATAAAGAAAAAAAAGAAGAAGAAAAGAATATGTATATATGTGTGTATATATGTAATAATCAACCAAGTGAAGGCTTTTTCTTTCCCATGATGCCTACCAATTCAATGACAGAAAATTCTTGATATTTTGAAATTGTGTAATATTCCGAACATCTATTTATTTATATTAATGAGAATTTTTAGTATTTGCATTGTTTAATATTAATTATTGCCTTATTTGAGTCAAGAGTGACCAATGGGAGCTTGTGTTATGGCTTAAGCCTATAGAGTGAGACTCATGGGAATTATTCCCATGTGTGTCATTTTATATACTCTTATATACACATAAAACAAACACACACACAGATACACACACATCCCCGATTGGTTGAGAAAGGGAGAAAAGAGAGAAGGAAAGAGGGAAAGGGAGATTGAAGGAAGAAAAGCTTAAAGGAGAGGTGAAGGAAGAGATTGAAGCCATTAGAAGACTTGGGCAAGCTTGAAAAAAAGTAGGGTTTCACCTCTCTCTATAATTATATATGTGTATGTATCTATCTTTATGAGTTGTGTTATTGTGTTATTGTGGGTGACTCTTTTGAGTCTCAAATTGGTTAAATATAGAGTGTTGTAAACCCCATTGAAAGATTTGAGAGTTTGGGATTGAAATCCCCAATTTATGCAAGTTAGGACTTGGATTCCTAAAATCCTAGATCCCTTCGTTTTACTTGTTTAAAGTGTTTGATTTTGAGTTATTATGGTCTTCTTAGGTCAATCTTTGGACCTTAGAAGCATTGGAAGGGTTTGTGAGAGTTTTGATAGAGTTTGGTTTTGGTTTGAGTGAGGTTTGGAGATTTTCGGGTTTGAAATCTGGGTTTTTAGCTTTGGAGGTGACTTTTTTGCTTCTGGAGCCAACGCTTTTACCTAGAGAACTCCCAGATTCATCCTTTTAGCTTTGGAGGCGACTCTTTTGCTTCTGGAGCCGACACTTTCACCCAGAGAACTCCTGTATTCATCCTTTTAGCTTTGGAGTCGACACTTTTGCTTCTGGAGCCGACCCCTTTGTCCAATCCTCGATTTCACTTTCCAACTCAAACACTGTTTAGTAAAACGGGCATAACTTTCTCTAGAAACCTCAGATTGATGCACCGTTTGAAGAATTGAAAAGTAGACTCATATGCCTTTGTACTCATATAAAATTTATACTCTAATTCCTTATATATTGAGAGATTTTGAATTTTGAAATTAACCTAAAATTTTGTCAGTAACATTCTTTTTCAAAAATTTTAGCCCATTTTCTATGGGGCATAACTTCTTCATCCGAAATGTGTTTTTAGCCCATGACCTATCAAATTAAAGCCCTTTAAGTCTACTTTCAAATGGAACTAACCTAGAGTGTGAACTCTTCCTTGAGAAGTGTTTGAGATGCAATGCAGGAGTCGATGTCTCGACTTCCATGTTCAAACCATAACCTTATGTTCTAGTTTTACATTAAGGCCTTATCCTAGGGTTTAGCCTTGCTCTCCCGTTGTTCAAGTGAGGTGTTATTGAGTCGGGGTTGAGGGACTTATTGTTTAGCCTCAGTTTACGTGTTATTGCTTTGCCACATAGTCTTGTATTCATGTTTCTTTAATTCCATGTGTATTTTGTGTAGGAACGCCTAGTTTAGCACCCGTTCTATTGGAGAGAGGTGAGTAACGATATGCCATGAGCAAAACTTATTACTCTTCAAATGCTTTCAATTTCAATTGCATTTCATGCATTTCCTTCCATTTATTTCAATGCCTCAATGATCACGTTCAAGTGTAAATGTCATGCTTTGAATTACATATGAACTTTACCTATGATATGGATCACAACCTATGGACTAGAACGTTCACATAAAGTAGATGTAAGATTCCTAATATACAACTATAACTCAAGGTATTTTCGTGGCAAGACTTTAATCTAGCCCGATAGTCCTACGCTAGGGGATGTGAAATAAACTATGTTAGTCCTACGCTAGGGGACGTGAAATAAACTATGCTAGTCCTACGTAAGGGGACGTGATATAAGCTATGCTAGTCCTACGCTAGGGGACGTGAAATAAACTATGCTAGTCCTACGCTAGGGGACGTGAAATAAGCTATGCTAGTCCTACGCTAGGGGACGTGAAATAAACTATGCTAGTCCTATGCAAGGGGACGTGATATAAGCTATGCTAGTCCTACGCTAGGGGACGTGAAATAAACTATGCTAGTGCTACGCTAGGGGACGTAAAATAAGCTATGCTAGTCCTACGCTAGGGGACATGAAATAAGCTAAGCTAGTCCTAAGATAAGGGACGTGAAATAAACTATTGACATGTAAGGTCTTCTCGTGGCAAGACTTTAATCTAGCTCGATAGTCCTAAGATGGGGGACATGAAACAAACCATCGAGATGTAAGGTCTTTTGTGGCAAGACTCTAAACTAGCAACGATGGTCCTACGGTAGGAGACACGAAATAATCTATCGCCATGATGGGAGACGTCCCTTGGCTTAAAAGTCTAG
This sequence comes from Euryodendron excelsum, assembly GCA_033060915.1. NCBI lineage: Eukaryota > Viridiplantae > Streptophyta > Magnoliopsida > Ericales > Pentaphylacaceae > Euryodendron > Euryodendron excelsum. Next base: position 28,477,689 of record CM065384.1, on the reverse strand, counting down.
ATGTGACCTTTATGGTTACCATAACTGAGCATAGCTTTTATGATTGACTTAATAAGCCTATGTGTGACCTTTATGGTTACTATAACTCAGCCTAGCTCTTATGATTGACGCAAGGAGCCTATGTGTGACCCCTCTGGTTGCTAATGACTGAGTGTAGCTCTTAATGATTGAGCGTAGCTCTCATGATTAGCCTAAAGAGCCTATGCGTGACTTTCATGGTTACTATGTTGGCCTAAAGAGCCTATGCGTGACCTTCATGGTTACTATGTTGGACTAAAGAGCCTTACGCGTGACCCTTATGGTTACTATGATGCCCAATACCAGAAAAATCTCTTAAGTGAGGTGAAGTGAGGGATATGGTTGCCTAATGTAAAGACATGACACGCTTATGTTCTAGAATGAGTAATATGATATGCCTTACAATATCATGCCATGACATGCTTATGACAGCTACATTATACCTTACGAAATCATGTTATGTGTTATGCCTCACTCCTATGATACAATGTTCGAAATGCTGTAGTATCTCAATATGATACTTATGTTACCTACGTTTCCAAAGCTATGCTTTATAAGTTACTAAGAATGGTAATATTTGATGTATCCTATATTATACGGCGAACCAAGATGTACGCTTATAAGATATGGTATATTATACTCCTGACAAGTTATGTTACGCTCAAATAGTTCATGCTACAATACATCGGCCTCTCTTCTTCAACATTATGTTTTAAAAATGATAAAATGTTTAATACAAAAGCCTATGCTTCAAGTGTCTTTAAGATTATACTAATGCGATTCTAAGTTTATGCCATTTATGCATAAATGTACCTTTATTATCATGTACATTAAATATAAATGTAGTCTATGGTATTTTATGCCCATGCATTGTTGTTACTTATTAAGTATTAGCTTACGTTTTTCTAAAAATGTTTTTAGGTAAACAAACGAGGAGGTCTTAAAGAAGGCCCATTACATGGACATTTAGATTACGGCCCACGGGCCTTATGTTATGTACTGATGTAGGGGTTAGATCCTAATATTTTGTAATATTATAATATTATAACTATGGTGGCCTTTGATAGGCTCACCTTATAGAATGATTATGTTTCAGAGATTAGGCACAACTCTATTATGTATGACACAGGTTTTATTTTACGTTTTTAAAGTTTTAAATTTCGCAATTATGTATCTTTTAAATGATAAATGCATAGGTGTTCAACCGGGTTATGCAATGCGGCCTTAAGTAACCAAGCTACTAGCTGGTTATGCACTTTAAATCCGTATAGGCCGGGTTTCGGGTCGTGACAAATTGTGTTGTCTTTGAGTGACTTTTGGCAATAATGGATTTAGTTGTAATTTTACAAATTGAAGCAGAAAAATTATAATGCATTTACGTCAGACCATTATCACCTATACTCGCACACACACTTACATGTTTACTCCATTATGGGTGTGGTCGAAGGGAGGAGAGAAAATGCCCATGCTGGTATATAGCGATGGTGGGTAATGGAGGTTGCAGCTTTGTGTTGCTTATGGTGGGGGAGGAGGAAGAAAGAATATTAAGGGAAAAAAATTGTGGGGGCAATAACGTCTTTTTAAAACCTCATTTTAGGTGGGAATGCTATCTCATTCGGCTAAGAGCGCATGGAGTGCATTTTCTGTTAATTTTTACAATTTTTGTTTATTTTACACATCAGTTTAGACTATAAGAGAGTTATGTGTTTATCACAAGGTGATTATTTAATTTTTATTTAAATCTTAAGGAGGTAAAATGTAATCATTCGTAAATTTTATATATACCTTGGGTATATGTATTGAAAGTGAGACAAAGAGAGATGAGATTTCTTTGGAAATGTATTAATGTAGGAAAGGTGAAGTGGACCAATAAACTCCTTACTTTATAAAATACCGCACAAATGTACTCTAGAGGATTTGGATTTTTTAAAATCACCCATGTCTTTCGCCTGGGGTAGAGCTATATGGAGCGCCAAGGGCGGAGCTATGAGGGTCTTAGAGGAGCACCTGCCCTCTCTCAATTTTTTTAAAATTCTACTTTCATCTTAACTTTAAAAGATTCTTTCATTTTGCCCCGTCTAAAAATTTGTAATTATTTTTATATTTTTAAATATTTTTTTACCTGTAATTTTAAAATATTTGTCAATTTTTCTCCTCTAAAAATTTATGGATGTCCCCTTAAGACCTTTTTTTTTAATTTATTATTTTGATGATCTGATGTTCGGGCTAGCTTGTACTCATCAAGACTAATGTCAGGGCTTGTATAGTCACCCTGTCCTACACAAATTGAGTACTTACCAAGTCAAAGACTCTAAGAGTGGCCCCAAAGAGTTGATAGCACCTAAGATGTTTTAAAACTGAGACTTTAGAGAGAACAGACTCCTAATCTCTAGCCCTTGACCACCAAGTCAATCCCTTGAGCCTCGTTTGATTCGTGGACAAGATAAGGAGTCTCCAGACTACGAGTCTTAAGACTCTTTGTCACTGGAATAATAATCTCATATAGTCCCATATAGTCAATTTGATCCAATGTTTGTTTCACACGGGATAAAATTAGAGATTAACCTTATCACAAACTTGTTTGTTTTTGTTGAATTAGGATAAAGATAAAAAAATGATCGTGTTGCCCATCACTAATTTGAATGAAATATGATTTAATATATATTATATT